>VDFB02000008.1:196484633-196733178 GCA_007258455.2 Sequoia sempervirens | reverse complement strand
GGAGTTCACTGTTATTGAGCAGATCCTTTTAAATTATCTTTAGGAATTTGGGTCCACAGATAATGATAGGCCTATAAGTTGTAGTTATTGAGAAAGAGTTTCAAGGCAGTGACAAGATTTGTTGAAAGAGGTGGGTAGGCAGAGTTATCTGAAAGTAGCACAGACGATCTGATAATTAGAAGATGACCAAAGAAAGGGAAGTTTATCGGAATATACCATGCCATAAGCATGATAATAGTTCATTTTATGATCTATATAACATAATATCAGAAGTGACAGTCTGTAGGAGAGATCAGGGCAAAGGGCTTTAGGACATGAGACAAGTGGCATTTATTTACCTTCAAACCTCTTCCCACATGCCCTATCATCATGCAAGAGGCAGTTTGAATGGGTTATGAGCAATTGCAAGCATCTAGGAGGTTTGTTGAGTTGTGCAACTAATGGAGGGAATTTAGAAGGCAGATTTGACCAAGTTTGAAGCTTTCTCAGCCATCTAGGAGCTGTTTTAGGAGCCTTAATGGTGGACAGGGTCAAGAGAGGACCTTTTCTTCATTCCAACACCTTTTTGGAGCACTTTTGAGGGCTGCAAAATAGGGTTTTCAGTTTTGGACGACCAAGGAAGGATTGACTGAGCAAGTTGATGGAAACACTTGGCCTTCTTTCTCCATACATGTTCCTATTTTCTTGCAACTGTTGAGCAACATATAAGGAAGTTTTAGGAGCAGTTTTAAGTTAGTTCTTTCTCTTCTAGCTGCTGTATTGTAACTTTTTCTTGAGTTCTTTCAAGCTGGGACACTATTGTAACTCAAATTTCAAGCTTGTACACAGCTGTATGTAACACTTTTGATCAATAAAATAAGTTATTTTTACCTTTTCATTTGCTGTTTATTGTGCAAATATTTTAGATAGTTGATGAGAAATCTTGTGGTGATATCTTTCCCCTTGATTTTTGTCCTATTTTCCTTGCCTTTGAGCAAAAAGTATACATTTTTGCAGGTCATAACTTGTGTTAACTAGTTAAGATTAGAGTTTATGTTGTGATAGCATGCATAGCTCCTTCTAAATGCTATTTTTAACATTCCAAGCCTTGTTATGAAACACTTTTGTAAAGACGTACAAAATACTAAGTTGTGTCGGTGTTGGGTTTAGATTGTTGATCATTTTGAGTCCAAACAGTAGTATAGACTTTGAAAAACCTTTTTGGTGCATCACCATATTAGAGTTTAGGTTCCATTATATGTTATCTTTCTCTCTTTTCTCAGGAAGCATCATTAGTTTACTTAGTTTAGGTGATAAATCCAGGGAACCAACCCTCTCTGGAGGTTGATCTCCACTATTTGAGCTCACACTCAGGGAGATCATCCCATGTTTCACGAGGTGGCTGAGAGATTTGCAACTCAGCAGAGGGTGCACACTTCCGTGACAGCAAAAGGTTTAAAGTTCAAAGGAGAGAAAAAATATTTAGGTAGAGTGGGAAGTTCTATCAAAAGGTATAAACACTACTTATGAGGCTAGATATAGAGAGGTTGAAATTGAGGGAGACTCTCAAATACTTGTCAATGTTGTCAACAAAGAGGATTATAGGAATTAGAAGTAAAAAGGAATCCTAGAAGAACTTATGGAGTGGAAGATATAGTTCAAATGGATCAAGGTGGTTCACTTTTATAGGATATAAAATAGAGTGTTAGATTCCTTGGCTAGTTATGGTGTTCATTAATTGTGATTCATATTACTAGGGAGTAAGGAGGATAAATATTGGAATAGGATAAAATTGCTAATAGAGGAGGATCAATTATTGTAATTTTTGATGTGGTGGGATGTTTAAATTATGACAATCCTTGTAAATTTAAGAGACTATAACGTAGATGGTATAGGTCGCACATTTTAAGCATGGTAGTATTCATTGTGTAGAGATTGGGAGTTATGTGTAATCATGAGAAGAGGTGGGCTTACTTTTGACACATTTTAGAATTATTGAGTTGTGGTATAGGAATATTTAAGCTATTCCTATAAGGATTTTTCTCTTTGTTTGTGTGTTTTTAGCAAGTATGATGCATGATGAATCATCTAGGGGCCCATTGCATTATGGTCTAGTCATTAACCATCAAGTACATAAGATTTTTAATTGTGAGATGGATGATAATATAAGTTTATATAATGAAATTTTAGGTCCAAATGGTTAGTCTTTTTCATAGGAAATTGTCTTGGTTAAGTTCAAATGCAATTTACAAGTTATTGTAGTAAATGGATAGGTTAGTGATTGTATCTTGCAAGTACTAGCTCTAGAGGAGGTTGGAAGGAGGAAATAGAAGGAGTGGAAATTAACATTTTGGTTAGAGGAAAGTGGAAGAAGGGATCTTTGGGGAAAGTTATGGGGAAAGTTATGGGGGAAGTAAGGAGGATGTTTCAAGACAATATCCATGAAATGTAGGTTAATAATATTTTTTTGAAGTATATTTGACAATTTTCTTCATAATGACACATTTGATTTAATGAGTAGTTACATAATGCCATTGTTGGAGGATGGGATGCTAATGAGGGCATTGCAAATGATAGAAATAAACGAAGGTATTAAGCTCCGTGCTTTACTTTACAAGCAATCCCTTTTCTCCTTTGGTGGAAGTTTCTCATGTTTCAAGAAATGGAACTTATAATAGGGTTAAAGAGTGAGTAATTTCATTTTTTGATAATTAATTATTTTCTGTAAAATTTTTTTGCTCCCTGTATGAAATGTTGAAGCTTGCTGTATTCTTTCATTTAGGTCAGTCAAACCTTTGTTCAATATGATTCCTCATATGGTTTTCTTAATGTGGAAAATAAACAAACATTATAGGAAGAAAACAATTGTGATGAATTACAACTCCCCTAGAATTGGCTTATATGTGTGTCTAGTATTGAGTGGTGGTCATGCGTAGGTGCTTGTTGCTTGGCTATGAGTGGTAACATTTGAGATTGACTTCTTGTTTTGTTTGTGGTTACATAGTTGTCGAGTTGGTAGTTTTCTTATCATAGTTGTTTTAATTTATTGATTAATGACTAACTTTTCACATTTTAATATGATCGCAGTTCTTAGTTTTCTAATAAGTTCTATATTTTGTTAAGTATAATAAATGAGTGTTTAACAAATCTATTTGCTCTATCCAAATTTATTGTTGTAAAGATACATCTAATATATATAAACTTACATAACATTATAATTTTGAACCCCAATATGATTAAAAACAATAGAACAGATTTTATAACATTATAACTTTGAATATCTATACAAGGACAGCAGGTGGCTTAAATCGAACTAAAAAATAAAAATAGAACAAAGACTGTGATCACAACAATGACTTCCATAGGTAGAGTCTGCAAACAAACCAACCGTAACTATAAGGAGAATCTAACATGGAATAAGGTTGATGGCCTTTTTGCCTACAATTGTATTGTTTTCCACAACATATGCTGTCTGTGGATTTTGTATATTTACCGCACTCCAACATAAAGTGGCACAAATTACAGATAAGCTTTGCCAGCAGCCTCCCTGCCTGTGCCAAAATGGGAGCTTTATCACAGTAAAGAGGAATTTCGTCAGATGTTGTAGTTGCAACTACCCTGGTCGGCAAGGGGCGTGAACTGTTTGACAGAATACCTCAAAGCAATGTGATCTCATTTATTGCCATGATTGGAGGACATGCAGAATATGAAGCACGTGAATTGTTTGTTGGCTTGCATGTTTCTCAGAGCAGCCGTGTCTTTCAATCCAACAATCTCCACTCCAACAATCTCCACTCGTTACGCTGAGTTTTAAAGTGTTTTGTTCTTGTCGGCCACTTGTATAACAAAGTCTATGCTGATATTTCTAGATACCATACTATATCGACGCATTTACATTAATTAACATAAGTCTATTCTAATCTGTTCTCGCACGCAAGAAAAACTTTGGAAAATCGAAAAGAGAAAATTGTATTTTATATAAAAATGGTAAAAAGTAGTGGAAAATGGAAGAAAATTAGCATGTAAAACAACTGAAATGTAAAAAAGTTGTGGAAGAGGGGAAAAGGGGAGAAAATTGTAATGATAATAATAATAGATTAATTTATCTCTTGACTTTTGACTTTGAACGAACCCTGGGAGTGGGTTTCACACGGAAACGGGAGGCGTACGTTCTGGAGCAACATAACAATTGGGTCTATATATTAAGGCCCAATTCGAGTTGTTCTTCAGTAGATTTGATGGTGAATTCAAAATGAAGAGTTTAATAGTGTTAGCGATAGCTTTAGCCGTTTTGGTCCATCCTTCGCGTCAGCTGAGTCGGCATCAAGTATTGTCGAAATTTGTAGAGAAGAGGAGGTCTGGTGTGAAGAGGGAGGCAGAGGAATGGGTAGCTCCTTCCATTAGCAGTGAATATGGATGGAGGCTCAATCAATACGCTCAAGATGGATTGCAGGAGAATGACAAAATAACTGCTCTGCCTGGCCAACCAGCTGGAATAACGTTTGCACAGTATGCGGGATATGTGACGGTTGATGCAGAGGCGGGGAGAGCACTTTTCTACTATTTTACAGAGGCCACTGAAAACCCATCTTCAAAGCCTCTGCTCCTCTGGCTCAACGGAGGTATTCTCCTGTCCATATATTTTACTTTTTTTTTTCATTAAGATAGATTAAAAGTAAGAGTTTTACAAGTTAATGACCGTTTAAGTTGTCTGTATCAGGGCCGGGATGCTCATCTTTTGGTGTGGGAGCAATGACAGAATTGGGTCCATTCCGCGTACAACCAGATGGCAAAACTCTTTCTAACAATCCATACGCATGGAACCAAGGTTTTACATAGATTACCCACGCTTAATAATGTTTTTTTGATGGATATAATGGAGTTTCATAAATATTGGTACCTGCAGTTAGTTATAATCATTTATATCAGAATTTTTTTGCCCACTAAAAGAGCCATTGTTCAACACACCAAGAGATTTTCTCAGCATTCATTTGACTTTTGTATTTTGCAGTGGCAAACACCCTGTTTTTAGAATCGCCTGCTGGGTTTGGATTTTCATACTCAAATACCACCTCTGATTATCAAAACGGCAATGATAATAACACCGGTACTGCAATTGATAAATTATGAAGAGATTTTGTGACATGAATGCATACAGTGAAGATCTGTTGATAAAAATAATGTTTGAATTTTTATTTACTAACCATAGCAAATTTTTTTCATGGGATGGAATTGCTAAACAGCTCGAGACGCGTACACGTTTCTTCTAAATTGGTTTGAAAGATTTCCACAGTACAAGAATCGAGATTTCTATATAACAGGGGAAAGCTATGCTGGTATGTCAATCAATTCTATCATATCTGAACACAGAAAACTCGTCTTCATGTTATACATAAACTCTGTTCTGGTCTCTTATTTGTGCGTGCAGGTTTCTATGTACCTGAATTAGCAGATACAATTCTTAAGAATAACAACTCCAGGACATCTTTCATAAATCTAAAGGGAGTTATGGTGCGGTTCCTTCACCTTTCCGTTTTCCTCTAAAGATGGTCTATTTAGAAAAATCCCTCATAGTACACTAAATCTTAATTTTAAAGTTTAGTTGACCAAGCATGTATACATACAGTATTAATGACCATTAATATGGGGAAAACATGATGAACAATATATATTCATATTGTAAATTATTTGGAATTCTTATTTTTTGAAAAATTATGCTGCATAGATTGGAAATGGAATAATGAATGAAGAGACAGATAATTGTGGTGCTATCGATTATGCGTGGACACATGCATTGATGTCAGATGAAGATTATGCAAATGAGCGTTGCACTTCATCTACTTCGAGTTATACAACTCACAACAACACATTTATGTCTCAAGTAGAATCTACTGCTGTGGAGATAGATCCCTATAATATATATGCCCCACTTTGTCCTTCCCATCCAAACCACATTTGGGCATCTTCTACTTCTGTTGTAAGTAAATAAACATGTGTTTTAAGACTTTTTTGGCATAGAAAATTCAAAGTAGTAATGTTATCTTCCATATTAAAATATGTTATATATTTTGAATAAATATATATACCCTATTCTATCTATTGCAGGCTGACATCCCAACAAATGGATTAAATGGATTTGATCCATGTAGTCCTGGTTATGTATTTACCTACCTTAACATCCCAGAAGTACAAAGTGCTCTTCATGCAAACCTAACAAACTTGCCTTATGAATGGACTGAATGCAGGTATGACTATATGCATTTGACATTCCCAAATAAGGATGATTATTTGTTTGATCTCATAAAGTTTAAGACTTGGAAGATTACCATCTAATGATTTTCTAATATTCTTCTCTAAATAGTCAAGTACTTTCATACAAAGGCTTTGCAAGCACAATGTTTCCAATATATCGAAGAATGATGGCGACAGGATTGAGAATACTAGTCTACAGGTATAAAGGAGAAAAAATGTTATTGTTAAAAAGTGTTTAATGATAAAGATTTGATTGCAATAACTAATTAGTGATAAATGCTTTTGGTTGTAGTGGAGATGTGGATGCAGTTGTTCCTGTGACTGGCACAAGATATTCCATTAATGCATTAAAGCTTCCAATTGAGAAAGCATGGTATCCTTGGATGAATGGAGAGTTAGATGTGGGGGGCTATAGTGTGATTTATAAGGGCTTGACATTTGCAACTGTTAGAGGAGCAGGGCATGAAGTTCCTAGTTCTCAACCTTCTAGAGCTTTGACCATGACCAAATCCTTTTTGGCTGGAAAGCCTTTACCATCATAAGAATTCCATTTTTGACATTCAATAATGACATTCAAATGATTTTATAAATATCGTTATGATTAATATATGTACAATCTATTTAAGACAGAGTCCTCACAAAAATCGTATTGTTGACTCCTATTTACATATCTGGGCATCAATATGTTTGTATTCATTTTATTTATTATAATATTTAAGTATGAAGAAAGGCCATATAAATACATGTTCATAAGATTGTAATATTATTAAATAAAAGAAATATCAAACTCTAAATAATAGGTATAAGTTGTAATTGTTTGTTTTTGATTGGTTAAGCAAGGGAAAGGGCCCTGACCCAAACAAATTAGTACAACATGATAAGAATAGCAGGTGGTGAGAAACAACAAAAACAGGAAGCCCACCACATTTCCCCCTTCCCACAAGCAAAATGCTTAACCAATTCCCATACGGTTAAACATAATAGTTCTATCAGAAGGTTTTTAATAAAAATAATAGAATAAATAAGAATTAAATATATAATATGTCTATGTGAAATTTTATTAATTGTTAATTTGATATAATTTAGTGTTAGTAGATGGGTGATCCCACAATACTGATTTACAATTTTTGGCCAAACTGGACACTGAATTGATTTTTTCTAACTAAATCTTCACTTTCAGGCACCTATGGCAGCTAAACCGCGAGGAATTTAAAGATGATGCAAATTAGTGTTTTGTGAAATTTTGTCTATAGATTCTAAATATTTTTTTTTCAAAATTATTGGAATCAGATTGCACTTCTTTTTCCATCTCCTTCAAAAACTAGTTTTTTTTTTCCAGTAAACACCATTTTTAAGGAGTGATGCTCACCGTATACAACATAACTTTTTTCCATGACTTGGATAAAATTCTATTTTTTTCAAATTTAGATTTGTAATTGCGATATCTAGCGCTTTCATTTGGTTTCATAGTGTTTTATTGAATATTGTTTCCTTAATCAACTTTCAAAGTCAAACTAATTACAATTCAGACATATGCGGACTGTATACAACATAACTTTTTTTGTATGTATCAAAATTCAATTTTTTTTTTGTTGGATCAAGGACTTCAATATCTAGTGCACTGATATTTTTCAATTTTTTTTTGATAATCTGCTATTTTTCCACATGTGCAGAACATGGAGTTTGATTTTCAGTGAAAAACCTACATTCACAAGAAATAAAAAATAAATATAATAATCTTGAATTAAATTTATTTAAAATTATACTTTTTGGGAAGCTTATAATAAGGACTACATACCATTTTTTTTTATTTTAAATGAATTCATTTGATCCCGCAAAAGATAAATCAAAAGTGGTTTATTATCAACATTTTGATGGGTGTAAAAGAGACTCTGTTATAGGTATGGTTTAAAACTATTGGGGTTCTATCCAAGGGGGTTTGATCTAAGGTGGTTTGATCAAACCCTCTTTAATTGGAATCCTTTAAATGAAACTTTTCAAGGCTTAAATCATTCCATTTTCTAAAAATAAGCAATTTCAACAAAAATCAGAATCTCTAAGAAAGTGTAAACCAGTATTGTGGGATCACCCAAATGAAATTACATTATTATTATTCAAGTATTGGTTAAAATATAAATAAAGAGATACATTAATAATATTATAATGTTAGCTTAATTTTAATATGAATTGAAGTTTGAATATATTAATATAGAATAGAGTGATGCTCCACTCTACATTGGTCCACTCCACTCTTGGGGATGCTAGAGAGGTAGGGGAAGAAGCACCCCCTCCTCTAATAATGAATGAACCAAGGGAAATAGGATTCCACCTTTTAGGAGATGGAACTTTGGGACCTATTTCACTTTTAGTTCATTAGGAAACCCAAGAGATCCACTTGGTTGAGGAAGGGACTAGTAGGGGGTTTCCTTCTAGGTGTGATTAAATAGGGGTTCACCATTAAAATGAAGTTTCAAAGGAGAAATGCAAACAATCATGCATAAAACCCTAAAAACATAAAATGGGAAAGCAAACTGATAAACAAAGAGAAACAAAAAAGTACCTGGAGGAGTGAGGATGTCTAAACAAGGCCTGAAAAACCTGAAAAATGTTGTTCTTGAAGTGCACTGGGATTGATACGCTAGACTGGGCGATTTAGTCCTAGTCTAGGGTTTTTGGGCAGAATTTGGAATATCCTGGTGATTGATCTGAATATGCAGAAATCTAGCAAAAAGGCTATACTAGGACTCATATGCCTAGAGATTTGCAAAGTGTCCCAAAAAAGTGAAGTGTCTTATGAGCAAAATTTTGAACTGAAACTTTGTGAGCCTCTAAAGATGAATTAAATAAGCACTTTCCCACTGGTTTCCTATAAATAAGTTGGATATCTTGCTCTAGATCTGAGTTTTCGTGGGCCTTGACAACTTCTTATGACAAATTTTGCAACTTTGCAATTTTGGTACTTTTGAAGGCTTCAAATCCACTTTTTCTTCAAGCTATAAACTTGCAACATACAAAAAGAGGAAAAATATGTTGTTTTGATAGGAAATGGGTGTTTTCCTTGGTAAAACCCCATTTTGGTAATCAAACCTTAATGGGAAATGAAGCATGAATGAAATGAAACATGAAACACAAGATGAAACAATAGAAACTTGTTTAAAACCTTGTAGATCTGAAAACAAGCATGAAGTGGCCTTAATGGATGTAGATCCTAATCATGATTCTTGATGAAAGATAATTCCTTTGAATACTTGAATTTATCTTGAATAATACATCACAACATTAGCTCAAAACCACATGCATGATGCATTAAGCCTTTGACATGATGAAATGATTCTTGATTGCTGCCATAATCTATAAATCCACCCTTTAATGCCTTAGAAATGCTCTTGAATAATCTATGATGCTCTTGTGAAATCTTAGGATGCTTGACTCAAATTTTCTAGGTGAAACTAAGTGAAATAGCCTTGTATTTATACTTGTTTATGACGGAATTCTTGAAATTACAGTTCACTACAAGCTGACATCAGATCTAGGATAGTAAAATCCCACAAATAATTTGATTTAAAACAAGTCTTGGTTAAAGCGGGACTCATACACTAGTTGGGGCGTGAACACAAGGAAAATAGGAGTGTGCTCCACCTATTAGGAGATGGAACACACAAAAGGTGGTCCCTATTTTGCTCTTAGTTTCATTCAAGGAAACCCTAGAGATCTCAATCTAGGGATGGAATTAGGGGAAAGAGATCTACAATAGGGTGTCCTAGGGGTGTGATTAAAGATAAAAAGGGGGTTCACCACTAAGCAAAGGCTTAGAAAGACAATAAATGAAAGTAACATGTGATAGGCTGTCGTCAGGTCCTAACACTTTAATTAATAAACACATTAATATATCGACCAGGTAGTGTCTAGAGGCTGTATGCAATAGAAGACATCTCAACTATCTTTCTCAGGTTTTCTAAATACTAAACAACGGAATAAAACACTAAACTAAAGAGCCTCTAAACCTAGAAAGTAGTAAATCATCTATCTAGAAAGATGGAAATAAATAAACTAGAAAGCAGAAAACTATGAATTTGAAAAGCATCACCACTAAACTAGAAAGCATGGAAATGATTAATCTAAAGAATGCATAAATTGCTGAAGAAGTAAAACTTGTAAAGAAACTAGGAAGCATTTATCTAATGCAAAAGATAACAATCCAACATAAAACAATTTAACATAAATAACTAAAAGAAGGTGCTCTGGAACTTCAGATACTAAATTCAGAAACTGCGGACTTAGCTACAACCTGCAGGATTGACGCTGACAGTATGCCACACACACGAAAATGAATTCCAATTGCAACTTTTATCTATTAAAGGAAAGTACAAAATGAAAGGTGAAATACTTATCTATCTATCTATAACCCTCGAGTGGCCAAACTCTCTGTGTCTATACCTCATACCAATCCAATTGATCTTCAATTCTTCAAGGATTTTGGCCAAAGCTATTGCTCTTCTGTAGGACCATCTAATGTTAAGGGGTGATATTATTTCCCTTTTCTTGAGATGCATAGGAAGAGGAGTATACAACTCTTCACATGCATGCCAAGCTGGTCCTATCAATTTTGGCCCTTGTTCCTGAAAGTGATCATAGCACAACTAGAGGTTGTTATTGTACTTTCCCTATACTTCCTTCTTAAGTCTGACGCCCAAAAATTGTGCCTTGAAAAAGGAAGGCTTTCTATGAGGATATCTCATTTGCAACCCCACAGTCCTTTCTGCATGTGCATATTCTCTTGATCTGTCTTGCCAGTGCGGCTGATTTCTCATTGTAGACAGGAATGATCTCAATTCTACTTCCCCCACAAAGAAATGAACAAAGAAATCCATATATTTTTCTAGGAGCAAGTTATGAACAAAGAACTCACATAACAAATCTTGTTGTTTAGGGAGTGAATCAACAAATATCTTTACAAATTCCTTGTCATCAGGATCATGGGACTAATTTTGGCGAATTCTTTGTAATTTCCATCTTAAAAGCTGTTCATTAAGAAACATAGAGTATAGCCTAGATGGTCTTCTACAGGCTAATAGTAATTCACCAATTTCACAAACATCCTGTTTACCCCCATATGCTTGATGGAAAGATTCTTTTAACATTACCAATTCCCTCTTTAGCCTATTATTCTCAAATTCCACATCCCTTAAAAGATAACAATGCTCTATCCATTTCATTAATATTAGAGGAATGTGTACCTAGAACCATTCTATAACAATAGGTTTAGTTTGTGTTTCTTTTGACTCCATAATTGGTTTAGTGTCACTCTCTTGCAGATTTTTCTCTAATTCCACAACCTTACTCATAAAAGCATTTAATTCAATTTCCTATATATTATTTTCTTCTTCAAAGGCACTAAATAGTCGCATAAAATTATTTTTCAAGTCTTGAATATGCTTATGTTTATCATACAGGGCAACCTTATGCTGCTTATCTTGTTGATTCCATTGCTGGATCTGATACTGCAGCTGTTCAATGAGCTTGTATTTTTCCTCCATCTGTACTATCAATTTTTCAATTTCCTGATCTCTTTTATTTATAATGGCAGCTTGCACCTCAATATCTTCTTTTTGCTTGTTAATTTGTGCTTCATCATCCTGTAGCCTGGTTCTTAATTCCACAATTTCTGCTTTTAACTTGTCTAATTCCTCACTTCTCTGGCTAGATTCTGTATCCCCTGCGTCCACAGAGAAGGATGAATGAGGAATTTCTACATCAACATGAGGCACATTTCCTTCTTCAATGTCCTCAGGAAAGGATGAGTGAGGCACTTATTTATAAACATGAGGCACATTTTCTTCCCCAGTATCCTCAGGAGAGGATGAATGAGGAATTTCATGAGATACATTTTCCTCAATTTCAGCTATGCTTCTCACTCTATCAAGAAAAGGAGAAAATCCCCCCACAGGTTCATCTTCATTCTGCTTTGAATGTTGTGACTATGTTTTCTCCCCTTCTTGTTCTTTGGGTGATGGGGTTTTCTTGTCCTCCTCCCTAGGAAATTGATCACCTTGTTTTTTTGTTTCATTTATTTCCTTGCCATTAGGTGGACTATCAATTTCTACCACCTTTATTAGAGTTCTGGCCTTCTTCCTTTTTGAAGTACTGCCTATGTCCTAGGGTTCGGTTTCATTGGCCTCTGAAGACAACCTTTTACTTCTCCGTAGAGGAGGAGTCATTTGAAAAGTAACTTTACTTCGTTTCTTCCTCTTGCGAGGAGGTTCCTCTTCGCCTCTAGAGTGGACAATTTCCACCTCCCCTTCCTGTCCTGGGGTTTCTAACTTATCTAGAAAAGTTTCTAGTGCATCGCTGCTAGGAGCCGTTGGCATTCAAGAGCATCTAATGCCTTCGAGGAGGGTTCTCCTAAAAACTATTCTTTTTGTTTGGAAGATTCTTCCTCCTCAAGCGATCTTCCCAGTTCTACGTTTTCAACTTTTTGTAGAAACCTTTTCCACTTCTTTTCTAGATTTTTGTGGAAATGGTATTTGCATATTAGCTGTATGAGACCGTGATGTTTGAGGGGCCTTGTCCCAACTTTGTACTTTTCCATCATATAGGTGACTGAGTGACACAAGGCTGGTGAATTTACCCTAAGAGAAGGTTCCTCAGTGCCATGGCATAAATGAGTCAACAAATGAAAAGGGGGTCCAACTACTGTAGTCATTTGTCCCTCACAAGTGAAATACTTAATTATCCAGGTTGCAACAAACCTCCAGGGTTCTGGAATAGACATTCTATGGATTCCCTTATTTTGTCCCCTGGTGCTTATGGTTAGTACAGGTTGGGGTTCCCCTTCCCTATGAAATAGTTCTATCAAATTTTGATAGGGAACATGGGAATTTTCATTCAAATTAATTCCCTTATTTTCAAGATTGAAAATGAGCAATTCTTTTCATACTTACCTAGAATCGCTTGCCTCACACCACTGTCTTCCCATCTGCAAAATTCTCAATGAATTCCTTCACAAGCTGCTCTGTATACCCTTCAAATTGCTTCATGAATTCCAGCCACCCGACGTTTTGAAATAAAGCTACAATATTGCCCAATGCCAACAATGGAGCTGCAGAAGTTGGCTCAGACTTGTTGTTAGCTCCTCTCATTCTTTTTATTTCTTTGCTAGTCAATGGAATTCTGCAGAATTATGTAATTCTTTCCTTACTGAATTACAAACGAGAAAATAATTTTGTGTCAATATACCCAATGGAGGAGTTAATTATCACCTTTCTTGTCACTTTACTGAGTAATTATGACAAGATTTCATTGGGAATTACACAACTACTGTCGTGCTTTTAGCAATCGTGTGAAGGCACACGTTTCAAAATTACGAGGAACAGATCATGCCAATTAATTAGCCTTTATTCAAAATAAGTACTAACTCTTTAAATAAATAAATTCGCACGTACCTTAGGTATTGTCATTAAATCAAACACCACTCACTTGTGCTGACGTAATTGGATAGTCATATGGTTAGTGAGGGTGGCGCCGAATAATAATGGCATGAATGGGATGGTTGAAATGGCGGAAAAAATTATTATGACAAAAAGGTGTCATAATAATTTTATTTATTATGGAAGGATTCACTATGATGTGGCAGAATAATTATTAGGGAGTAGATCTTGAAGCGACATAAAATTAAATGATGGGAATGCATGGAACTTAGGAAAAATCAAAAGACTGGAAAGACAAAATTTACAAAAATTCAGAGCATTACCAAAAAATGTAATCGAAGTAGATGAAAAGAGAGTTCCAGAACATTGTAGAGAGATATCATCGGGACATGGTAACCGGATTGAAAATTCTAGAGCATCACTGAAAAGATGCAGCCAGGACAACAACCAAAGTTTTCGGAGCACTGTTGGAAGATGCAGCTGGAGCAACAACCAAATTTTTTGGAGCATTGTCGAAAGATGTAGTTGGAGCAACAACCAAAATTTCTAGAACATCGCCAAAAGATGCAGCTGGAGAAACAACCAAAATTTTCGGAGCATCATTGAAAGATGTAGCCGGAGCAGCAACCAAAATTTCTAGAGCATCCGAACATAATTCCGGAGCACCCGAGCAGAATTCTGGAGCATCGCTGAAAAGATGCTGCCGGAAGGAAGAAACAACAGAATTTTAGAGCATCGCTAAAAATATGCCGCCAAAAGGAAGAAAGATGTGAGATTCTGGTCTTGGCTTCCTGAAACATCATTGAGTGATGTGTTAGAATGCAGGATCAGGACGAGGAGTGGGACCAATTCGTTGTGCAAATTCCAGAGCATTGCAACAACAAATTCTAGAGCATCGCAACAACCGCGCTGACAAATTCCAGAGCACCGTAGCAAGGTACGCCAAAATTGTGTTTGCCAAAAGATGAAGTCCTCCAAAATACAGAAAATTTTTTAGTCAAGTCAAAGTGGCGAAGTTGATGAAGAAATTGAAGAAACATGAAAAAATGTTCAAATTATTATTATTTTTTATTTTTTATTTTTAAACAATTTATTTGACAAAACTATATTGACCTTGCCATAGTAGAGTCAATGCAGTGGATTTCTCCCTACGTTTGTACCATTTTTGTAAACTCCTCTTTGTTAATAGGCTTATGGTAAATGCGTAATCGGTGTCGAAAAACTAGAAGAGTTTAGGTATCACCATCAATAGGTTTCAGCTAGACCAAACCATTAGAAAACACTTCAGAAATTTTGTAGGGTCCAAGCCAGTGTGTCCTGAGTTTCCCTTGATGATCCTTGTATCTGGAATCGAACAATAATGCCCAATCCCCAGTATGAAATTATTTCTCTTTGATATGTTTATCATGCCACACCTTACATTGTTGTTGGACCAATTCAGTTTGATGGACGACGTCCAAACAGAGTTCATCCAATTTTCTAAGCTATAAAACTCTCTCAATTTGGGCTCATTTAAGATCCATGCCCAACTCCATGGCTATTCTAAGGGTTTGGAGTTCAAATTCAATGGGTAAGAGGGGTTTCTTCCCAAAGACTAACTTGTAGGGACTATAGCCAGTAGTTGATTTCTAAGTGGTGTTGTAGGCCCAGATAGCTTCTGGTAGTTTCCTAGCCTAGTCTTTTCTTCCTGAAGAAACCATTTTTGTTAAAATTTTTTCCAACTCCCTATTAGTGACTTCAACTTGTCAGTTTTCCTGTGGGTGGTAGGGTGAGGACTTCTTGTGACTTACTTGGAAATGATTTGTGAATGCCAATAAAACTTTAGACATAAAATTGGGGCCCTGGTCTGTGACAATTGTCCTTGGAGCTCCAAATTTGAGGAAAAATTTGTTGTAGAGGAAATCAACTACCTGTTCCTCCCTAGCAATACGTAGGGCTTGCACTTCCGCCCACTTAGTCAGGTAATCGGTACATACCAAAATGTACTCTTTTCCTTATGAAGGAGGGTCTATTGGGCCGATAAAATCCAATCCCCATTTTTTAAATTGTTCAAGGACTACTTGAGGCTACAGGGGCATTTCGTTAGAGGCAGTTGGTCTTCCTACCCTTTGGCATTCATCACATCGGTGAACAAATTTCTTGATGTCTTTGTGCATTGAAGGCTAGTAGTATCTTGCTCCCAAAATCTTGTGAGCTGTCCTCTTAGCAGAATAATGCCCTCCTGAAGGGTCATCATGACAAGCTCTTAGGATACTATAAGTCTCGTTTTCCCTAAAACACCATTGTAAAACCATATTGGGTCCACATCGAAACAAAATCCCATTGATTCATTTGAAAGGGGTACTCTCTCTAGCGAGGCGTTTCTTCTATTTTGATGAAAAGTGAGGTGGTAATTCTGCGGTAGCCAAATAATTCGCAATATCGGCAAACCAAGGGGTTTTAACGAAGATGACAAACATATTTTCATCTGGAAACTCGTCTTGTACTAGAGCACAGTTGCCATCATGTTTAATCTGGGATAAGAAATTTGTGACTACATTGGACTTCCCTAGTTTGTCAACAATTGTGACATTGAATTCCTAGAGGAGAAGTAACCACCTAATTATCCTTGCATTTACCACCGGTTTGTTCATGAGGTACTTAATGGCTGAGTGATCTGTATGCACTGTAACTTTATATCCCGTGACATAATGTTGAAATTTCTTGATTGCATGCACTACAACCAAGAATTCTTTCTCAGTCATGTTATAATTCTTTTCTATTGGCGTCAAATTCTTGCTAATGAAATATATATGACATATTTTCCCCCATTCTCATCTTCTTTCCCTAGAACCGCGCTAGTGGCATCATTAGATGCATCAACATAAATATGGAACAAAAGGCTCTAGTTAGGTCTTCAAAGGTCATGAGCAGAGATGAGTTTCTCCTTGATAATTTCAAATGAAGACTAATACTCAGGTGTCCAAATGAAGTCTACATTCTTCTGAAGGAGAGAAAACATAGGGGCTACGATTTTGTTGAAGTTTTCTATGAATCTTCGATAGTATCTAGCATGCCCCAAGAAGCTCCTGACATCATTATGAGTATTTGGGATCTCGAGTTGTATGACTTCAATTTTCTTAGGATCAACCTTAATTCCTTTAGATGAAATATGATGTCCCAACACTATTCCTTGTTCGGACACCATGATCAAACATTTCTCATGATTTAGGGACAAGCGATGATCCTCACACTATTTTAACACCTTGTCTAGATTCGTGAGGGCTTCATCGAAAGTTGAATCGTATACAATGAATTCGTCCATACAAACTTCCACACAATCATTTACCAACTCAACAAATATAGCCAGGATGGCCCTTTGAAATGTACGAGCGTTACATAGCCCAAAGGGAAGAACCCAATATGCACATTTCCCCAAAGGGCAGGTAAAGGTCGTCTTATCCTAGTCTTCTGCTGCTACTTGTATCTAGTTGTATCCACTAAATCCATCCAAGAATAAGAAATATTTCCTCCCAGCCAAGTTATCCAGCACTTGGTCCATAAATAGGAGAGTGAAATAATCTCTACATGTTGCTTTGTTAAGCTTTCTATAGTCTACAGACACTCTCCACTTCCCATTCTTCTTTGGAACTACAACCAAGGGTGACACCCACTTGCTGTCAGAAATTGGGTAGATAAATCCTACCTGTAAGAGTTTCTCAATCTTAGTTTTAACGATGTCTTTCAGAGTAGGATTGAGTTTCGATTGTGGTTGGTGAATAGGTCGAACATCCTCAGTATAGATATGATGCATACACACACTAGGGTCTATTCCCCTCATATCTCTATAGTTCCAAGCGAGCACTTTAGATCTATTCACCAGGGTATCAAACAATCTTTGTTGTTCCGTCTCACTCAACCAACTATTGATGTTCAAAGTTTTTCCTGGCAGCAACATAATGGTTTTGACTCCCAGATGGTTGGACGTGACAGTATACATGGGCCTTATTAGGGTGTTAAGAGGGCAGCTGTGAGGTACATTTTTATGAAACTGAGCAACATCTGCAAAGAAGTGGTGAGTTTTTGGAACTAAGTTCATTAAAGGACAAGGTAATCCGATGAAACTGGCACTGTCAAATTCTGCATGATCTATGTTGATTGGGTGTCCTAGGATTTCTTCTACGTCCATCATCTCTTCACTGCTCGAATCCATGGTAAGACTTCCCATGTCGTTCTCCAATTCATCCTCTAGCTCTTCACCATGTTGTTTAATGATTACCATAGCCAGTGAACCCAAATTTTCCTATCCATTGGGACTTTCTGGTTCATCAACCCATACCTTATTGTGTTTAGCAGGCTTGGCAGGAGGATACAAAAACAAATGTTTGCTATTAGTTCCATGTGAGATGGTCATTCCTCCCTCCCCCCAGTCAATTTTGGCTGCAACGGTAGCCAACCATGGTCATCCCAAAATTATTGGATAACTTCCTTTGGGTGTAAGGGATTCAATTATCTAGAAATCTACTGGATATTCCCATCCATCCACTTTAACAAGAAAATTTTGAATGATGCCCTTGGGAATAGCTATGGATTGATTCACCATTTGTAAGACTGTAGTTGTGGGGTGTAGATCAGTAAGTCCCATATTTTCCATCACATCAACAGTCATCACATTAATGGCTGCTCCAAGGTCCACCAAAGCGTTAGGTATTGCTACCTCATTAACTGTTACTGTTATAAGTGGACTACCTGGGTCATCATATTTCAGAGCAGTGGTCGTCCCGACCAACAAGTCAGCTATGTACCCATTTATGTGGACGGTGTTGATTCATTTTTGTTTCTTCCTTGGGGTTTTGATACACAATTGTTTAATCATCTAGTTTAACTCAAGGATTTCTTTAATCACTTGTAACAAGGGGACTTCAATCTACAATAGCTTAATTTCTTGTATCAATACAGTTTCAGTGGGTGAGGTCATTTTTGGAGCATCTTTCATAGGAATTGGAATTAGTCGCTTTGGAAAAGGTGCTTCAATTTTTGTCTTTAGGCACGAGATCCTTCAGAAGTTTAGTTGGAGACTAATGCCCCTCCTTTTGAGGTAGGTTGGAAGCTTCAACTGAAGATGGTGGGTTGGGCTGGTGTTGCATAGTGTCTGGGATTTGTTCTATAGATTTGGGTGTTATTGTGGTTTTCTCTATAGACTTCTTGATAGGTTCATCTATGATTTCTTCAATAGTTGGCTGTGAAAGTGTTTTCCCAGACCTTAATTGTAGATTTCCACAGTGTATGGCATTAAGTCCAGTAATATTGTCTTGTTTGGCAGAATATACCAGAGTATTTGGGCGATTGTTCTTTGGGTTCAAAATTGGTTGCGCTGAAAGTGGTGGCTGGTTGACTTATTCAGTTTGCTGTGTATTCTAGGGGGGTGGTAGAAGATTTTGTTGTTGAGTAGGCATTCTCCTGGGACCAATATAAAATTGATGCTGAGGTTGATTCCATTGAGGAATGGGATTTTGAGGGTACCACTGCTATTGAGGTTGATTAGGTCACTAAGGGTTACCTCAACATTGATTTTCCCATTCAGGTGGTCCCCGGGGATAGGTTCCCTAATTAGGGGCTTCTGGAGGTGGTGCCTGTGGCTAGGGTGCTGCCCATTGATTATTGTTCCAATTTGGTCGGGGTCGCCAGTTAGGATTAGAATTTTGGCCATAGGAAAAATTGCCTCCAGTCCTTTGATTGACAACGTTCACTTCTTCCTCGACTAGGGTTATTCTTTTCTTGGAATTTTTGATGGTGTTCAGTAGCTCACATTGATCAGTGGGATGATTTTTGTCACATACTTGAAATTTTTTAAGTTTTTCAACTTTGTCCAAGGGACATTCCCTTAGCAAATTTTTATTTTGACACCTAGGGCAATAAATAGAAAAAGTTTTAGGATTTCATGTTTTAGCCTATATGCCATCTAAAGTAGTGTTTAACTAGACAAGAATGTCGGTCTTGAAGTTGGCGAGTTCTTCATGAAGTTTTTTTATGTCATTAGAACCTCATAAGGGGGTGGACTTCCTGATTCCTCCTTGAGTTCGAGAGAAATTCTGACACAGTTCCATAATACCATCCAGTCCTAGTTGGGACACGTCTCCTTTTCTCATTAAATCCAAGCTCCTCTGAGCATTGTCATCAAGACCCTTAAGAAATAAGGTTTTCATAATATTAAAACTTATAACTTCTCCACCACAATGTTTAGATAGGAAGATAAACCTATCTAGGTAATCCTCTAAACTTTCATCCTCGTTTTTCCTTTGAATAGTTCTTTCCTATCATTGACCCTACAGTAACTTTGGTACTTCTCCAAAAAGGCAGTCTCCATCTCATCCTAGGAGGTTATCGACTGAGAAGCTAATCCCATAAACCAACACATAGCTGAGTCTTTCAGAGTGGAAGGGAAAAGCTTTAGTTTCTGGTTATCATTCTTGTAGTCATATGTCTGACACAATACTTTAAACTCAAATAGAAATTGATTAGGGTCCTCAATAGACAAACCCTGAAAGGTTGGCAAGAAGGCCGGTGAGATATTTTTTATTGTCATATCATCATCTTCATCAATAGCAATAGGATTAGTGAAGGTGCGTGGTGGTGGTGGAGGGTTATCATTGTTCTTGGCAACATTTCTACGGTCACCCATGATGTTGAAGAGAGTATGAATCTCGTCCAAAGTTCACTCAGTTGGGAAAGGTTTAGGAGTTTGCAAAGGAATATATTCCTCTACAACTATATGTTCTCTTTCTGGGTATATGGGAAGGTCTTAGGTTGACCCTGTTCGATCAATTCCTTAGTAAGTTCTTGATCTGAGTTACCTTCCTACCTACTTGTTGTTGGTATGTCAACTGGGGAGGTTTTTGATATGAATGCTGAGCCATGGGGGCCTCATTTCCTGACCATACAAAAAAGAAGCCAAAGGACTATTTCTATCCCTAAAAGAGGTATTCAAGATATCTCCTACTAACACTAGAAAAAGGGGTCCCCGACAACAGTGCCAAAAAGTGATAGGCTGTCATCAAGTCCTAACACTTTAGTTTCAATAAACACATTAATATATCGACCGTGTAGTATCCAGAGGCTATATGCAATAGAATACATCTCAACTATCTCTCTTATGTTTTCTAAATACCAAACAACGAAGTAAAAAAATAAACTAAAGAGCCTCTAAACCTAGAAAGCAGTAAATCATCTATCTAGAAAGCTATCTAAATAACTAAACTAGAAAGCAAAAAACTATGAATTTGAAAAGCATCACCACTAAACTAGAAATCATGGAAATGATTAATATAAAGAATGCATAAATTGCTGAAGAAGTAAAACTTGTAAAGAAAATAGGAAGCATTTATCTAGTGAAAAAGATAATCCAACAGAAAATGATTTAACAGAAATAACTGAAAGAAGGTGCTTTGGAACTTCAGATACTAAATTCAAAAACTGCGGACTTAGCTACAACCTGTAGGATTGACACTGACAGTATGAAACAAACACATGAAAATGAATTCCAATTGTAACTTTTATCTATTAAAGGAAAGTACAGGATGAAAGGTGAAATACTTATCTATCTATCTATAACCTTTGAGTGGCTAGCTCTCAGGTGTATCTACAACTATCTCAAATCACATGCACCAGAAATCTCACAGATACTTCATTCAAAGGACTCCAGTCACATTTCTTAGTAACTCAAAGTATGGCAGGAAAACTCATTTTTATTCATATGGTAGTTGTACTCAAAAAGACATATTGGTAGCATAATGATATTCTTCTGTATTCATCATTTGCAACAGTTACATATTTATATGAAAACGGCTAAAAAATCCTACTTTCCAGTTGATAAAGTATTTAACGGATTGTCAACAACAAATGGAATTTAAAACCCATGACATGAAATATTAAAGAGGCTTGGCACGAGCCATGAAGTTTTTGAAATTGAAAAATAATAGAACTATGAAGATTCGGCCCATAACATGTGCTCCTGAAATTCCGGCGCCGGCTCGCTTGTTTTAAAAAGTGTTAAGATTTGCGTTCATTTCCCTTTTGACTGGAATGGTAATCAGGAGTGGAAGTTGACCTGTGAAATGCTCAAGGACTAAAGCATTAAATCATTATAAGAACTAGCTTAATTCAACTAATTTCAAGAAGTTTGCACTCTTATTCATAAAAAGAGCAATTATTTATCCTAAAGGTAATTAATTGGCAAGGTAAATTGGGTTGAAAGGTATAGGTTTTCATAGTGAGTCCATTATATTGATGAGGTTATTTTTACCTCATCAACATGCAAAACCTAACTAAAATGAACTCAAATCAGAATAGCAAACTGGAGATAAATAGAGGTGCACCTGAAAAACTGAAGATGCTTGGAACAAGGTCTGTAATCTTGAAATTATGAATTTTAAAGCACACTGGGACTCATATTCTAGTAGGGGCGATTTAGTCCCAGTTTAGGGTTTCAGGCCGAAACCTGAATCTGCAACTAGTAAACTAGGATTCATAAAAAAAGTCTGAAAGCTGGTATACTGGGACACATATGCCACAAGTGGTGATTTAGTCCTAGTATCAGGGTTGATTTGAAACTCTAATATCCTATAGTGATCTCTTGTAACTTTTCTCCTTTCCAATCTTCAAGTCTAAAACACTTAATTTCCACCTGTAGGTGACTTTCCATGATCTTGCAAGAAAGGTGACAACTTTGACAACTTTGCAACTTTGACAACTTTCTCCAATCTTGCTCTTCAATGGATCTTCAACCTAAATATGCAAATCACATATCAAAGAGGGAAAAATGTTGTTTTGTTAGTGGATAGGTGTTTGCTTCGTTCAAACCCCATTTTGGTAATCAAACCTTGAAATGAATAAAAATAGAATGAAGGAATGATGAATGAACAAATTAGCTATGTTGCAACTCACCAAACCCTTGGAACAAAGACTATAATCATGTATGCAATGGCTAGCATGAATGCAAATCTTGAATCCTGATTGTATGTTTTGGATCTTGACTTGAATGCTTGCTTGAATCATGAAATACCTACATCACAAATGTTAGCTCAAAAACAAACATGATGCTTGATGACTTTGACATGATGCTTGATTCTTGAATATAGCTCCAAAATGCTTGATAATCAGCTCTTGAATGCTCTTGAATTGATAGAATGCTTGAATGCTTAGATCACACTTGCTCATGAAAATTTCTACGAGAAAAAATGTGAAATAACCTTATATTTATATTTGTTTATGACAAATTTCCTAAAATTACAACACTACAAGCCGACATCAGATCTAGGAGAATAAAATCTCACCAATAATTTGAATTTAAATAGGTCCAAGCTAAGTGGGACTCATATGCTAGTTGGGGTGTATGAGTTCCAGTAGCCTAAGCTTGGGACACAAATTTCAACAAATGTTAAGTTTTATGCCAAGCTCAAGACCAGGCCCCAAAACTTAGGTTGGACCCATATGCCCAAGGTGGTGTATGAGTCCCAAATCACTAAATTTGGGCCATACAATCCAAAATAATTAAATTATGATTGGTCATTAGATATGTGTCGAGATCATCCTTGGAAAGATGCATTAATTAAGGCTTGTGGATGTAAATTAGGATCAAATAAGGCATAAAGAATCCCAAATTTAGCAGGGAGGGCCAAAACAAGTGTGAAAATGTAAAGGAATACATTTTTCTACACTACATTTAGCCCCCACTTTAGTGAGAGGAGGAACTTGCTTGAAACTCACACTAAAGTAGAGAAATTTGCTTCAAGAGGGGTCCAAGTGTACCAATGCTAGTGAGATAGGACAACAACAATCAAGAGGGATGATCAAGCCCCTAGGATCAAGATCATATGGAAAACTAACATAGGCACAAAAGAACACACATGTAAATAATGTATGAAGTAACAACAAGATACAAGCATACACTTCCAAAGACAAAGAGAAAGAAAAATAAAAATGAAAAAGGGGTGGATCAAGCCTCGACCATTTGTCCTACACGATGTGGATTAGATCTAAGCTGTTTGTCCAAAAATGTTTAGAAGTGGAAAACGATTTCCACTATGCAAACCAAACACATGCTCACAAGGGCTAGTGGAACCTCATGCCGCCCACTAGGTGAGCCCCTAGCGGGACACATACGCACGTGACTAGTATGTGCTCACACAGACAAGCAATTAGCTATGGGAAAGTCATGCCTAAGTTTGGTTCCCATAGGCACAACCATAACAAAGCTATACCTCCTGATAACTTTGATAAGGCACCACACAACATGAACAACAAGATTCACGAGGCAAGAAAATTTGTATGCTTGACACCCATGAAAAAACAAGATGGCTCCACATGCAAGAAAAGTGTGCTATGCAAGGTGGCCATATAATCAATATTGTAAATGCAAAATAGTGTAAGGTACGTTCAAAGGATTTTTGCTTAGTTCATGCAAGGTCTTAACTTAGGGAACATTGTGCCTAATGTCTCCAAGAGAGGACCAATATTGGAAGAATAGAAGATTCACAACTTAGGGGATGTAGTGTGTCGCATCAAGCCACTAAGATGAATATAATATGCTAAGAGAGACCACGCTCTTGAAGGACATCACACCTAATGTCAACACAAAGTGAAAGACACATCGCATGAAGTAAGAATAATACACAATAAAACATGAATTGAAAATACAAAATAATAATGCCAATGTATGCCCCCACTTTAAAGAAATTGCTAAACACCATGCCGTGAACAATTACTTTAAAGTAGAAAATGCTAAATGCTAAAAGTAAAGAGGTCATGAGAGCTTATTTAGAAAGCCCTATGCCAAGTCATATGTTTCCAAATGAAGCTATGTCATGAAAAGTGGTTGCCCCAAAATGAAATCCCAAAATCACACAAGGGATCCACAGATTCTGAGTCAGTATATCTTTGCTATAATATTTTTATAGAGCTCAAAACTATCATCATTCCCCAAATATGCATGGAGTAGGAAGAATGACACAAAGAGTGAAAAAAAGATTTTTTTTTTGGTCAACATGGAAGAGACCTAAATGTCTCGACGCCTTGCAGCATCCCCAAAAGGAAAACACAAGACAAAGAAAAGGATGAAGGAAAAGCTTTTGGGTCAACATGGAAGAGACCTAAATGTCTCGACGCCTTATGTCATCCCCAAAAGGAGAACACAAGATAAACAAAAAAGATAAAATGTTCATGACATAGAGAAGAATGTAGGTACAAATAGAGGAATGCACAAAGAGAGACATAAATCAAACAAAACATGACAGGGAGATCACATTACACACATGCAATCACACTGGAGTCACTGAAAAAGTAACCCTTCTACTTTTTCTAACTTGTTCGGGCCGTCCTTGTGGTTCTGGCTTAATGTTGCCTTGATTTAATGTTGTAATGTGGATAACACATTCACATTAGGTCTTGGGCCCTTGTGAACTAATGGAATTTAATGGTGCCTTGAAAAAGTGTTGTGAAGTATTCTAACACACTTTCACACTTTTCTAGGGTTTTATCAATTAACTAAGCATAATAAACATAATTTTAATCAAAATCAACATTAATCTTGCCTTATTTGGAGTGCTGTAAAGTGTTGTAACACCTTTCACACTTCTCTAGGCTTGTCATTAATAACTGGGCTTTCTTATGATTTAATTGGCCCTATTTTGCATCCACAAGCCTCATTTATTGCATCTTTTCAAGAATAATCTCAACACCAATCATTGACCAATCATAATTCAGGTGTTCCTAGATTGTGTGGACCAAATTTAGTGTTTGGGACTCATTCACCATCTTGGGAAAATGGGTCGCACCTGGATCTTTTGGCCCTGAACCAGTTTTTACACATTTCTAAGCATTTTTCATTTTTGGTCCCATACATTATGTCTGGTGGGACTCATTCGCTACCTTGGGAAAATGAGTCCCATGTGACCAAAATTCAAATTTAATTCAAAATTCTGGTAGGATTTTATTCTCCTTGATCTGATGTCAGCTTGTAGTGTTGTAATTTCGAAAATTCTTGCATAATTAAGTATAAATACAAGGTTCATTCACTCATTTTATCCTATCAAGCAATCAAGTGACCTAGCATTCAAGAGAATTCACAAGAGAATTTGAGCATTCACAAGAGAATTCAAGGGAAAATTATCAAGCATTTTAGATAATTTTTCAAGTGCCAATCATCATGTCAAGGATTGCATTCTTCATGTTTGTTATTGTGCTAACTTGATTGTGATGTAGAGTTTATGATTCGAGCAAGTGTTTCAAGCAAGAGTCAAGAACCGCATCCATTGTATCCATTTCAAGCATATTTGTAGCACCTTATTGCTAGGGTTTGGTGAGTTGCATCATTGTCTTTTGTTCATTCATCATTCTCCATTCATATTTTCTTTCATTTCAAGGTTTAATTACCAACAAGGGGTTTGACCAAGGAAACCCCTATTCACTAACCGACAACATTTTCCCCTCTTCTTGTGTGTGATTTGCAGGGCTAGGTTGCAGATTTTTCAAGAAGAAAAGTTGGAGAAAAGTTGTCAAATCCCTAAATTTGACATCAAGCCTTGAAGAAGGTTTACAGGTGGTAATTTGCAGTTTCGGATCTGGAAACTAGTCAAAAAGAGAAAAATAGACCAAGAGGAATAGAGTTAGGTCCCAAACTTCCAAAAAAGTAGAAGTGGAATGATTTGCCACAAGTGGCAAATGAGTCCCACTATACAAGCCTGAAGGAGGCTTTTACAGATCTGGATACCCTTTTGGTTGAAACCTGCCCTAGTGCATTTTCCTAGAAACTTGAATGATTCACCCAACTTGTTGAATGAGTCCCAATCAACTATGATAGCAAATTTTTTAGAATTACAAACCTCCATTCTATCTTCTTCAGTCTTCTAGGTGCACACTTTCTATTTCATAACTTTTTGTTACATTTTGTTCATCTTTTTAGGTCATTTAGAGTTAGTTTTCATTCAATTAGGTTTTTATCTTACAACTTGCATTGTGTTGTCTTTTCCAAGTCTAAAATTGGTGGTGAACCCCTCATTAGATCATATTCAGTCCCTAGGATAGCCCTATTGCAAGATTTCAATCTCCTTTACATTCAAATCTCTAGGGTTATCCTTGAGTGGAATCTCTTTGAAAGTGGGTGTGAATACTTCATTCATTCATTCCCCCAATTTCAGAGGTTCCACACACATGTAACATGAAAAGGAAAACAAAGGAAAGACTAGTAAGGAACATGCGAGTCAACCTATAGTAGTTCGTCCACATCCCAATCTTGTTCATCATATACAGAAGGCAAAAAACTAGCCAAATGGACAACAATGAGTGTCATACTAGGGTCAAGGCTATCTAATTCTTGCCCCCACTGCGTGCAAGACAAGAATGAGATGAGGTAGGTGATGGGAAAGAGCTCCTTGCATTTTGAAATGGTTTTTAATGAATGTAAAGCATGTAATAGTGAGTATATTGTGATCCTACAAATATTACATGGCAAGGAGCGGAATGTGTGCCATTTCTATTCAATTGTAAATTCACAGGAACTGTTAGGATTAATGAATCCATCCAATATTCTTCTTAAGAAACAACACTTATTTATTACTATGTCCAAAAGTCCTATGGTATTAGAAATGAGACATGTTTGTGCTTGTTCCTTTTTTGTTTTTATGTTGATTTTCTCTAATAGGTTGTAATTTTATGGGACTGTGATGAAGAATAATTTGTAAACCTTTTTCATTTGGTAATTGCTTGAGGTCATAAATCTTCTTGCTTGATTCGCCAATTTCTTGAGTTAGATGTTGAGGAGGAGGACCTAAGATGATCCTATCATCTTTATCATTGTTACAAGGCATTGGTTGCTCTTTAGGAAGGAGGACACTTATGTCAGGAGGAGGATCTTGATATCCTAACCCTTTGGTATCTTTATTTGGTATTTTCTCTAAGAGTTGATGAATTTCACGTTCATTTGTTGTATCACATCCTTGTTTGCTTAAGATCATGAATCATTTTCCATACGTCTCTTCTAGATTGATGGGAATGTTAGTCACTTTGTTAAAATAGGATGGTTGAATGTTTACTTGATTAGAGGTACTAGGTTCACCTATTGTAGGGAACTTAAGCTTAGTTTGTGTTTTAATTTCAGGATGTAAAAGACCAAACATCTCAACTTGCATTGGTTGTTTCATAGAAGGATAAAAGGGTGCATTAGTCTCAAGGTTGTTAAGGCAATTGTTTATGAAGTTGTTCATGTTATCATCATCTTCTCCAATGATGTCAACATCACGGGGAGGACATGCATTAGGAGTTGATTGAGCATGAGTGAGTTCAATTTCATTAGGATCATTTCCAAAGGCATAACTTGACACATCCACTAATGATGTCAAGGACGTCCAAAGCTTACCAAAGCACATATCCATGATGAAATGCAATGTAATGACCTAGAATGAAATTTGTAAATGCAAATTTGAAATTAATAAATGCACAAAATGAACCGAATTAAGCTAGATGAAATGAAATGAATGAAATAGAGACTCAGTCAACTGAAACAAAAATCTAACAACAACAAAAAAAAGCACAAAACAAGGTTTTTAATACTGTAAAATGTAGGTTCAGGTTTGAAATGCGACTAAATCACCCAGAGGGGCATATGAGTCACAGTTAGGGTTTTTGTAGGGTTCAAATGCTGAGAAAAATTCAACATAGAATTCCTAGAAATCAGGTAAAACAACCTGCACTAGAACTAAATCCCCCAGAGGGGTGAATGAGTTCCAGATGAGGGTTTTGACACTAATTTCAACAAATTTTGAGTGAATGTTAAGGTTTCTAGTTTGTATGATGTAGAGACTAAGTGCAATTACAAATTTCAAATGAAATTCAATGATGTAAGACACAAAAATGCAATCTATATGCACTTTCACTAATGCAAGATTTAGAAGCCTTAAATGAAAATTAACTAATGCAAAGTTAATGTAAGCTAGATCCAGGACTATGATGCACTCCAAATAAAAAATAAG
Source organism: Sequoia sempervirens (assembly GCA_007258455.2). NCBI lineage: Eukaryota > Viridiplantae > Streptophyta > Pinopsida > Cupressales > Cupressaceae > Sequoia > Sequoia sempervirens. The sequence continues at coordinate 196,704,518 of VDFB02000008.1, read as the reverse complement.
GTGATCTAAAGGATAGGTTCACCAAAATGAACACAAGGAAAATAGCAGTGTGCTCCACCTATTAGGAGATGGAACACACAAAAGGGGTTCTCCTATTTTCGTGTTTGGTTTCATTCAAGGAAACCTTAGAGATATCAATCTAGGGATGAAATTAGGGAAATAGATCTACAATAGGGTGTCTTATGGGTGTGAATATAGATAAAAAAGGGGGTTCACCATTAAGCAAAGGATTGGAAAGACAAGAAATGAAAGTAACATGCAAAAGCTGAAGATGCTTGGAACAAGGTCTGCAATCTTAAAATTATGTATTTTGAAGCACAATGGGACTCATACACTAGTAGGGGTGATTTATTCCCAGTATCAGGGTTGATCTAAAACTCTAATATCCTCTAGTGATCTCTTGTAACTTTTCTCCTTTCCGATCTCCGAGTTTGAAACACTAAATTTGGACCTGTAGGTGACTTTCCATGATCTTGCAAGAAAGGTGACAACTTTGACAACTTTGCAACTTTGAAAAATTTCTCCAATCTTTCTCTTCAATGGATCTTCAGCCTAAATTTTCAAATCAAACATCAAAGAGAGGGGAAAATGTTGTTTTGTTAGTGGATAGAGGTTTGCCTTGGTCAAACCCTGTTTTAGTAAACAAACCTTGAAATGAATAGAAATAGAATGAAGGAATCATGAATGAAAAAATTAGCTATGTTGCAACTCACCAAACCCATGGAACAAAGGCTGCAATCATGCATGCAATGGCTAGCATGAATGTAGATCTTGAATCTTGATTGTATGTTATGGATCTTGACTTGAATGCTTGCTTGAATCATGAAATACCTACATCACAAATGTTAGATAAAAAAAAAACATGATGCATGATGACTTTGACATGATGCTTGATTCTTGAATGTAGTGTTGAAAAATGTGGTTGGTGATATTTTCACACTTATTTGGGTCCTTGTAAAACTGAGCTTAATGTTTCCTTGACTTAGTGTTGTAATGTGTTTAACACACTCACATTAGGTCTTTGGCCCTTGTGAACTAAATAAACCCAATCATACCTTATTTAGGTTGTTGTAAAGTGTTGTAACACACTTTCACATTTTTCTAGGGTTTTTTTAAATAATTGGGCTTTCTTATTCTTTAATTGGCCTTATTTTTCATCCACAAGCCTTATTTAATACATTTTTCTGAGCATAATCCTGACATAAATCAACAACCAATCACAATTCAACAACCAATCACAATTCAAGTGTTTTTAGGTTGTTTGGCCTAAATTTAGTGGTCTATCACTCATACACCACCTTGGGCGTATGAGTCCCACCTAGGGTTTTGGGTCCCGATCTTGATTTTACACCTTTCTAAGCATTTTTAAAAATGGTCCCATAATTCATGCCTCATGGGACTCATACACCACCTTTGGTGTATGAGTCCAGTGTGACCCAAAATTAAAATTAATTCAAATTCTTGGTGAGATTTTATCCTCCTAGATCCGATGTTGGCTTGTAGTGTTGTAATTGCGGGAAGTTTGGCATAATTAAGTATAAACAAAAGTTTCTTTCACTCATTTTACACCTAGCAAGTTGAATGATCATCCTTATAGAAAATTTTAGTTGACAAGAGCATTCAAGTGTCTACATGAGCATTCAAGAGTCTTCAAGAGCTAATTATCAAGTTTTTTAGAGCATTATTCAAGCATCAAGTATCATGTCAAAGTCTTCATGCATCATGTTTGCTTTTGATCTAACAATTGTGACATAGGGTTTTATGATTCAAGCAAGCACTCAACTCAAAATCTATCACAATCAAGCAAGATTCAAGATCTACATCCATTGGAGCCATTTCACACATGTTTGTAGCACTTCATTTCTAGGGTTTGGTGAGTTGCAACATTGAATTTTTTTCATTCACTATTCTCTTTTCCTATTTCATTTCATTTCAAGGTTTGATTACCAAAATAGGGTTTGACCAAGGCAAACCCATTTCTACTAACAAAACAACATTTTCCCCTCTTTAGTGTGTGATTTGTAGGTTTAGGTTGAAAGCATATTGAAGAGCAAGATTGGAAAAAGTTTTCAAGTGTTCAAAGTTGTCAAATTTGTCACCTTTCATTAGAGATATTTGGAGAACATCTACAGGATACAAACTGAAGATTCAGATCTAAAAATCAAGTGGAAAGGATAGCGTAGACATAGAAGATTAGTTTCAGACTTTGAATTTCAAAAAATCCCTAACTACACTGATACACCACTCCTAGCATATGAGTCCCAGTTTGGTCAAATTTACAGGTTTTAGAAGTTCTAGACACCCTTTTGTCATATTTCAGTTTCTTCCCAAAAACCCTAATTTGGGACTAAATCGCCCAAACCGGTGTATGAGTCCTAGCAGGAATTAGTTTCAATCTTTTCAACATTTTGAGCCTTCATCCAATCCGCTTTAGGTTTACACGTGCACACCTTTCATCTCTCATCCTTCTATTATGATTTACATGAATTTTTAGGTCATTTTGTGAAGTATTGCATCATATTAGGGAACTAAGAATTAGATCCTTCATTTCATTTGTCTTTCCGAGCCCTAGCTTGGTGGTGAACCCCTCTTTAATTTATAATCAGACCCTAGGATATCCCTATCACAAGATATGTTTCTCATTTGCATATCTTAGATTGAGATCTCTAGGGTTTCCCTTCAATGGAATGGTTGTGAAGTGTGTTGTTTTATGTCCTAAACCATAAAGCAAACCATTTTTTTCCACCTTTCATTTTGGTGAACATGCATTTAGAACATCATAATTCATATTTGGAGTGCATCATCATTCTAGATCTTTCTTGCATTAACTTTTCATTAGGGTTTGAACTAGTTAATTGGCATTCTAGGGTTTCTAAATTTTGCATTAATGAAAATGCATATAGCTTTCATTTTTCATCTCAAATCATTGAAAATAATATAAAATTTGCATTTTCACTTAGGTTATATATCATACAAACTAGAAAGCATAAAAATAACTTAAAATTTTGAAAAAATCCCTCACTGGGACTCATACGCCCCTCTAGGCAATTTAGTCCTAGAGTAGATTTTGAAATTCATTTTCCAGAGTTTAAAACTTATTTTCTCAGCTTTTGTTTTCTGTTGATAACTTTCTATTTCAGTTTACAAAGTTTCTATTATATTTATTTTATTGCATTTAGCTTACATTGCATTTGCATTCATCTTGCATTTAGTATCCCTTGCATGAACATTTCTACTTGGTTTCCTATTGCTAATACTATAGTGAGATGAAGTTCAAGAATCATGTCATCCCACGATACCAAAAACATCATGGATCTTGGGTTGTCTAGCTCTTTCACTCCTAGTATTGACACTAGTTCACTAGGTATGGACCATACCCTCAACAATTCCTTACCTTCAAGTAGTGTGACACATGGTGAAACAATGGTTGCTAGTATTCCACAAAACATTATTCAAATTCATGAAGACTTAGCAAACCTACAAAATCAAATAAGTACTAAGAACATTTCAACCACTGCTATCCCTACCATAGATAACATACATCACATGATTGAAATTGAAGGAGTTGATCTTATGTGTAACATAATTCAGATTTTTGGACCATATTTAACTCAAACACTAGTTGTCCTTTACCTATGAACAATTTCACAAGACGAGGGGGAATTCAAATTCCTCCTCCTACAACAATTGCCTCTATTCCTACCTATACCAACACTCAAGTTACAACAACAATACAACCAAATAGTAATGTGATTCCTTCCTTAGGTATTTCCACTAGCATCCCTAGTACCTTTGTGGCATCACATGTCATATCTCCTACCACTTTACCACCTATAAGAATTCCATTCACTTGCCCTTCGAACACATACACACCTCCACCATTTTCACTTCCATCTCAAAACACAAGCAATGACCCTCTCATAAACCAACTTTTCCAAACCATTTCATCCCTTCAAAAACAAGTTTCCACTATCAACCAAAATCAACATGGCCCACCTACATATTATGTCAAAAGCAACACTTTTTCCTTGGAGATATTGTGAACATCAATGCCACAAGGTGTAGAGGTTCCTAGATTCGAGAAATATGGGGGGAAAGGAGATCCTTCTAACCATGTTTCCGCTTACATGGCTTTATGAAGTGACTTTGTTCTTGATGGTAAAATTTTGGCTAAACTTTTCCCTAGTTCCTTGAAGGATACTACCTTAGAATGGCTTTCTTCATTACAAAAAAACTCAATTCATTCATTCAATGAACTTGTTGAGGTATTTATAAACTATTTCCAAGTGCATATGACTCCTAATATGACCTTGATCGATTTGATGAGATGTAAGCAAAAAGAAGAAGAAAATATTACCAACTTTATTTCACGCCATCAAACTCTTTATTCCTAAATTGATGTCAAGGTTCCTGACCCTCACTTTCAAAAGATGTTCATAGAGAATTTTCAGAGTAAGATATAGGACAAGCTTACCATGATGAAATTCCCCTCCTTCATGCACTTATGCACTACCCTCTGTGATTATCAAAACTTGGTTAGTAGTCGGGATACAAAATCCACCTCTAGGTGAATTGAGAAGTCCGAGTCCACAAACCAAAACAATTACCAACCTTTTAGAGAGAAGAATAAAGGATTCCTTCAACTTAATCCCCCTCAACAAACAAGTCAAAATACCCAAGTAGCTACCGCAAAATCAACAATCCCCTTCAACTATGGGGACCCGAAAGGACAATTCACGCCCCTACCTGATACCCTTCACAAAACAATGTCACAAATTTTAGAACAACAAATGATCACCTTGCCTCTCGTCAAAACACTTGATCCTAATAAGCATCTACATCCAAAATTTAGATCAAATGCTTATTGCCATTATCACTGAAAAAATGGACACGATACAAAACATTGCAAGTGTCTTAAACATCTTGTGCAAGACCTCATTGATTTTGGTCGGATTTTTGTTGGAGGTGTTAATGATCAAGGAAATAAGTTCGTTTCCCCTCCTAACCAAAACCTGCAAATCTTTACCAACCCCATTGCCGAAACATAATATTTCATTTTTCAAAGCTAGTGAAACTACAAAGACTAATGTGATGAATGTTGACACGGATGATGAGGACATAGATACAATTCAACAAAGTCCTATGAATACTGATCAACAAGAACAAAATCCTATTGATAGTTTGGTTGCATTGGTTGAAAGCCAACATTGTAAGGGCCAAAATAAAAATCCTCTTGAAATTTCTTTCTCCTCTAAAGATATACTTAAAAAAGCACCTGATGGTCCTCTATACATAGTTGGTTGAATTTATGATAAGCCCACTAATGTGATAGTAATAGATCCTATCTATGGAGAGAATGTGGTCATCGAGGAATTCTTACTTCTACATGAGATTTATCAAGAAATATATGACAAACATAAAGCATAGATTAAGACACATAATGGTTTTGCTTGCCCTACAATGGGATCAATGACCTTACCTTTACAAGTAGGACAGAAAACACTAGATGCCTCATTCTCCATCTGTACCATAGAAAAATGGATCTTGGAAATTTTCATGGTCATTTAGGTCTTTTACCTATGATTCTTGACCTATCTTGCTTTGATTTAATGTTGCAATGCAACTTAAACATTCACATTAGGTCAGGTAAATATTCAAATTATAATGTCTTGTGAAGGTGTTGTGAAGTGTTCTAACACATTTCTACACTTCTCTAGACTCTTCTCATTATAATTCATTTAAATATTCTATTTTTATCCCTTACGAAGTACTATTTTAAAGTGTTGTAAAGTGTTGTAACAAGATTTCACACTTTTCTAGGCTTGTTATCACTATTTACACCTTTCTTATGTTTTATTTGGCCCCTTTATGCACTCATAAGTCATAATTAAGTGTATTTTTGAATGTAAACCCAATAAACAACATTAAATGCAACTTAATTCTTGATACACACTTACAAGCCTAAGGTGGGACCCATTCACCATGGGTGGTGAATGAGTCCCTCTTGGCTCCAAATTCAAAATAATTCAAAATTTATTCTGGGTTTTTATTCAAAAAGACCTTATGTCGGCCTGTGATGTATTATCAGGTAATTAGGGCATAAGTGTGCATAAATAAGTGTTTTTCCATCCATTTTAAACCTAATTCATTCAAGAATTCAATCATCCATTGAAGCATTGAAACATCATAGCATTATTGAATCAAGCATCTTGGAGCAGCAATTGACATATCTTCATATTTCAGCAATAAGGGTTTGGTGAGTTTGGACATTTGCATGTTATTGATTCATCATTCATTTCTTGTTTCCATTTCATTTCATTTCTTTATCAAGGGTTTGATTACCAAAGTGGTATTTGACCAAGGAAAATCCCTATGTACTCTAACCATTTTTCCCCTCTTGGCATGTGTGTTTGCAGGTCTTGTAGGAAATTTTTTAAAGGAAATAGGTGTTGAAAGGTGGTCAACCAGTCATCAAAGTGTTTCAAGTCAACTAAACCCTAATTCAAGCTTGGAGACAACCTACGACCCATTTTTTGTAGATTTGACTTCATCAACCCAACAAGAAGACAAGTGCAGATTTGGAACCACATGCTTGACTCTTGAATTTGAAGATTTTTTAAGGAGGATTGATTCACCATCAGTGGCGAATGAGTCCCACCTGTAGGCTGGAAAAGTTGATTTTTTTCAGAATCTAGTTCTTGACAATCAGAAAGCAGTTTCAAATGTTTTTACCAGTAGGAGGAATGATTCACCATTAGTGGCGAATGATTCCCACTGATGATCAACAATGATTTCTTCCAATTTTAAGAACCTTCCAAGATCAACATTTAACTTCTAGGTGCACTCTGTTATACCTCATTTAATTTTGTTTACAATAGTTCATGTTTTTAGTTCAATTTATGCATATCACATTGTGTTTTCAGACAATGCATATTTGATTAGTTTTGAATTCATAATAAATCAATTTCATCACTTAGCTGCATTTAGATCATTTCATTTAGTCTTAATTCCATCTTGCATATCTTAGTTTGAGTGAACCACCTTATTTTTAGCATTCTATCTCTCTGCTTTTAGGTGAAAAACCCTAAGAGTGCAAGAGAAGTACATAGATCACTCCTCAAAATTGATGGTTCATTTTGGTGAACCTATATTTTGAACATTTCTGTTTCTAATTTCAATTGCACCTTGCATCTTAGGTTTCCTTTGCATCAACATTCAATCAGGTTTTGTTTTGTTTTTGCATCCTAGGGTTTCTAAAATTGCATTAGTGAAAGAATCATATAGATTTCATTTTTACATATCAATTCATTAAAAAGCTAAAAAATTGCATTTGCTTCTAAAAAGCATTAAAATCACTTTAAATTTTTTGATAAACACAAAAAAATTTCATCCCTGGACTCATTCGCCACCCTGGCCGAATCAGTCTAGATGCACATTTTAAACTGTATTTTCAATCATTTTCTAGGTATTTTCTGCATTACAGTTTCCTGTTATTACTTTTTGCAATACTTTCTAGATTTTCTGTTTCCTTCTATTTCTTGCATATTAGTTTACTTTTACTCATTCTCATCATGGCTTTTTTATTTAATAAGTTTTGGAATTCATTGAAATCCTTAGTAGACATGTCCAATTGTGCCTTTGGCTGTGATCCTAATGACCTTGAGCTTCCTCATACTCCTTCAACTCCTCATGATTGTCCTCCTTGTGATGTAGACATCATTGGAGAAGATGATTATAGCATGAACACATTATTAAATGAATTACTTGACAACCTTGAAGCCAATGCAGGCTTTTACCCATCCATGAAACATTCAAACCTTCCTACTGTTGCACCTCTTGATAAATTTTGATACCTAAATCTTGAAATAAATGACAAACCTAAGTTCCCCCAAACAAGTGGACCTAGTTCCTCTAAACAACCACATCCTCAACCATTTTATGATAAAAAATTTACAAACACACCAATCAACCTTGAAGAAACATATGGAAAATGATTTACTAACCTATGTAAACAAGGATGTGATACAACAATCGAACATGACATTCACCAAATTTTAGAACAAAGACCAACAACAGAAAACACAACAAGATTAGGATATCAAGATCCTCCTCATAACGACAAGTCTCCATTTGAATATTGGAGACTTCAGGATAGTGGCATAGTGATCTTTGATTCCCCTCCTGATTTGAATGTTCTCCCACATTAACAACCTATACATGATTCCAATGACTAGGATGCTAGGATCCCCATGGGTCCTCTTCCTCCTTCAATCCATGAAAAATGAGAATCTAGTACACGAAAGTGACCTTACAAATTTTAAAAACTAAAGTTTCCTCTCCATTCACCCCCTAAATGTGAAAGGAGACTCCATATGCTTTTAAATAGAGGTCTTATACTCTTACCACCTTCGAATATGTTGGTCATCCATCCTAAAGATTCCAACATACCATATTGCAAATATCATCATGTTATTGACATCGAATCGATGAATGCTAGACATTGAAGGATATACTGAACAAGTATCACTTCATTGATACCGACTGCTATCCTATCATCCATTAATTCCTTAAACCAAATCCTCTCATCATGCCATAGTTGTAGAATTTTATATTCTCACTATTGCATGATCCTTTCCCATCACCCACCTCGGCTCATTCTTTCCTTACACTCAGTGGGGGAAAGCCATTGTTAGCCTTGTCCTAGTAATGCATTTTTCCTTGTCTCTTAATTACGTTATTCATTTTCTTCTTATATTACTTGAGATTGCGAAATCAATAACTTGGTTAATGGTTGACTTACATTTGCATTACTAGCCACTTTTACATTTTCATTTTTCTTTGGTATGATTTTATGTGTGTATCATGTTCACCTGTAATGTGCATTTGATGTTCTCTCTCTCTTTGTGCAATTCCTCTATTTGTACCTCTATTCTTCTATATGTCGTACATTTCCTTTACACTTTTGTTTTGTCTTCTCCTTTGGGGGATGATGCAAAGCATTGAGATGCCCAATGTGTCTTCCATGTTGACCCAAAAGGTCCTTTTATTTTTTTCTTTTTGTTTTCCCTTCGGGGATGATACAAAGCATTGAGACACCCTATGTCTCTTCAATGTTGACCCAATGGTCCTTTTTTCATTTTTACTTTGTCTTTTCTTGTGTTTTGCTTTTAGGGATGACGCAAGGCATTGAGACCGAAATGTCTCCTTCATGTTGACCCAAAATTATTTTCATTTTATTTTCGCTTGTGTTTTCCTTTTCGGGGATGGTGCAAGGTGTTGAGACTATAATGTCTCTTCCATGTTGGAATTTACTTTTCTTTTTTTTTCACTCTCTTTGTGTCATTCTTCCAGTTCTATGTATTCAGGGAATGATGACAGTTCTGAGCTCTTTAATCAAAACATTGCAGCAATGAACATACTGAACCCAAAACCATAGATCCCTTATGTGTTTGGAGTGCTCTTTCTCAGGGGCAATTCCCCTTTCTTTTGTTTTCTTTTTCGTTTACATGAAGTAGCCTTACTTGGAAACATATGACTTGGCATAGGGGCTTTCCATGTTGGCTCTCATTTCTTTTTTACTTTTTGCATTTTTCCCTTTGCTACTTTGAAATAATTGCTCACAAAACGGTGTGTAGCAATTCCTTTAAAGTGGGGGGCATACATTGGCATTATTAATTTGCATTCTTAGTTCTTAGTGCAACCTTTTCACTTTATACGATGCATTTGTCACTTTGTGGATGACATCGGGTATAGTGTCTTTCATAAGTGTGATCTATATTTGAATATTACATTCCTCTTGGTGGCTTGATGCGATGAACTGCATCCCCTAAGTTGCAAATATTCTATTCTTTGATTGGTTCTCTCTTGGAGACTTTAGACACAATGTACCCTAAGTGATAGGCCTTGCATGAACCTAACAAGACTCTGAACATTTCTTTCACATTTTACATTTTACATTTTTGCATTTCACATGGCCACCTTGCATAACCCAACTTGCATGCCTGTGGTACCTTCCTATTTGTTCATGAGTTCTAAGCATACATAGGTTTGCTTGCCTCATGAAGCATGAATCAACATTTTCCTTTGTGGTTCCTTGTTAAAGCTATCAGGAGGTATAACTTTGATATAGTTGAGTAGGAAGCCCATTCCACAACACGACTTTCCCCATAGCTGCCTATGTGTTTGTGAGTACATACCACCCGAGCATATGTTTATCACCTTTTGGGATTTCTTACCTTGTAGAATTCCATGAGTTCCATTTCCCCAGAGTGAGTATGCATTTTCTTTTTCGGATAGACAACCTAGATCTGATTCACAACTAGCTAAACAAATGATTGAAGCTTGATCCGACTTTTCCTTTTCCTCTTCCTTTCCCTTTTCTTTTTCACATGTGTGTTCCTTTGTTCTTATGTTTATTTTTCCATGGAATCTTCATCCTGGGGGCTTGATCATCCCTCTTGATCGTTGTTATTCCATCTTGCTAGTATAAGTGCATTTGGATCCCTTCTCGATATCCATGGCTACTTTAGTGTGAGTTTGAAGCAAGTTCATCCTCTCACTAAAGTGGGGGATAAATGTACCATAGAAAAATGGATCTTGGACATTTTCATGGTCATTTAGGTCTTTTTCCTATGATGCTTGACCTATCTTTCTTTGATTTAATGTTGTAATGTAACTTAAACATTCACATTGGGTCCTAAACATTCAAATTATGATTTCTTGTGAAGGTGTTGTGAAGTGTTGTAACACATTTCTACACTTTCCTAGACTCTTCTCATTATAATTCATCTAAATATTTCCTTTCTATCCCTTATCATGTCCTATTTAAAGTGTTGTAAAGTCTTGTAACAATATTTCACGCTTTTCTAGGCTTGTTATCACTATTTACAACTTTCTTATACTTTATTTGGCACCTTTATGCAATCATAAGTCATAATTAAGTGTATTTTTGAATGTAAACCTAAAAAAACATTAAATGAAACTTAATTCCTGACACCCACTTACAAGACTAAGGTGGGACCCATTCACCATGGGTGGCGAATGAGTCCCTCTTGGCTCCAAATTCAAAATAATTCAAAATTTCTTTTGGGTTTTTATTCAAAAAGACCTTATGTCGGCCTGTGATACTGTATTATTCGGTAATTATGACATAAGTGTTTATAAATAAGAGTTTTTCCATCCATTTTACACCTAATTCATTCACTAATTCCTTGAAGCATTCAATCCTCCTTTCAAGCATTATTGAATCAAGCATCTTGGAGCAACCATTGACATATCTTTAGATTTCAACAATAAGGGTTTGGTGAGTTTGGACATTTGCATGTTATTGATTCATCATTCCTTTCTTGTTTCCATTTAATTTCATTTCTTTATCAAGGGTTTGATTACCAAAGTGGGATTTGATAAAGGAAAGTCCCTATACTCTAACACTTAACCATTTTCCCCCTCTTGGCATGTGTGTTTGCAGGTCTTGTAGGAATATATGTGAAGGAAATAGGTGTTGAAAGGTGGTCAAGTCATCAAAGTGTTTAAATTCAACTAAACGCTAATTCAAGGTTGGAGACAACCTACAACCCATTTTCTGCAGATTTGACTCCATCAACCCGATAAGAAGACAAGTGTAGATCTGAACCCATAGGCTTGACTCTTGAATTTAGAGAATTTTGGAGGACTAATTCACCATTAGTGGAAAATGAGTCCCACTGATGATCAAAAGTGATTTCTGCTAGTTTTTAGAACCTTCCAAGATCAATATTCAACTTCCAGGTGCACTCTGTTAATCCTCATTCAATTCTGTTTACATTAGTTCATGTTTTTAGTTCACTTTTTTGATATCATGTATTTTGTTTTCAAACATTGAATATTTCATTATTTTTGCATTCATAATAAATCAATTTCATCACTTAGCTACATTTAGATCATTGCATTTAGTCTTAATTCCATCTTGCATATCTTAGTTTGAGTGAACAGCCTCAATTTGAGGATTCTATCTCTCTCCTTTTAGGTGAAAAACCCTAAGAGTGCAATAGAAGTACATAGATCACTCCTCAAAATTGATGGTTCATTTTGGTGAACGTGCATTTTGAACATTTCTCTTTCTGATTTGAATTGCATCTTGCATCCTAGGTTTCCTTTGCATCAACATTCAATTAGGTTTTGGTTTGTTTTTGCATCCTAGGGTTTCTAAAATTGCATTATTGAAAGAACTATATAGATTTCATTTTTACATATCAATTCATTAAAAAACTAAAAATATGCATTTGCATCTAAAAAGCATTAAAATCATTTTAATTTTTTTGAAAACACAAAAAAATCTCATCCCTGGACTCATTCGCCACCCTAGCTGAATCAATCCAGCTGCACATTTTAAACTGCATTTTCAAGCATTTCCTGGGTATTTTCTACATTAAAGTTTCTTGTTATTACTTTCTGCAATACTTTCCAGATTTTTTGTTTCCTTCTATTTCTTCCATATTAGTTTACTTTTACTCCTTGTCATCATGGCTTTTTTCTTTAATAAGTATTGTAATTCATTGAAATCCTTAGTAGACATGTCCAATTGTGCCTTTGGCTGTGATCCTAATGACCTTGAGCTTCCTCATGCTCCTTCAACTCCTCATGATTATCCTCCTTGTGATGTAGACATCATTGGAGAAGATGATGATAGCATGAACACGTTCTTAAATGAATTCCTTGACAACATTGAAGCTAATGTAGCCTTTTACCCTTCCATGAAACATTCAAACCTTCCTACTATTGCATCTTCTGATAACTTTTGATAACTACATCTTGAAATCAATGACGAACCTAAGTTCCCACCAACAGGTGGACCTAGTTCCTCTAAACAACCACATTCTCAACCATTTTATGATAACAAAGTTACAAACACACCAATCAACCTTTAAGAAACATATGGAAAAGGCTTTACTATCTTAAGTATACAAGGATATGATACAACAACTGAACATGACATTCACCAACTTTTGGAACAAAGACCAACTACAAAAAACACAACAGGATTAGGATATAAATATTCTCATCATAATGACAAGCCTCCATTTGAATATTGGAGACTTTGGGATAATGGCACATTGATCTTTGATTCCCCTCATGATTTAAATGTTCTTCTCCCACATAAACAACCTATACATGATTCCAATGACCAGGATGCTAGGTTCCCCATGGGTCCTCTTCCTCCTTCAATCCATGAAAAAGAAGAATCTAGTACACGAAAAATGACCTTATAAATTAAAAAACTAAAGTTTCATCTCCTTCCACCTCTTGAATGTGAAAGGAGACTCCAAATTATTTTAAATAGAGGTTTTATACTCTTACCACCTTCGAATAGGTTGGTCATCCATCCTTAAGATTCCAACATACTCTATTGCAAATATCATCGTGTTCTTGGACATTGAACTAATGAATGTTGGACATTGAAGGACATACTGAACAAGTATCACTTCACTGATACCGACTGCTATCCTATCATCCCATAATTCCTTAAACCCAATCCTCTCATCATGCCATAGTTGTAGAATTTTCTATTCTCACTATTGCATGATCTTTAACTCATTCTTGCTTTACACTTAGTGGGGGAAAGACATTGTTAGCCTTGTCCTAGTAATGCATTTGTCCTTGTCTCTTAACTGCATTATACATTTTCTGCTTATATTACTTGAGATTGCGAAGTCAATAACTCGGTTAATGGTTGACTTACATTTGCATTACTAGCCCCTTTTACATTTTCATTTTTCTTTGGTATGATTTTATGTGTGTATCTTGTTCCCTTGTAATGTGCATTTGATGTTCTCTCTCTCTTTGTGCAATTCCTCTTTTTGTACCTCTATTCTTCTATATGTTGTACATTTCCTTTTTAATTTTGTTTTGTGTTTTCATTTTGGGGATGATGCAAAGCTTTGAGATGCCCAATGTCTCTTCCATGTTGACGTAAAAGGTCCTTTTCTTTTTTTCTTTTTTTTTTTCCCTTTTTGGATGACGTACAACATTGAGACACCCTATGTCTCTTCCATGTTGTCCTGATGGTCCCTTTTCCTTTTTATTTTGTCTTTTCTTGTGTTTTCCTTTTGGGGATGATGCAAGGCATTAAGACCAAAATGTCTCCTTCATGTTGACCTAAAAGGCTTTTCATTTTATTTCGCCTTTTTTGTTTTGTTTTCGCTTGTGTTTTCCTTTTTTAAGGATGACACAAAGATTTGAGATCACAATGCCTCTTCCATGTTGACCCAAAACAAAATTTATTTTTATTTTGTTTTCATTGTTTTTGTGTCATTCTTCTAGTTCTATGTATTCGGGGAATGATGACAGTTCTGAACTGTTTAATCAAAACATTGCAACAATGAACATACTAACCCCAAATCCATAGATCCCTTATGTGTTTGGTGTGCTCTTTTCTGGTGGGAAACTCCCCTTTCTTTTGTTTTCTTTTTCGTTTATATGAAGTAGCCTTACTTGGAAACATATGACTTGGCATAGGGGCTTTCCATGTTGGCTCTCATGTCTTGCTTTATTTTTGCATTTTTGCATTTGCTACTTTAAAATAATTTCTCATAGAATGGTGTGTAGCAATTCCTTTAAAGTGGGGGGCATACATTGGAATTATTCATTTGCATTCTTGGTTCTTAGTGTAGCCTTGTCACTTCGTATGATGCGTTTGTCACTTTGTGGATAACATTGGGTATAGTGTCTTTCATTAGTGTGATCTATCTTAGCATATTACATTCCTCTTGGTGGCTTGATGCAACACACTACATCCCCTAAAATGCGGATATTCTATTCTTTGATTGGTCCTCTCTTTGAGACCTTAGGCACAATTTCCCCTAAGTGATAGACTTTGCATGAACCTAACAAGACTCCTTTGAACATTTCTTTCACATTTTACATTTTACATTTTTGCATTTGACATGGCCACCTTGCATAACATAGCTTGCATTCCTCTGGTACCTTCCTATTTGTTCATGAGTTCTAAGCATACACAACTTTGCTTGTCTCATGAAGCACGAATCAACATTTTCTTTTGTGGCGCCTTGTTAAAGCTATCAAGAGGTATAACTTTGATATGGTTGAGCAGGAAGCCCATTCTGTGACACGACTTTCCCCATAGCCACCTATGTGTTTGTGAGTACATACCACCCGAGCATATGTTTCTCACCTGGCAGACCGCCATGAGTTCCGTCACCCCAGAGTGAGTATGCAATTTCTTTTTTGGACAAACAACCTAGATTTGATTCACAACTAGTTGAACAAATGATCGAAGCTTGTTCCAACTTTTCCTTTTCCTCTTCCTTTCCCTTTTATTTTTCACATGTGTGTTCCTTTGTTATTATGTTTAGTTTTCAATGGGATCTTCATCCTGGGGGCTTGATCATCCCTCTTAATCGTTGTTATTCCATCTTGCTAGTAAAAGTGCATTTAGATCCTTTCTCGATATGCATGGCTACTTTAGCATGAGTTTGAAGCAAGTTCATCCTCTCACTAAGTTGGGGGCAAAATGTACCATAGAAAAATGGATCTTGGAAATTTTCATGGTCATATAGGTCTTTTTCCTATGATGCTTGACCGATCTTGCTTTGATTTAATGTTGCAATGTAACTTAAACATTCACATTGGGTCCTAAATATTCAAATTATGATTTCTTGTGAAGGTGTTGTGAAGTGTTGTAACACATTTCTAGACTCTTCTCATTATAATTCATCTAAATATTCCCTTTTTATCCCTTATCAAGTCCTATTTTAAAGTGTTGTAAAGTCTTGTAACAAGATTTCACACATTTCTAGGCTTGTTATCACTATTTACAACTTTCTTATGCTTTATTTGGACCCTTTATGCAATCGTAAGTCATAATTAAGTGTATTTTTAAATGTAAACTTGAGAAACAACATTAAATACAACTTAATTATTGACACCCACTTACAAGCCTAAGGTGGGACCCATTCGCCATGGGTGGCGAATGAGTCCCTCTTGGCTCCAAATTCAAAATAATTCCAAATTTCTTTCAGGTTTTTATTCACAAAGACCTTATGTTGGTTTGTGATGTTGTATTATTAGGTAATTAGGGCATAAGTGTGTATAAATAAGTGTTTTTACTTCCATTTTATACCTAATTCATTCAAGCATTCAATCATCCATTCAAGCATTGAAACATCATAGCATTATTGAATTAAGAATCTTGGAGCAGCCATTGGCATCTCTTCATATTTCAACAATAAGGGTTTGGTGAGTTTGGACATTTTCATGTTATTGATTCATCATTCCTTTCTTGTTTCCATTTCATTTCATTTCTTTATCAAGAGTTTGATTATGAAAGTGGGATTTGACCAAGGAAAATCCCTATACTCTAACCCTTAACCATTTTCCCCCTCTTGGCATGTGTATTTGTAGGTCTTGCAGGAAGATTTGTCAAGGAAATAGGTGTTGAAAGGTGGTAAACAATTCATCAAAGTGTTTCAAGTCAACTAAACCCTAATTGAAGCTTGGAGACAACCTACAACACGTTTTCTATAGATTTGAATCCATCAACCCAAGAAGAAGACAAGTGCAAATCTAGACCCATACACTTGACTCTTGAATTTGTAGATTTTTGGAGGAGGATTGATTCGCCATCAGTGGTGAATGAGTCCCATCTATAGGTTGGAAAATTTTATTTTGTCAGAATCTAGTTCCCAATAGTCGGAAAGCAGTTTCAAGTGTTTTTACCAATAGGAGGACTGATTCACCATCAATGGTGAATGAGTCCCACTGATGATCAAAATTGATTGCTGCCAATTTTTAGAACCTTCCAATATCAACATTCAACTTCCAGGTGCACTTTGTTAAACCTCATTCAATTCTATTTACATTAGTTCATGTTTTTAGTTCATTTTCTGCATATCACATTATGTTTTCAAACATTGCATATTTCATTAGTTTTGCATTCATAATCAATCAATTTCATCACTTAGCTGCATTTAGATCATTGCATTTAGTCTTAATTCCATCTTTCATATCTTATTTTGAGTGAACCACCTCAATTTTAGGGTTCTATCTCTCTCCTTTTGGGTGAAAATCCTAAGAGTGCAAGATAAGTACATAGACCTCCTCAAAATTGATGGTTCACCATCATATTGATCTAAGATCAATTCCACGTGAGGCTTGGTCACCCATGGCTATGCTCCATGGGAGCGGTCCCATCGGTTGTACATAAATGCTTAAAGTTTCCCTTTGACAATGAAATTTTCACTATGCATCATAGTGGCTTTAACCCTTTTTCTTCCTGTAAATTTTTTTCCTTAGAATTCTTCTAGCTTGAGCCTATGGAACCTATAAAACCTTGTGAGGAATTTTTCAAATCTTACTGAAAGTTTAATGAAAAATGCATAGCGAAATTATTCCTCCAAAACATGCCTCTGCCCACCATTGAGCCTACCATCCTTGAAGAAACCATGATTGAGCCTAAAAAAATTCCAAGTAACCAAGACCAATCTAAAATAGAACCTTCACCTATTTCGTACAAAAGACCAAGAGACAACGAAAACAATCTAGTCATGCCTCCTAGAATAAAACAAGTTTAAAAAGTTAAAAAGAAAGTGGCTGGACAACCTTCCATGGTTCCTTCCGTTCCTCCCTATAGGGAAGAAAAGAAACCTATGGTTGATCAACCTAATCTTACACAAATGCAATTGGAAAACCGAACTAAAAGAAATCAAGGTGCTAGAGAGCGTAGGTGTAGATGTCGCGCCCTTGCTCAAAAGTTAAATGAAGAAATAAACAAATAAAATCAAAATCCAAAATTTACTAAAGCAATGCATGATGAGTCTCCCCCTTTTTCGCAACAAAATGATCCTATATAACAACTGTAACAAGAGATAAACCATTCTTTGGACATTATCATTCGACCTCCTGTTGTGATTAACATGGATGATGATGACGAGGTTGCTAAGATTGATGAAAAAGTGCATAATGAATTGAATACATTGTTTTCCTCTTCCATGAGCTTAAATGAAAATTCTCCTAATAATAGTGTTGAACTTGGTGATGGCCCTAGTTTGACACTTGTTGTTATCTCTTTGGCTAGTTTTCCGCCTTCTATATATGATGAACACGATTGGGATGTAAACGACTTTCTCATAGGTTGACTCACATGTGCCTTACTAGTCCTTTGCATTAATTTTTCTTTTGTGTGATTGCATGTTCATGATGTGATTCCCTGTATTATTCTATTTGACGTCTCTCTCTCTCTTTGTGAAATTCCTCTATTTGTACCTTCATTCTTCTCTATGTCGTAAATATTTTATCTTTTATTTATCTTGTGTTTTCCTTTTAGGGATGACACAAGGCATCGAGACATTCATGTCTCTTCCATGTTGATCCAAAATATTTTCCTTTATCTTTTCATTTGTCTTGTGTTTTTCCTTTTGGGGATGACACAAGGAGTCAAGACATTCATGTCTCTTCCATGTTGACCCAAAAGATTTTACTTTATCTTTTCATTTTTCTTGTGTTTTTCTTTTTGGGGATTAAGCAAGGAATCGAGACATTCATGTCTCTTCCATGTTGACTTGAAAGGTTTTTTTTGGTTTTCGCTCTTTTTGTGTCCTAGTTCTATGTTTATTTGGGGAATGATGACAATTCTAATCTCTCTAAAAAAAATGTAGCAACAACATTCTGACCCCAAATCCATAGATCCCTTATAACTGTTTGGAGTTTTATTTTGGGGGAAACCCCTATTTCCCTTTCATGTCATAGATTTATTTGGAAACATATGACTTGGCATAGGGATTTCCAAATTAGCTCTCATGTCTTCTTTATTGTTAACATTTATCATTTTCTACTTTAAAGTAATTGCATTTAGCATGGTGTTTAGCAATTTATTTAAAGTGGGGGCATACATTGGTGTTATTATTTTGCATTTCATGTTTCATGGTGTAGTCTTCTTACTTTATGCGATGCATCTTTCACTTTGTGGATGAAATTGGGTGTGATGTCCTTCAAGAGCATGATCTCTCTTAGCATATTATATTCCTTTTAGTGGCTTAATGTGACACACTACATCCCCTAAGTTGCAAATATTATATTCTTTGATTGTTCATCTCTTGGAGACATTAGGCACAATGTTTCATAAGTTTAAGACCTCACACGAATTAAGAAAGAATCCTTTGAATGTTCTTTACATTATTTTTGCATTTACAAATTTGGTTATATGGAAACCTTGCATAATACACCTTGCATGACTATGGAGCCATCTTGTTTGTTCATGAGTTCCAAGCATACAAAGCTTTACTTGCCTCATGAAGCTCGAAGTTCATTATTGCACGACACCTTATGAAATTTATCAAGAGGTATAACTTTGGTATGGTTTGATGGGAAGCCTGACCAAGGCATGACTTTCCATTAGCCACTTGCATATGTGTGTGAGTGAATACCAGCCATGTGTGTATGTGTCTCACCTCTTTCAGATCCTCACCCAATAGATAGCCTGAAGTTCTGTTGCCTCATAGTGAGTCAATTTTCAGAAAAAACAACCTAGATCTGGTCCACATCATGTTGGACAAACGATCGAAGCTTGATCCATCCACCCCATTTTTATTTTTATTTTCTCTTTATCTTTGGTAGTGTATGCTTGATCCTTAATGAGGCTCTTTATATCATTTTCATGTGTGTTATTTTGTGTCTATGTTGGTTTTCCATGGGATCTTGATAACCGCTCTTGATTGTTGTCATCCTATCTTACTGGCATTAGTGCACTTAGACCCCTCTTGAAGTGAGTTTGTCTACTTTAGTGTGATTTTGAAGCAAGTTCATCCTCTCACTAAAGTGGGGGCATAATGTAGTGTCGAAAAATGTCGTTGGTAATATTTTCACGCTTGTTTGGCCCTCCTAGTAAAATTGAGCTTAATGTTGCCTTGACTTAGTGTTGTAATGTGTTTAACAAACTCACATTAGGTCTTGGGACCTTGTGAACCAAATAAACCTAATAATACCTTATTTAGGGTGTTGTAAAGTGTTGTAACACACTTTCACACATTTCTAGAGTTTTATTAAATAATTAGGATTTCTTATGCTTTAATTGGCCTTATTTTGCATCTACAAGCCTTATTTAATATATTTTTTTGATGATAATCCTGACATAGATCAACAACCAATCATAATTTAGGTGTTTTTAGGTTGTGTCCTAGATTTAGTGATCTGGGACTCATACACCACCTTGGGCATAAGAGTCCCACCTAGGGTTTTGGGTCCTGATCTAGATTTTACACCTCTCTAAGCATTTTTGAAAATGGTCCCATAATTTATGCCTAATGGGACTCATATGCCACCTTGGGAATACAAGTCTCGTGTGGCTCAAAATTAAAATTAATTCAACTTCTTGGTGGGATTTTATCCTCCTAGATCTAATGTCAGCTTGTACTGTTGTTGTAGACACTTAAAAATGACCTAGGCCTGCAAGCTCTATTTTTACCACTTTCGTCCTAGCATAATTATAACATTTAATTATGTCGTTGGTCCACATTCAACTATTAATTAAATAATTCATATTTGTTTAATTAATTCATGTCCTTTTATTCTTTATGATTATTAAATAAATAAATTTTAATTTATTTATTCAATACGTCTTTAATTTTCTAAAGTCTTCCTTTAATTAAATAAATTTGTTAATTTGTTTAATTACCTTTATCCATTTATTCTTCCTGATTATTAAATAAATAAATTTTATTTATTTATTCAATATGTCACTAATTTCCATAATTAAATGAATTTATGAATTTATTTAATTATCAGTCATAATCCTCTAAAATTAAATAATTATCTTTAATTATTTAATTACTCAATTTAAATATTCATCATTTTAAGTAAATTTAAAATGATTTCACTTTCTTCACTGTCAGTCCATTTTAGTAAATAATCTGAAAAAGATTATTTATTATCTCACAAAATCCATATTTTGAGTTGATTTAATTCAAATTGGTAGCTTTCTTCCAAAATAAAAAAAAAGCAAGCAAATTCTTGTTTTTTCAAAGCTACTTTTCAGTCCACCTTTTATCTTTTTGATTTTTGGAATCTCACAAAGCAGGCTATCTTTATCTTCTTAATTTTGAAAATCTTTATTTTTGAAATTAATTATCTCATCTTTTCTCCACCGCCGATTTGATTCTCTCATATGACATCTTATCTACTTGTTGAAGGATTTTTCCCTAACCCTGATGAGGGATTATCAAATTAAATCTCGTCCTCTGATTTTAGGTTTTTGTCAAGAGTCGATCTCATCCATCCATTCAAAATTGTGTTTTCTATAAAATGACAATTTTGTTCATAATTTAAGGACCACTTGATCATTATAGGCATTATAGTCATTTATCAATTGTTATAGTCATTTATCATTGGCATAGGCATAGGCATAATTTTATTCAAATCCTTCAAAACTTGCATAGGACAATGGAATAGTCATAATGCTCACACACTCGAGGGCATCAATCATACGCTGCAAGCCAGGAGGTGCTATGGAGGTGAATCATGGAAGCTTCAACGAATATCTGGTATAATCGTTTCGTTATTATTTTCTTTCTTTGTGCTTCATAACTTCTTTGGGTTTATATTGATCTAATCATTGCTAACCTCAAACCTTTAGAAATTTACCCATTGATACATTTGGTGAAACTGATGTGAATCCTTTGATCTAGCTTGCCTTTTGCAGGTTTTATTGACATTTTGTTGCAGATCTGCCAGTTTTTGGACAAAACCGCAGGTTTTACAAATTTCTTCATATCTTCTACACAGATATGAATTTTTTACAATATTTTTACATAATCTTGTGCATCATCTCAAGAGGCTACATTAAACAAATCATGGGTTTATCATCATTTTTGTAGGAGTTATTGCAATTTTCATTTTTTTCATAAAATTGATTTTCTAGACGCAAATAGATGAATTTTTCAGAAATTTTTACATTTTTGGAAAGCTCTTTAAATTCAAATGGGGGTCTATGTTTTACAGATTTAATTTTGAGGTCAAATACAATGCGAAAAAATTTGATCTTTGTTTTTTATATGGTTTTCACATATCCACGTTTCTGGGTGCAAAACAAGGAATGTTTTTGACTTCTTTACATTTCTGAAAAGCTTTCAAAAAATTAGTAGAGATCTCTTCTTTGAGTTTTTATTTTTCAGATCAATAAAATCTTCAAATAATAAAATCTAATTCGGCTATGTCAAAAACATGTATCTAAAATTGTAATTTTCTGATGAGCTTGTTTTTTTCTTTCGCTGCATTATAATATTATTTTTTGATCTTGTAGGTGATCATAAGGAGCTATAGTAGCAGCATTATCAGTCATATATAACAGATTGGAAAGCGAAAACTTTCGGGTTTGCATAAACATACGTTTGTCGAAGACTAAAAATCAAAGAAACTCCTAACTTGTGATTTGCAGGATCGAATGTCGAAGAATGAAAACTAAACATTATGCTTGTATTTTTTTAGATTAGTACACACTTCCTTTGGTGCATTAAAATGAATGTTGGCTTTATTTTTTCTGACTATGCTTGAAGGTGGTAGGTGATTATGCTCTCACCTTGTAAAAACTAGGTGATCAGAAAACCAGACCCACCTTATTTTTTGTGTCACCCTCATGATTTAGTAATCGAAGTATCCTCTCCCCTTGTGCTTTCGGGCGATCCTGGGTGTAAGAGAAACAATTCCTAACTCTAGAACTTGGGCCTGTTCTGGTGGGAAAAAGTACTTACCCCAGGATGACTCAGACCAGTAGCACCCTGACACCGAGGGACTTCCAGCCGGTATATAAAAGTGGATTCTTGGGGAAAGCCCAAGAATCACGTGTGTGGTTCCAACGAGATGGATCCGAAAGGGGACTCTCACCGTTTGGATCATTCCCTATGAATGGAATGCCTGTATTAAACACCTTTTGTCTTAGAGTCCAACCTTTTTTGGTCGTTGCTTGATATAGTGCAGGGTACAGTATCATGCCCGAAGACACTCACTATTGATCCCCTTGAGTAGAGATAGCAGTTCTTGGAAAGTCACTACCCAAGAATTCAAATTTGGTGTGCTCGAATGACGTTAATGAGCCATGGAGGGGAGCCAATGCCACCAAAATTCTAAGCTATCCACTCTTGAGAAGGAAAGGTGTTTATCACCAATCTGAGGTATAAAGGTGGGCTATATCAAGTATACAAACCCTTGGCCTATTGGCCTATTTGGATCGTGCTTGTCTCATGTGTGTTTGCATACACCAAAACATCATGCTTGTCAAGTGTTTTTTAGATTTTCAAACAATATACACAACATTCACAAATCTGGACACAAACAATCGACCTTAGACAACACAAACTTTTCAACAAAACATCAAAAAACAATCTCAGTCCTCATTTTGAACTTAGACTTTGCATTGTTCATATTAGTCATCATTTTAAACCTATACCTTGCATTTATAACATTAAGTCCTTAGTCAAACATCATCATCTTAGTCCTCAGTCGACATTTTGGCTTTGATCACCTTGTCATCTTACATCAATCATTTCCTCAGAAAAATATTATTACCACCTAGTCATCCTAGTTGAACATTTTAGGAAACATAGTCTTGCATTTCATCCTTATCGAAAATCCAAAAAACATAGGTTGTGATCATCCTCACATTTAGTTGTCATTCTCGTCATCCTTATCTAAGCAATCACTTTTTATTTTTGAGACTAGGCTTCAAAGACAAAGAGGACAAATGGAAAACTTTGGACAAGATTTCAATCCCAACATCGATAATAACACTTATGACACAAACCAACATTGGACTTTTTCCAACCCATTATCTTCCATGAACATGCCATCTTCATCACAAAACTCTTCTGAACCATTCATACAAAGAGACCAAAATGGACGAGTATATGAAGAAGACTTAGAAGCTGCAACACAAAATCATAATATAGTCTCCTTCGTAGAAAAATCAGTCTTACGCAACCCTCAAAGGTATCTAGCCATGCTTTTGGACCAAGGGGCTAAGTTACCATGAGGCTTTGATATAAATACTTTGCCACCTCCATCCGTCTACCCTCACCATCAACAGTCACTTGACATAAATCCTACCAGTAATTCACAACAAACATCCACTTATCACCCTTATCCTAACCTTGACAAGGGAAGCCAACTATCAACTAGTCCATTCCAAACCTCCACGGCATATTCTGACCCTTCACCTATCAATCTCATTCAAGTCTACATCCCTTATCAACCATCTACCAACTCATGTCAAGACCCCACATCATACCATACCGATCCGGTCCAAGTCTCCATATCTTATTTCAATCAACCTTACACCAATCCAGTCCAAGACTCCATGACATATCCAGTCCAAGTCCCCATGTCCTATCCTAGTCCTTCATATACTAGTCCAGTCCAAGTCCCCATGTCCTATCCTAGTCCTTCACATACTAGTCTAGTCCAAGTCCCCACGTCCTATCCTAGTCCGCCATTCATTAATCTTTTTCAAGTCATCCCCTCACAAGGCACATCTAGTCATGAAAATTCTGTCATTACTCAAAGTCAAATCCCATTTAATAAACTTGAGGATACATGTCAAAATGAAAGCCCAAAGCATGACATTATAATGTCACCCTCATGTCAAGAACAAGGTAGTCCATCCCATGACCCTATTTCCGATTGTATCATCCACGACAACCCCATCTTTGACCAAGACCCTACCATTGACCAAGAAGTCCAAATCCATGACAACCCCATCTTTGACCAAGACCCTACCATGGACCAAGAAATCCAAAATGATCCACTCCTTGACCTTTACACCATTTATGATCAAACACTTGATGACCCTATACAAGTCTTGACTGTTGACCCTTTCCAAACTGAGACACTTGCCTCCATGGGACACATAGACAATATTCCTCTAGAACAAAAATCTTCCACTAGGGACATGCTTGCATATGATCAAGTTATAGCTAAAATCATTGGAATCTATGACACTAAACATAATGATGGCTTCGACATTGCCTTGGAAGCACCAACAGAATCATCTAAACCTAACATGTCACATGATTAGACCAAAGATATCAGTCAGGAATATGTCCAACATGACAATGAACCTAAGACACTTTATCAACTAGGGTTATCTATCTTTGTCTGAGCAGGCTTTCTTGCAGACGAAAATATTACAAGTGACAATATCCACATACCTAATGATGGGTTAGCATCTTGCTTTCAAAACAACAAATACCCCATCGCAAGTAGAATCTATCAAAGCATGCAGTATCAAGGCAAAGGACTAGGCATACACGAGCAAGACATTCTAGAACCAATACAACTACAGGAAAATTATAGACATCAAGGTGTTGGCTATTCCTTAGTTAGTAAATCAAACGATGTCAATGGTACCTCCTCGATACTGAGAGAAACTTTGTTAGATACAAATGTCAAAATAGAGTCCATGAGAAATCCTTGTCATAAGGTTGTTGCCAACACCATGTCCATCCACACCATAAATTTTCATTCTCAACATCTTAAACCTTCCCTTTGGAACCAACAAAGACTAAAGTCATACAAATCAAAAGATCAAAATCAAATGTCAAAGGCCATTGAATCAAACAAAAAGACAAGTGGAAAAATGAAATTAAAATGGATCCCAAAGACAAGTGGATCAAACAAAGACACCAAGTCAAATACAAAAATCAATCACAATGTGGAGCCACAATACAAGAGGACTCCCACATATAACACATGTCCACCTCCTTCAAAATGGTCATCAAGAAATGCATCTAAAGGTGTTGGTTCCAAATTCCATCCCTCCAAAATCCGTCATCCACCATCCCAAGTTTGGAAAATAAAAAGTCATTCATCCAAACGTCTAAACAATCTTTCCATGTCTACCATCATTCGTCATTACCCTACATCTCGTCTAAAGTCCAATGATCCCATGTTACAAATCCATCACATCTTGGCAGCAACTCTTTACCGCAAGGACTCTCATGGCACTCTATCACGATGTGCATATTCTAATAAGGGAAACTCTAGTATTAGAAAGGACCACAATGACATCGATTAGTTGTATACAAGCGCTACGATCCTAACAAGACAACTACTTCAGACAGAATATTATTGGCATATCATGTCACCAGTCTCTACATCAGCATCGTCAGTGAATTTAGAAAAGGAAGTGGTCATCTAAAGCATCCAGGCTATCCACAAAATTAGAAATACAAAAAATAAAAATAAACAAAAATTAAAAAATCGTCACCCTGATGAAAACCTGGCAAACAGGCGTCTTGGTGCCACCAAAAAAATTAAAAGTCAAGAAAATAGTAAAGAGAAAATTTTTGTCCTACGGTGAAAACCTAGCAAACAGGCACCCTAGATAAGTACCATGATGAAAACTTGACAAACAGGCGTCATGTGTAAAATAAATCGTCTATGTGGACTCTTACACTTGGGGGCAAGTTGTCTCATATCCTAGGCCTTCCTATTGACATTGACATCCGATCATTTAATCCATATCATTCCCACCTATCTTGGTCTTGACATAAAACAGGCACACATAAATCATGCTTTGGGAAAATTCTTGACATGTCTATCCTTCGGTCATACACGAT
This sequence comes from Sequoia sempervirens, assembly GCA_007258455.2. Taxonomy (NCBI): domain Eukaryota; kingdom Viridiplantae; phylum Streptophyta; class Pinopsida; order Cupressales; family Cupressaceae; genus Sequoia; species Sequoia sempervirens. The sequence goes on along the minus strand of VDFB02000008.1, from coordinate 196,677,921 downwards.
TCACGAAACATCATGTCATTGACCGTCATAGTCTTCTTGTCCTTGTATGACATAGTCCTTGAATATCATATGACAATTCCCTTAGTCTCATGTCTCCCATGTTTTACCAAGGCCTGTCACCTATCTTGGCTTTCCCTTATCAAACAGTCTACGGATAATCATCATCCCAACTAGTCCTAACCAAGTCATTCCAAATGCAACGAGTCTAATCCATACAAGCACATTATCCAAAATTTTACTTGACTGCGTTCCTGGTTCGGCTGTAGACCTCCATACTTTCATCACATTATCATCATCATCCTCACGTTGTTTTGGGATGCGTCCTTCCCACGTCAAACAATGTTGTCATCACCTATCAATTGGTATTCAACTTGACTAGGGGCACAATCATGTTTGTCCTTGGATTCTCATGTGTAGGCATTAGTCATATGCATTTGTCACGATCCTCTTAAACGTTAAAATCCAAAAAAATCATAAAATGACAAAATGACAAACATCATAAAATGTCCTGAAGAAAGACCAAAAACATCATAAAATGTCTTGAAGAAAGATCAAAAACATCATAAAATGTCTTGAAGAAAGACCTAAAAATCATAAAACGATAGAAAGACCAAAAACATCATAAAATACCCTGAAGAAAAACCTAAAAATCATAAAATGTCCTGAAGAAAAACATAAAAACATCCAAATCAATGTCAAAATCCTAAAAATGGAGTCAAGGTCAGTCATGTCAGTCAGTCGATGTCATTGTCGAACTAAGTTGTCTCTGCGCATTTGCTACGTAGGCAAGGCCATCAGTCGATGAGTCCGCGAGACATTAGGTCAGTCCTTTTAGGTTGGTCCAAATAAAATCATGGCATTTGTCACAATCGTCACATCGGTCAAATAAGTCAGACATAATCAAACTTAGACACAAGACAATCATTCAAACATTGACATTCCAGTCATGACCTAATAGACAACACAGTCCAATTAATCCTACAGTTAACATGAATCAACTTGCCAAAACATATTAGTCAAAACAATGTCAGTCTTGTCACTCTTTGGTCCTCTTCAAGATGTGTCCTTCTCGGATTTGGACCTCATCAAAATGTCCTTTGCCTTTTTCAAGATGTGTCCTTCCTGACAATAGGCCCCGTCAAAATGTCAACACCATCAAATTGGAAAAACTCTTAAACTGTCAAAACTGTCAAATCGACAAGAAATCAATCTTTGGAAAACAAACATTGGCAAACAAAATAAAATGGTTGTTAATATTTCTGGTCTATCTTATCTTATCTTTTGACTATTTTGGCTATTTTGTCTTATAATTTTACTATCTTGTCTTTTTGGTCATGTTACTAGCTACCTCGAGGATGTCCCATGAAGGATTTAGAGGTGCGATGACGTCTCCTGGCCTATTTTATTTTCTTTGACTGCTATCTGTGGATTGTCTTGACAGAAAGACTGGGGCAACTTCACCCTTAGTATGAGTTACGAAATATTTTTTTTGTGACTGTTTGTTTTTCAAGTGGATGACCTTGCACACCTTGGTCTATGTCATATCATGGTGTTTGTTGTCCATTTGTGTCATTTTTACTGCCCAATGATGATTCGAGCAATGTCTATTAGTTCTTTGGCAAGTTTTGAAGGATTCTTTCATCTAGTTTGCATCTTCATCATCCATATCTTTTGCACTAACATTTTTTTTGTCTCTTCATATTCTAGTCTTCTCATTAATTTTGAGAGTACACCCATGTTCTTGCAACCTGTTTGTCCTCTCGAGGGGGCATACCGCTACCTCCCTCATCATTCTTTCTCATCCTATTTTGCACTAAGGCATAACTTTGGCTTATTTTCTTTGTCACAATGCGACATGCTACATTATGACAAAGAGGGGCAAAATGTACACTTAAAAATGACCTAGGCCTGCAAGCTCTATTTTTACCACTTTCGTCCTAGCATAATTATGACATTTAATTACGTCCTTGGTCCACATTCAACTATTAATTAAATAATTCATATTTGTTTAATTAATTCATGTCCTTTTATTCTTCATGATTATTAAATAAATAAATTTTAATTTATTTATTCAATACGTCTTTAATTTTCTAAAGTCTTCCTTTAATTAAATAAATTTGTTAATTTGTTTAATTACCTTTATCCATTTATTCTTCCTGATTATTAAATAATAAATTTTATTTATTTATTCAATATGTCACTAATTTCCATAATTAAATGAATTTATGAATTTATTTAATTATCAGTCATAATCCTCTAAAATTAAATAATTATCTTTAATTATTTAATTACTCAATTTAAAATATTCATTATTTTAAGTAAATTTAAAATGATTTCACTTTCTTCACTGTCAGTCCATTTTAGTAAATAATCTAAAAAAGATTATTTATTATCTCACAAAATCCATATTTTGAGTTGATTTAATTCAAATTGGTAGCTTTCTTCCAAAATAAAAAAAGCAAGCAGATTCTTGTTTTTTCAAAGCTACTTTTCAGTCCACCTTTTATCTTTTTGATTTTTGGAATCTCACAAAGCAGGCTATTTTTATCTTCTTAATTTTGAAGATCTTTACTTTTGAAATTAATTATCTCATCTTTTCTCCACCGCCAATTTGATTCTCTCATATGACATCTTAGCCACATGTCTAAGGATTTTTCCCTAACCCTGATGAGGGATTATCAAATTAAATCTCATCCTCTGATTTTAGGTTTCTGTCAAGAGTCGATCTCATCTATCCATTCAAAATTGTGTTTTCTATAAAATGACATTTTTTTTCATAATTTAAGGACCACTTGATCATTATAGGCATTATAGTCATTTATCATTGGCATAGGCATAGGCATAATTTTATTCAAATCCTTCAAAACTTGCATAGGACAATGGCATAGTCATAATGCTCACACACTCAATATGAGGGCATCAATCATACGCTGCAAGCCAGGAGGTGCTATGGAGGTGAATCATGGAAGCTTCAACGAATATCTAGTATAATCGTTTCGTTATTATTTTCTTTCTTTGTGCTTCATAACTTCTTTGGGTTTACATTGATCTAATCATTGCTCACCTCAAACCTTTAGAAATTTACCTATTGATACAATTGTAATTTTGGGAAGTTTGGCATAATTAAGTATAAATAGAAGTTTCTTTCACTCATTTTACGCCTAACAAGTTGAATGAGCATCCTTATAGCAAATTTGAGTTCACAAGAGAATTCAAGTGTCTATAAGAGCATTCAAGAGTCTTCAAGGGTTGATTATCAAATGTTTTAGAGCATTATTCAAGTATCAAGTATCATGTCAAAGTTTTCATGCATCATGTTTGTTTTTGAGCTAATAATTGTGATGTAGGGTTTTATGATTCAAGCACGCACTCAACTCAAGATCTATTACATTCAAGAAAAATTCAAGATCTACATCCATTGGATCCATTTCATACATATTTGCAGCACTTCATTGGTAGGGTTTGGTGAGTTGCAACATTACATTTTTTTCATTCATCATTCTCTTTCCTATTTCATTTCATTTCAAGTTTTGATTACCAAAATGAGGTTTGACCAAGGAAAACCCATTTATACTAACAAAACAAATTTTTTCCCTCTATTTAGTGTGTGATTTGCAGGTTTAGGATGAAGGCATATTGAATAACAAGATCAAATAAAGTTGTCAAAGTTGTCACCTTGCATAGAGATCTTTGGAGAACATCTGTAGGTTGTAAATTGAAGATTCAAATCTGAAAATCAAGTGGAAAGGACATAAAAAACATAGAAGATCAGTTTCAGACTGAATTTCCAAAAAACCCTAACTAGATTGATACACCGCTTCTGGCGTATGAGTCCCAGTTTGGTCAAATTTTTAGGTTTCAGAAGTTTCAGAAACCCTTTTTCCAGATTTTAGTTTCTACCTAGAAACCCTAATCTGGGACTAAATCACCTAGACTGGTGTATGAGTCCCAACAAGCATTAATTTTAGTCTTTTCAGCATTTCAAGCCTTCATCCAATCCTCTTCAGGTTTCCAGATGCACACCTTTCATCTCTCAACCTTCTATCTTGGTTTACATGCATTTTTAGGTCATTTTGTGAAGTCTTGCATCATATTAGGGTTAAGCATTAGATCCTTCATTTCATTTGTCTTTCCAATCCCTAGCTTGGTGATGAAACCTTCTTTAGTTTATAATTAGACCCTAGGACAACCCTATCATAAAATCTCTTCTCTTTCTCCTTGGCATATCTTAGATTGAGATATCTAGGGTTTCCCTTCAATGTAATGGTTGTGAAATGTGTTGTTTTATATCCTAAACCATAAACCAAACCGTTTTTTTCCATATTTCATTGAATATAGGTCCAAAATTCTTGATAATCAACTCTTGAATGCTCTTGAATTTCTAGAATGATTGAATACTTAGATCACACTTGCTCATGAAAATTTCTAGGAGAAAACATGTGAAATAACCTTGTATTTACAAATGTTTATGCCAAATTTCTCAAAATTACAACACTACAAGCCAACATCAGATCTAGGAGAATAAAATACCACCAATAATTTGAATTTAAAATAGGTCCAAGCTAAGCGAGATTCATACGACAGTTGGGTCATATAAGTCCCAGTAGCCTAGGCTTGGGACACAAATTTTAATAAATGTTAAGTTTTATGCCAAATTCAAGATCAGGCCCCAAAACTTAGGTGGGACCCATATGCCCAAGGTGGCATATGAGTCCCAAATCACTAAATATGGGCCATACAATCCAAAATCATTAAATTATGATTGGTCATTAGATATGTTTTGGGATCATCCTCAGAAAGATGCATTAAATAAGGCTCGTGGATACAAAATAGGACCAAATAAGGCATAAAGAAGCCCAACTTTATTAGGGAGGGCCCAAAAAAGTGTGAAAATGTAAAGGGATACATTTTTCTACACTACAGGGCACATGAGCCCTAGTGGCTTAAAGACAAGACACAAAATCCAAGAAGTTTCTCATTTAATGCAACATTCAAAATCAGGTCCCGAGGCCTAGGTGGGACTCATATGCCAAAGGTGGCGTATGAGTCCTAGATCACAAGATCCAAAACACATGCATAACCTCAAACATTAGATTATGATTTGTCATTTGTTAAATGTTAGGATTATCCATAGAAAAATGCATTTAATTAGGCTTGTGGATGTAAAATATGACCAATTAAGGCATAAATAAGCCCAATTAATTAATAAAGCCCTAGATTAGTGTGAAAGTGTAAAGATACACTTTACAACACCATAAATAAGGCACAATTAAGTCCATTTAGTTTAAAAGGGCTCCAAACTAAATGTAAATGTGAAAAATATATTACAACACTAAATCAAGTCAACATTACGCTCATTTTAATATTAATTATTCCCAAATTAAGTGAGGAAAAGGGATACTTTTTCCATCACTACATTTAGCCTCCACTTTACTGAGAGGAGGAAGTTGATTCAATTTCTCACTAAAGTAGACATTCAAGAGGGGTTAAAGTGTACCAATGTGGATGGTATAGGATGAAAAATATCAAGGAGGTAGCTAAGCCCCTAGGATCCAAGATCCTGCGTCAAACCAACATAAGCACAGAGGGACACACACAAGGTGTATGATATGAAGCACAAACATACAATTAATAACAAAATAAAAAAATAAAATAAAAGGGGTGGATCAAGCCTTGTCTATTTGTCCAACACGATGTGGATCAAGCCTTAGCTGTTTGTCCAAAACACATACTCACTCTGAGGCAATGGAACTTCATGTTGTCCACTGGGTGAGTATCCAAAAAAGGGTGGCTTAGTGAGAAAGTCATGCCTCTATATCGGCTTCTCACTGTACAATGAGAAAGTCATTCCCAAATTTAGGATTCTCATCATACTTACCATATGAAAGTTATCCATCTGATAACTTCAATAGGGTGCCGCAAAATGAAACTTTGAGCTCATGAACAACATGTAAATAAATATTTGTTCAAAGGGACTTTGCTTAGTTCATGTAAGGTCTCTTCTTAAGGAACATCATACCTAATGTCTCCAAGAGAGGAAAAGTCAAAGAAATATCACACTCTCAAAGGAAATAAAACCCAATGACACCACCATGAAAAGGACACATCACAAGAATAAATAAAATTGCACAGTGAAACATGAGTGTCAATATATGCCCCCACTTTAAAGCAGTTGCTAACACCATGCTGTGAGAAATTGCTTTAAAGTAGCCAATTAAGGAGACATGAGAGCTTATTTAGAAAGCCCTATGCCAAATCATATGTTCTCAAATGAAACTACATCATGGATAAGGGATTACACCCAAAATGTAACAACTAAAGATAGCTTAGTATGTCACATGTGAGCCAACTTAAGGGATGTCGTCCGCATACCAAGATTTCTCTTATATATATAGAAGGCACTCAAATATCCCAAAGAGAAAACAAGTGCCATACGAGTACAAGTCTAACGTAACCCCTTGCCCCGACTTAGTGTAAGACAAGGGTGAGTTGAGATGATTGGTGAGAAACATAAAAAAAATTCAATTATAAGACCTAGGTGCTTCAACACAAGGAAGAGCACTACAATCCTTAAGATGTTGAATTTTATCACCCAAATCCTTACATGCATTAGTAGAATGACCATGAACTCTATGATAATGCACAAAATGAATTATTGTAGTAAAATTTCTTTCATGTTCTTGGAGGGAGAGATATCAAACAATCTTGGAGGAGTCTTGAAAAGATACTCTCTTGATTAATATTAGAAGATGTCCCTTTATTTTGTGACAAAGATATATCTTCCTTAGTACAAGGTGTCATACTTACACAAGACTTTAGATTGTGAGATGTTGTTCTCTCCTTGAAAGGAAGGTGTAAAATATAATGAAATCCAATCATTACTAATACATGTCCTAGGAGTGCTTTGTGTGATGAAATTAATGTTAAGTGAAGACTTCTTTGTGTCTTTCATTTCTTTTGAAGGACAATAACCAAGACCACTAGTTTCTATTAGTTTAGGATGCACCAAGGTTAAAGTTGTCTTAGAAGAATCTTTTGTAAGAGTGTTGATATTGAGTGAACTCTTGTTTTTTTCTTTTGAGGGACAATAACCAAGACCATTAGTCATTTCTTACGTATTAGGTTCTATAGGGACACAAATACCTTGTTCTCTAACACCACATCCTTTTCCACTATACCAAAGTTATTTCATAAGTTCATAACCTCTTCCATAAATATTTTTCATTTATTTTGGATTTGGTGGTTGCTTGTAATCAACCTCATCAAAGTTTGTTGTGTAATTTACTTCTGCTTCTAAAGTGGTTGAGGTGGATGTTTTCGAATTTTGTGTTGAAATTACCATTGGTTCTTTTTTCTTTTTAGACTCTTTTGTTATGATCTTGTATTCTCCCATGAATGTAGGTGTGAAATCCAGGGAACCCCAATCATCGTCCAATAAATTTGTGACTTCTTCAATTTTCTTTTCTTTTTCTTTCTCTTGGATGGGTTCCGCTTATGTAGTTGGTGTCCATGTTTTCAAAGGATTTTCCTTACCTTTCTCAATGTTCATTTTTTTTTCTGGTTTAGGGTCTATTTCAATTTTGTACACTTTATTGTTATCGACATACTTCATGATATGATGAAGAGTTTAAGGCACCACATGCATCTCATGAATCCAAGGTCTTCCTAAAAGTAGATTTTATGAAAGATCACGAGGCATATCATGGATAGGAGTTTGTAACATGGCATTTATAGCTATAATAGGAAAAGTGATCACACCAAGTGGTTGCTTTCCTACATTTTCAAATCCTTGAATCAATAAGGAATCAAATTCAATTCTTGATTTATCCATGCCAAGTTTATCCAAAAGGGTTACACTACACACATTAAGAGCTGAGCCATTGTTGAAAAGGGTTCACTTTATTCTTGTTCTATTATATTTAGCTATTATCATGAAGGCATCATTTTTACTTTCTCACTTCCAATGGAGGTAGCTCATGTTGATGAAAGGTAATTTATATGTTAACCACATTCATTCCTTTAATTAGAGCTGCTACATCACTTGGATTTGAACTAGAGGGAACCACCACTTGTTGCAAGGCTGTTTGAAGCATAGTATGATAACTAGGTGAAGTTTGAATTAGATCCCATAGGGATATCTTTGTGGGAGTATTCTTAAGTTGTTAAACAAGATCATACTCCTTCCCACTATGTGAAGGAAAATGAGGAGCACTAGGAAAAATGGGTTTAGGCAAAGGTAGAGATGTTGAAGTTGTTTGTCTTGGTTGTGGATTGTTTCTAGTGTTATATGTATGAGCAATGGTATTATAATTTGATTGTTGTGAAACATTATTCTTAGGTGGTTCAAGGATGAGGACGGGTTTATTTTGAACTTGTGGTAGTTGCAAGGGTGGATAGAGGATAAGAAATGGTTCAAGAGATTGCTTCAAGGTATATCTAATGTGCATAACCTCAAAAGACTCATCCTTTTTGTGACGATCTTTTAGCAAATGAGAGTTTAAAGTTACCTCATCATTTTCATCTAAGGAAGCCTCATCACTATTGTTTGAAACATGTGTGTCAATGTTCTCATTTTCTTCCACCATGATGTCTTACCTAATAGGAGAGTTTTTAGGAGACAAACTAGATGTTCATGACATTCAAAGGTTGGTTCTTCTAAAAGAACTTCATCATAAGTAGGGGAGTCATCTATGATTGGATTGTATTGCTTATCAATGATAGTATCCTCTTGTCTAATAATGTTTTTCCTAGGGGAAGAGGGACAAATAGGACTCTCATAACTCTCATTGGTTTGATCTTCTAACACCAAAATATCTTTGTCACAAATAGGAGACATACTAGGAGAAGACCAAATTTGACTGTCATGATTTTCCATTTTATTCTCTTTCACTAAAGCATTCTCATAGGGGGGGATATGAAAATTTTCTTATCATGCTTAGAAAGGTAAGATACTAATATTGCTTGACCAAAAATGAAAATTACTTCTAACCATCTTATACATTGCTTCAAGAATGTAAACAATGTATATCCAAAGATGAAAAGTAATTTTATCCAATTTATGCAAAGCTTTAAGAATGTGAACAATGTGTCCGAAAATGAAAATCATTTTTATCAAAATTATGAAAAGCTTCATGAATGTAAACATTGTGTATGCAAAAGTGAAAAGTAATTTTATCCATATTATGTGAATTTTTAGAAATGTAAACATTTTTAGATCTGATGATTTTTGCTACTAAAATTATTTTGGAATGATTAAAAAATAACTACCCTAAATGGATTATTTTGACCTAGATGCATAAAATATAAGTTCTTGAAACTTTATAGACTGATACTATAGGTTACCAGCAAGCCTAGGAAGTACAAAAAATCACTAGAAAACTCAAAAAAGTTGGTTTTTGTAGGCCTCCAAGGACTCATTTACCCAATTGGGCATATGAGTCCCACTTCGGGTTTTTGATAGGTTTAGATAGTGAAAAAAAAACACAATTCCCATAAATTAGGAGAAAATACTTGTACAAAGACTAAATCACCCAGATGGGCGAATGAGTCCTAATTAGGGTTTTTACACCAAATTCAACAAATTCTTAGTTGATTCTAAGGTAACTTCTAACTTTTATGTTGACTAAACTATTTACAATTATAGAATTTCAGTGAAATGAAATGATTTGAGATGCAAAAATGCAACCTATATGCATTTTCACTAATGCAATATTTAGAAGCCCTAAATACAAATTAACTAATGCAAGATCTAATGCAAAGTTAATGCAAGCTAAATCTAGGACTACAATGTTCTCCAAATCAGAAATAAAGGGTCCAAAGGTCAGGTTCACCAAAATGAACCTAGGGAAATAGGGTTCCACCTTTTAGGAGATGGAACTCTTAGACCTATTTCACTCTTATTTCATTAGGAAACCCTAGATATCCCTCAACCAAGTGACTTGATTGAGGAAGGGACTAGTAGGGGGTTTCCTTAGGTGTGATTAAAAGGGGTTCACCATTAAAATGAAGTTTCAGAGAAATGCAAACACTCATGCATAAAAACCTAAAAACTTAAAACATGAAATTGGACTGATAAATAGAGAGAAACATAAAAGTACCTAGAGGAGTGAGGATGTCTAAACAAGGCTTGAAAACCCTAAAAAATGTTGTTCTTGAAGTGCACTAGGATTGATATGCCAAGTTGGGCATTTTAGTCCTAGTCTATGGTTTTTGGGTAGAATCTAGAATATCTTGGTGATTGATCTGAATATGCAGAAATCTAGAAAAAAGGTTGTACTGGGACTCATATGCCCAAGCAGTTGCAAAGTGTCCCAAAAAATTGAAAAGTGTCCTATGAGCAGAATTTTGAACTAAAACTTTGTGAGCCTCTGAAGATGGATTAAATAAGCACTTTTCCACTAGTTTCCTATAAATAAGTTGGATATCTTTCTATAGATTTGAATTTTCATGGGCCTTAACAAATTCTTATGACACCTTTTGCAACTTTTGCAACTTTCCAATTTTGGTACTTTTGAAGGCTTCAAATCTACTTTTCCTTCAACCTATAAGCCTACAACATACAAAGAGGAATTTTTTTTGTTTTGTTAGGGAATGGGGGTTTTCAAGTGGTCAAACCTCATTTTTGTAATCAAACCTTAATGAGAAATGAGGCATGAAACATAAGATGAAAGAATATAACCTTGTTTAAAACCTTGTAGATCTACAAACAAGCATGAAGTGGTCTTAATGGATGTAGATCCTAATCATGATTCTTGATGAAAGATAATGCCTTTGAATACTTGAATTGATCTTGAACAATACATCACAACAATAGCTCAAAACTACATTCATGATGCATCAAGCCTTTGACATGATGAAATGAATCTTGATTGCTGCAATAACCTTCTATAAATCTTCCCTTGAATGCATTAGAAATGCTCTTGAATACTCTATAATGATCTTGTGAAATAATAGGATGCTTGAATAAAAATTGCTAGGTGGAACTAAGTTAAATAGCCTTGTATTTATACTTGTTTATGCCAAAATTCTTGAAATTACAACACTACAAGTCGACATCAGATCTAGGATAATAAAATTCCACCAAAAATTTGATTTAAAATAGGTCCTGGTTAAAGTGAGACTCATATGCCAATTGGGGCATATGAGTTCCAGTGGCTTAAACATTTGACACAAACTCCAAGAAGTATCTTAGTTAATGTAACATTCAAAATTAGGTCCCGAGACCTAGGTGGGACTCATACGCCCAAGGTGGCATATGACTCCCAGATCACTAGATCCGGAACACATAACCTCAAATATTAGATTATGATTTTTCATTTGTTAAATGTCGGGATTATCCATAAAAAAATGAATTTAATTAGGATCGTGGATGCAAAAATAGGACCAATTAAGGCATACATAAGCCCAATTAATTATTAAAGCCCTAGATTAATGTGAAAGTGTAAAGATACACTTTACAACACCCTAAATGAGGCACAATTAGCTCCACTTAGTTTAAAAGGGCCCCAAACTTAATGTAGATGTGTAAAATATATTACAACACTAAATCAAGGCAACATTAGGCTCAGTTTAAAATTAATTATTCCCAAATTAAGTGAGGACAGGGGATACTTTTCCATCACTACAATGAATTTTCAACAAGTGCAAGTATTTTGGGGTGGTCTTTCAACCCTTTAGAAGTGTCACCCTAGAGGGGAAGGCTCAAAATCAATTGGTTGGTTGAGGAATTGATGGGTCCCTTTATATATGGAGGACTCAATGGAAAATATCACTACCATTAGGATGATTGTACTATACTAAAACCATTCAATTCTCCCCTTATATTTATTAATTATATTATTAGAGGTTTATATAGGGCCTTATCCCAACAATAGTACAAAAAATCACTACAGTTTCTCAAACATGGAGGCAACCACAAACCACTCTTGCTTCATTACCATTTCCTCAACATATTTTTCCTAGTGCTCCTCGTTCGCCTTTACATAATTTAGTTGAAGACCTTAAAAAGAATCCCGAAAATATATCCTTATGGAATCTTGTTCAAACATCACCTACATACAATTGGGTATTCCAAGAAATATTGCAAACAAAGGAGGAGATCCAATCTTCTATGAAATTGAATGATGTAGCATCCTCCTTTGATTGTATGCAAGTTACACAATCAAAAATCACATTCCCTAAACATGAATTATGCTCACTTGAGATTCAAAACAAAAATGAAGCCTTGATGATAAAGGTGATCACTAATGAAATCACAGTTAGATGCACTCTCATAGACAATGGATAAGGTCTTAATGTTTGTACCATTGATCTCCTAGTAAAATTTGGCACAGACAAGAGGCTTATTCAACTTAATGATGTTAATATTTATGGATTTCATAATGTTAATAGGCAACCATTAGGAATGATCATATTACCTATTGAGGTTAGACCTGTAGTATTTCATACCCCTATCCATATCATGTAAAGACCTCTTTCATATAATATTCTCCTAGGGAGACTATAATGACCCATTCTAATTATTACTTAATTATATTGTTTTGATTATATGGGAAAAACAAGTTTTGAAGGGACCCAAAACCCTTTACAACAAGAGATACAAAATGCTGCTAAAAATCTACTTTAGTAAGATACCAGCAGCATACCAAGATCCAAAAAACAAGACAAAAAAGGGTGCTATATAAGAGATAAAATAGTAAGCTATCAACAACACCCAACAACATCAAAACAACAAAACAAAAGGAAATAAACTAAGACCTAGCAGGAAACATACAGAAAACAAAAAGAGAGCCGAACACTAATTCATACTACTCAAGGTGTTGGCCACCTCGAGCTCCTGGATTCTTTGCATTTCAACCATGTCCAAAAAATTCTTCTTCTCAGCCTCAAAGGACTTTTTCCAATCAAAAGATCCTCTAACAGTAGGGCCTTTACCATCATATTTCTCACACTTTTTACCTTTGCCTTTGGCCGAATGCTCTTGCTCCATTAACTCATAAAAACACTTGGTCCTCCCTGAGATCACTTATCTTTTAGAATAGTACTTCCAACGAGTCGACACTATTTTTCACAGAAATGCGGCATGCATGAAGAAGCTTCTTTATATCCGCATTCATTCCCAGTACCTTGGCTTCTAAACTAGCCAATCGTTCTTCACACAGAGATTTGAAATCATGGAAAGAACCCTCAAGGTCCATAATTTTGTTGATCATAATGTTTGACACTGAGCCTTTCGAAACATTCTTCAAGTTCTCCTTCAAATCCCTTATTTTATTGTTAACCTTATTAAATTCCTGAAGAGTCCATTTAGCTAACTTAAAATTTCCAATGGCCCCAACCCTAGCCATATCCAACAACTCAAAAATTGAGGTAGAATCACCATTGAGATACGAAAAGTCCTGAGAAAGGGGATTACCTTTAGGGGCTCCGACTTAGCACTCTTCTTCTCAAAATCCTCCTCAACATGTCCCTTATTCTCTTCTCCCAACTCCACATTAGGCGACACTTGAATTGAGAAGTCATCAATTTCCATTGCCTTTTTTCCAAAATCCTTCCCCTCACAAATTATTTTGGGGTCCTTTGCTGGAACTTTGGAGGCCTGGTTTTAAAAACTAGCAATGCGCTTGGACGACCTCCTCAGCTTATCCTTGTCATCCATACCTAGAGCATTATCCTGCAAACCCTCCTCACTACCTCCACCTTCGGCTTCTCCTTGGCAAACAACCACCTCCACATTCCTGGGAGAGGACTCATTCGAGCCCACCTCCGTGTCCTTGCTGTCAGAAAGAACAAGGTGCTTGGAAGCCTAGTTACTTTTAATAGTTCCCTTTTTCCTCTTTTTCGAGGACGTAGTCATAGGGGACAAGGAAACATCTTCCTCCTCTTCATTCCATTCCTCTTCATTTGCACTGCTAGTATCTGAGCCCAGCGAACCAGATACATCACTTAGAGTCTTCTCCTTACCCTTAATAGCAAGGGTTAGGAGAAGAGATTTAACATGCTCCATTATTAAAAGAATGAGACCTTCATGGATGACGGGGGTCCTCCTATTCTTTAAATGAGCCTAAACAGAAACCTCCATGGATGATAACAAAAAAAATGAAAAGAGATGAACAAACCATGCTTGAAATGCTTTAGAAGTGTGAAGTGGTGATCAAGGATAGTAGTAAACCTACCTTCTAGGGTCACATATCACATTAAAACCTCCACAACATTTTCCCAAATCTTCATAAGGGATTTGTGCTCGTAACCCCAACTTTCCATTTTAACCAATTTCTTTTGCTAGTCATCTTTGAAGAATTGGGCCATTGATTCCTCATTGTTCTTCTTGTCCTCATAAAACTTATGGTCAATCATCAGAATCCCTGTTATAGTAGCAACTAGATCCTCATTCACATCCACTTCCAGACCCTTTATCTGAAGCTTGTGATTATGCCAACATGACACAAATTTTTCCGAGGCATTAGGATCATGCCCATGCATCCTTTCTAAAAAAGGAATGAAATTCCCATGATGAAGGATATTCCATAGCTTATTTTTCTTCCTGAGGCCCACACAAGAGTGCGGCTCGATTCTACTTCTATCTCCACCCATTTCTTCCAACATATAAGAAGAAAACCCTTGTGAAAATGACTAAAATGATTTCTAGAAATCCAAATGAAACTCACAAAGCGTGTGAGTCATGGGATTGTACTAGAAATTAAATGCCATCACCACATCAATTCATCCCACAACATCATTTCTTAATAATATCCTAGATTTCTTGAGAAGGATTGAGCCCTTCCTTCTCGGTAAATGTGAGAGACACGGATCTTTTCACAAGATCATAATATGATTATAGTATCTTTGATAAGTTGATCCACATTCCAGCTAGGATAGTGAGTGCTACACAAATAATTAATGATGCTTAAAGAATCACCTTCGACCCATATTTTGGAGTAGCCTTTTCCCACAACATATTTAACGATTATAAACACAGCCTCCACCTCAACATAGTGATTTGACCAATCTCCCAATGGGTACTTACTTATATTGTTGAAAATGACATTATGAATATTTAATTTTAAAAAGACATAACTAAGTAGCTATTTTCAATCATAGCAACACATGTCTAATTAAAATAAGATTCATAATAATATGTATTCATTTCCAAATGTCAATTACAATATCCAAGTTGACTTGGCTCATTTGGCCACAAAGTCAATACAATATATAATATTACATCAAGGTTAGATCATTATCCATGATAATCACGCAAATGTCCAAGTTTCCTCTTGAAGCTCACCTCCTCTAGTGGACGAGAACATGGTTGAAGCACTTTACTACCCAAACATGAAGCTTATGCTTCCCCATAATTCTTCCAACTTGAAGAATACTCGACCTTGCATGAAAATTTTAGCAAGAGAACAATCTACAATGTGGAATCTGGTGCGTGCCCAAACATAACATCCATCTCTATCAATGATTAGAAAAATGCAAGATCTATGCTAGGAATGGAATAGGGTGTTATCACAAAGTCCATACATACATAATGGGCTAATTGCTTGGCCAAGCATAAAAATTAAGTTGCAACAACAAATGATAGGTTTTGGATAAAGCAAAAACCTATACTCTCTGAACTTCATTTTGGCACCCGTCTCGAAAGGTAACTTTCAACTTGATAGAGTTATATATTAGCAACTATCTACCCTCTAGTAGCATCCACCCTGAGGTGCTCTAGTCTACTTAGGTGTTGTTCTACTCAAACAAGAGAATATTCTTTACACACATATCTATGGAAAAATAATTTAGTCTATTTATTTTCTCAACTTAAATAAAATCAGGAAAATAATCCATGATTGGATTTGTTCATTACATTATCCATTCATTTGACATATGCCACAAGATTACATTCAACATATTTCAATATTCATTTAATAATGAATTAAATAAGTAACCAAAGAAGGTATGTCACAAGTATGTGTATGTACGTAGACAAAGGTCTATGTGCATACACATATATGTGCCAACTTAAGTTATTAATTTGTGCATACATTCTGAAATAAAAACCATTTTATTAGTGAAAATTATGAAAATGGGTACAGTGCTATCATATGGTTTTAGGACATAGATCACACCTACTTTCGTATTTCATTCAAGGATAACCCTAGAGAGATCTCAATGCAAAGGAGAAAGAGATCTTGCAATAGGACTGTCCTAGGGGCTGATTTTAAACTAATAAGGGGTTCACCACCAAGTAAGAACTTGGAAAGACAATTGCAATGCAAGTTGAAATGTAAGCTGAAATGCTTAAACCCATTTCAATGCAAAGCTTCACTAAATGACCTAGGAATGCAAATGAAACAAAAAAAAAAGTTACATAATAGAATGTATGCACCTAGAAATCTGGAGATGACTAGAAGGAGCTCTAAAATTCTAGAAATTCTATCTTTAATGCTGAGTGGGACTCATTTTAAAAGTTGGGTGAATCAGTCCAAAAACTAGGTTTTTGTGCGGGAACATGAATCTGGCAAATGGGTATCCGAATATGCAAAAATATAAATTTTGACCAAAACTGGGACTCATACACTAGATGTGGCGAATAAGTCCATTTAGTCTTTTCTAGAACTTCAAGAATTGAATCTCCTCTTCACAGTCTACTCAATCTGCTTCTTCAGGGTTCCAAATATGATTCTCTATAAATCAACGTGTAGGTGTTCTTCAATATTCTCCAATGCTCGATGACAATCTTTAAAACATTAGGCACCTTGAAAACTTTCTCCAATCTTGCTCCTCAATGTGTCTTCAATCTAAATCTGCAAATCACACACTAAAGAGAGGGAAGAATGTTGTTTTGTTAGTGGATAGGGGTTTTCCTTGGTCAAACCCATTTTTGGTAATCAAACCTTGAAATAGAATAAAATAGGAATGGAGAATGATGAATGAACAAAATATGATGTTGCAACTTACCAAACCCTAGCAATGAAGTGCTGTAAACATGTATGAGATGGCTTCAATGGATGTAGATCTTGACTCTTGCTTGAATAGGATAGATCTTGAATGAAAGGATAGCTTGAATCATAAAATCCTACACCACAATTGTTAGCTAAGAAAAAAACATGATTCATGCAGACTTTGACATGATGCTTGATGCTTGATAATTTTTCCTTGAATGCTCTTGAAAACAATTGAATGCACTTGTGAATTCAAACTTGCTATAAGGATGGAAACTTGAATGCTTGGGGGTGAAAATGAGTGAAATAAACTTGTATTTATACTCAATTATGCAAGAATTCTCAAAATTATAACACTACAAGCTGACATTAGATCTAGGAGGAAAAAATTCTACCAAAAATTTGAATTAATTTTGATTTTGGATTGCACAAGACTCATTCACCCAAGGTGGTGAATGAGTCCCATTAAAGGCATAATTTTTGGGACCATTTTTAAAATTTCTTAGAAAGGTGTGAAACTAGGTTTGAATCCAAAAATATAGGTGGGACTCATTCACCCAAGGTGGTGAATGAGTCCCAAATCACTAAATCTAGGCCACACAAGTTAAAAACACCTGAATTATGATTGGGTATTGATTTGTGTTAGGATTATCCTTGAAAATATGCATTAAATGGGGCTTGTGGATGTAAAATAAGGCCAATTAAAGAATAAATATGCCAAATTATTAATAACTGGACCGCCGATTTTTGGCTCTTAGGACTTCTCTTACTCTTCTAGAGTTTTTCACCTAAAAAGGAGAGAGTTAGGCCAAAAATGCTATAGGGTTCATTCAAATTATGCTATGTGTAATGTTGTCTAATCTAAATGAGGGTAACTAAATGCAATTAACTGATCTAAATGAATGAAAATGGATGCTAAACTAAGATTTACTCTATGTTTGAAAACACGCTGTGATATGCAAAAAGCATGAAAGAATGAATAGAAATGCAAATCAGACCAAACAAAATGTTGTTTTTCAGGATGTGTGCAACTAGTAAATTGTAGAAGGTTGGAAAATGATATGGAAGAATGATGAAATTTGAACCTGGGCTGACTGGGACTCATTCACCACCTTGTGTGAATCAATCCTAGATCAGGACTTTTCTGCACATAACCTATTTTCTAACAGTCGTGGATCTGGAAATGTATCTGACTCAAATCTTCACCTTAGGAGGGACTCATTCACCAAGCATGGAAAATTATTCCACTTTCTAATTTCTGCAATTACAAAACTCTGTTCGGAACCTTGACACCTATACAACAATTTCTAACGAAAACTCAACTTCGGATCTTAGAAAATTCCTACAAAACCCTATAAAATTGTTTGTCTAATGGGGGGTTTGCCTTGGTCAAACCCCTAGTTGGATAATTAAACCTTGAATAGAGAAAAATCTTCATAAACCCTAGCCTTAGATACATTAAAAACTAGGAAAGTTTGAATCATGACAAAAACCTTATTCTATTGATCTAGAATAAGACATGAAAGAATGATTTATATGATGCAAGATCTCAACCTTATAAATCTCACAACACATGAAAAAGAGGGATGAAATGACATGCAAATGTGAAACAAATAATATGTAAACCTTAATATGAAGATAGAGTAACAATGGAAGATGGAATCAATCAGAAACCAAGTCGTTAGGTGTGATTTAGTTTCTAGTTGCACCTCTTCACCCTATATTTCTTCATGATTCACCATAGAAATCCATCATCAACCCTTTTCAATGTTGAATCTTAACCAAAATAGTGAGCTTCAAGACCTACAAACACCCTAGTTTGCTGCCCTAAAACTTCAACTTAATTCATAAAACTTGTGATAGAAGACTTGACTTTAGAAATTTCTCTTGAAAAGTGATAAAAAGATTAAAAGATTGTGAAAAATGAATAATAATGAGTATTTATAAGCAGAAACACCTTATTTTCCCATTAATTAAACCTAAGAGGCCGACATTTACTATAAATTAAAGTTAAATTAATTAAACTCCCGCTTGATTTTGAATTTTCCCTCAAAGGGGACTCATTCGGCCAAGGTGGCGAATGGGTCCCACTACTGCTATTTAAAGGTGGGTTGTCAGGGTATGATGTAGTTAAATGTTGTTTTTTGGGTTTTATGTGATTTCTTAGGTAAAACAAGCCTTTAGATCAAAATTAATGGGTCTAAGGAGCCTATAAATGTTGTTTTGAAAGGTAATTGATGTAAAGGGACTCAAAAGTGAGTCTAATCATCCATGAAATTGTCTCTTTTCCCAAGAGGGTCCAATTTTCTATGGCACATTTAGCCCCCACTTTAGCACCTATATAACTCTACATGCATATGTTAGCTAAATGACTCTAACCAATGCACTTTATTGCATAAACAACTACACATTCAAAAGACAAGAGAACGAAGCCCCCAGTGTAGTTATCTGCACAACCATGGACAACATTAGGAACCACATCCTACAACACACATTCATTAATTGCTCAAAAATACTTATGTCTAACTCCTAGGAATCCAATTTTAGGGTAGATGCATTCCCCCCCTTGATTTCACTTGCTTTACGTAGGTGTAATCAAGGTAGAAATCTAGCCGTGATTGAATAAAAGAAAGCATATCGTAGAGTATTTCCAAGTACCATGCTACATAACGATAGGAAATTGATGATTTAAAGTGTGGAAACATGATTCCAATGCATCGAATGATGTCAAAAATAGATTACCCAAGCTGTAATTATGTTGATTTGAATAATAGTTACATTATGAGTTCTTGAAAAGATGATAACCGTATATTAATGTGTAAAAGTAAAAAGAGATGAAAAGAGATTAAAAGAAGTAGATGAAAGTAACTTGTCACTTACTATTCATTTTACCTTCTTGTAGATTGAAAGTGATGAGTGAGAGGAGAACATTCCGAGCAGATGAGATTACACACCTTCGCAGTTGGATGATCTTTGAGAGGAGGTGGCGTGCAGCGAGTTGCATCATGAGGTGAGTCGATTCTGCAACTTATGTCTTGTGATTTTGTAATATTTTAATGATTTTTAGGCATGGATAGGTTAATTTATAGGGTTCTTGGAAAAAAGTTTTCAAAGTATCCCTTTTGTTCGTAGAGTGTCCCGTTTCTTCACGAAGTGTCCCATTTCTTCACGAAGTCTCCTGTTTCTCTGCAAAATGTCCAAAAAGGGTTCTAAAGTGTCTAGGGCCATTAGAAAAGCATACTAGATTGACTTTAGCACACTTGCATGATGAAATATGTGAAAATTAAAGAAATTTGATGAAACTTATAGAATTTTGTGATGATTTTGAAAGGTTCCTACTCGATCACGACAATGGCTAGGGGGAAGACAACTGACATTCTTGGGAGATCATGCGCTAGCACTATCAATGATAGAGGTAGAGAATTTACAGTCAATGGGTATCTATTGGGTATATCTTATGCCACCAATGAGATACCATTATGCCATACTGATGGCTCTATGCGAGCGTTGGGATGCAGATACTTGTACCTTTCATCTTCCCACTGGGGAAATGACGATCACTCTCGAGGACATACAACACATTCTCTAAGTTCCTATTCAGGGAGAGCGGGTATATTTATGGGGGGATTAGTCATTCCAAGAGAAGAAGAGAGACATGCAGTACTGTTTAGATGGACCTGTGCATGATGAGAGGGTTAGAGCACGGATCGAGCTTCCCATGCTGCTGTATTCACGAGCTCCTGTGGTTAGACGGATTATGATGCACATAGTGGTACTGGTTCTCAATCCAAATGGATGAGTGACACACTTAGATGGAGGAGTAGTACACTTGATTTGAGGGATGTATAAGGGAAGGACGGTCTATGCTTGGGGCTGCTGCATTCTAGCACACTTGTATTATGATCTTGGTCAGTTTTTGTTTCAAGAGATCGATAGTATGGTCCATTGTACGCTTCTACAGGTGTGGTTCCTTGAGCATATCACATGTACCAGGCCTGTTGAATACCCTTGTACTATAGGTGCAGGCTATCCATGAGCATTCGACTATCCCTTATGACGTTTGTGGCAATATGGAGATTTAGAATTTTTGAGGGTGAGGTTTGATCGACTGGAGGAGGAAAAGATCCTTTGGAGACCTTATCTACTCACTCTTTAGTGGCCATATCCCATAGGACAACTGAGGAGGATGCAGATGGATAAATATCTAATAGGGAGGCATGACTATGTTGTATGACCATTCTACTATGAGCAAGTCATGCGATGGTTTGGACAGGTGCAAACACCACTGAGGGCATTCCCCTTCATTAGATGATCAGTGCCGAGTGCCTAGAGGCAAGGTGATACTATTTGGCTGATGATAGATCATGTTCATGAGAGTGATTCTGATGATTCAGATCATGAGAAACCACCAACATCTGACGCTGATGATGTTGGTAGCATAGAAAAGCACAAGGAGTGGTGGTCATATGCAGGACTAGTTCCTGTGTTCCCCATGGATTTCTTCATAGGCGATGTAGGACCAGCACCAGATGAGGGTGATGAGCTAGAGGAGAGAGCAGAGGAGGTACGGTATAGGCCAAAAAATATTTTTACAGATGTGATCGATGAGGAGTACCATTCTGAGGCCGATCTTGACTATGAGGACTGAGAGGATGATGAGGAGGAGTATGAGGATGATGATTACCACAAGGAGGAGCCACCTCTGAGTGAGGGTAATGAGGTAGCTATTAAGGATCAGTATGAGCATGGAGAATCCTCACATGCTTATAGGACCAGATCATGAGAACTAGCTACAATAGACATCAACACTCAGAGTTAGAGAGAGACTAGCACATCTTCGATGCCCCCCCAGAGAGAATGAGTTTGATATTCCTCATGCACTTGGAGACATAAGTGATGATATTTGATTTTACGCATGTCCTTTAGCAATTTTCACTTTGAGTTTTATATATATATACCATGATGATGTGTTACTGATTATGTACATTTTCTATCTTGCAAGAGCAATGAGAGATTGGCGAGAGTTCTACCGTCAGGATGCCACCAAGATAGTGCTTGCATCCCGATTTGATGAGGAGGAGATGGATTCTGACTACGTGCCCCCACCGATTGTGGAGAAAGAGCCAAAGTCACTCAGACCTTTCATGAGGCTACGTGTAGTGTATGAGAGTGTGAGAAGGTGACTCCATCGAGTTGAGAGTGCACTACAGTTAGCACAGTCCTCAACAAAGGTAGAGAGACTACAGGCAGAGCTAGCACAGACACGAGCGAAGAGGGATCAGATGGCAGATGAGCGGCTTATAGTCGTTGGTCAAGTACAGGGTCTAGAGTATGCACTTAGACTCGACAGTTCACGATCATGGTCACACACAACTGTCTCTTGATGCCCAGGGACTGGATCACGAGTGCCAGATTCAAAGGGGTCTAGCTCTCATAGACCATTTTGACATTGTATATGATGATGATGATGATATGTAAAACTTTGATATATATATAGACATGTGCTTTTGATATTATGATGATGTTTCTTTTTATGTTGATGTTAAATGCTATGTGATTAATTAAATGACTTAGAGTAAAAGTATTTAATTAATGTCTACATGATTTAACATGATTGATTTGATCTAGTATAAAACATGTTTCAATTTTAATCATTTAATATGACATGAAAAATGAGAAAATAATAAGTCAAATTAAATACACTAATAAGGATCTAACTTAACACAACAAGAATAGTATGAAGCCTAAAGCAATAAAGGGACTTATATAATTACCTTAGTGTACAAGACAAACACAAGATTAGTTGTCAAGAATGAAGCAATGTGAAAGTTACTTAGAATCAAATAACTTTAAACTACAATGCTTTAACTATCATACTATTCGAAGAAGCTAGAGGTAATACCAACACAAATGTGCGACATTAATGGGTTCCTTAAGGGGTGTTCTGTAAAGCTGCGTTAAGAGATAAGCACCAAACCCGTAAGTGGCATGAACCTTGTAAGGTCCCAACCAATTAGGGATGAAATTTTCTTTGTCTTTGCTATTGCACTAGCATTTCGTTGATTTTCAATAAGAACAAAATATCCCTTAGAAAACAATCGAGGGATGACATGAATGTTGTGTTTGCATTCTAATTGTTTGATGTGAGCTTGGAGATGTTCGATAGCATTAATACGCTATTCATCAAGCATCTCAAGTTGATGAAATTGTTGATCTTTGTAAGTGTCATCATCAAAGATATCGCAGAGAGCAACTCTCATAGTAGGAATTTCTAACTCCAAGGGAATGATCGCATCAGTTCAGTAAACAAGGCTATAAGGGGTATTTCCTATGGATGATTGAACATTAGTTCTATAAGCCCAAAAAACATAGGATAGTTGCATATGCTAGTCTTTATGATGCTTGGTGATAGTTTTCTTAAGGATTTGTTCGAGAAGCTTATTAGTATTTTCAGCTTTTCCATTGGATTTTCGAAAATACGGTGTAGAAAAGTGATGTTGAATGTTGAATGTTTCAAGAAATTGCTGAACTTCGTTATTCTTAAATGGAGTGCCATTGACTGAAACAATGGTGGATGAGAGTCTAAAGCAAGCAATTATGTGATCCAAAATGAAACAAAAAATTGCTTCAACAGTTGTAGAACAAAGAGGAATCGTTTCCACCCATTTTGTGAAATAGTCTGTTGCAGTTATAATAAATGTATGTCTAGCGGAAGAAGGTGGAAATTTTTTTCCAATAAGATCGAATCCCCATACTGAAAACGGCCAAATAGGAACATTGGCCCGAAGCTTAGTAGCAGGAGCATGGATCAAATTGCTATGATCTTGGCATTTGTGACATCGTTTAACATAGGTGAAACAATCCTTATCCATATGTCTCCAATAATAACCTATACAAATAAGTTTTTGCACTAATGAGCGACCACCAAAATGACCACCATAGGTGCTAGCATGAGCCTATTCAAGCACTAAAGGGATTTCAGAATCTCAAAGACATTGTAATAGAAGACCATTAAAAGAGTGTGTATACAAGGCATTTGCAAGGATCACATACTTAGCCGCGAGTTTACATAAACAATTTTGAGTATTTGTTGTGGTAGGCTCGAGAATGGTACCATCTTGTAAATAGTTATATATTGTATTGTACCATTCACATGAAGCATCTTGAGTTATTTCCAAAATGTCTTCTAACGAAGTATCAATCAAAGGTTTGGTGATGGGATGGATAATAAAGGTGAAATCGGTGGAAGGGTTAAGTGGGGATATGAGAGAAGCTGCACTCACCATTACATCCGCATGTCAGTTATCTTTGCATGGGATGTTATCAATGGTGAACGAGTCAAATTTTTCTAATAGTCTCATTGTAATATCCTTGCATTTTAATAATTTGTCATGTTTAGTTTGATATATTCCATTGATTTGTTTGATAACCAATTGTGAATCGCCAAAGATTTTGATATGTTTAACATTGAAAGATATAGCAACTTGTAAACCTGTGATCAAAGCCTCATACTTAGCTATATTATTTGTGCATAGGAAATTTAATCAATAGGATAAGGGAATTGGTTTTCCAGAAGGTGGAATGAGAATCACTTCAACATCGAAACCTATTCTACACTTAGATCCATCGAAAAACAACTCCCATGGTTTAATGTCAGCGATTAAGACATGATCATCAGGAAAAGAATCAAGATTAGGTAAAGAAAAAGGAGAAGGAGCTTTAGCTAAGTGATTGGTTAAGTCTTGGCATTTAATTTCTTTTTGTGAAACAAATTTAAGATCAAACTCAGTTAACAACATCATCCACTTAGCTAAGCATCCAGAGAGATCTGTTTTGTTGAAAAGATATTTAAGAGGATCAAATTTTGTGATTATTTGTATTTCAACATTTAGTAAATAATGTCGTAACTTACTAGTAGTGAATACAAGAGCCAAACATTGTTTTTCAATTGGTGAGTAGCATGTTTCATAATCAATTAAGGTGCGACTAATGTAATAAATAGGATTTTCTCTACCATGATTGTCATTTTGAGCTAACAATGCTGCAAGAGCATGGGCTGATGTGGCGATGTACAAGATAAATAGTCTATGTGGCATAGTAGGTTGTAAAATAGGTGGAGTGACTAGATATTCCTTGAGACTCTCAAAATCCTATTTACAATCGTCATCCCAATCGAAAGGTATACCCTTTTTAAGAAGATGCGTGAAAGGTAATGTACGATTAGCTAAAGATGCAACGAAATGACAGATAGCTTGAATTCGTCCTTGTAATGTTCGCAACTGAGAAATATTCCTAGGAGCTGGCATGTTAATAATTGCATCAATTTTATTTGTATCCACCTCAATGCCTCTATGAGAGATGACAAACCCAAAAAGCTTACCACTATCTATGCCAAAGACACACTTTTTTGGATTTAAATGCATGTTGTATTTGTGTATTCATTAGAAGATTGTACGAAGGATGTTCACATTGTCTTGTTGTGTTAATGATTTTTCTAGGATATCATTGACATAATCTTCAAGAATTTTGTGAATGTAATCATGAAATATTAATGTCATTGCACGTTGATAAGTTGCGCCAACATTCTTTAGGTTGAAGGGCATCAAAACCCAACAAAATTTTCCCCAAATAGTTGTAAACACAGTTTTGTTTTTGATCTTGAGGGTTAATAAGGATTTGATTATAACCAAAAAATCCATCCATGAATGACAACAAAGCATGGCCAATAGTTGAATCCATGATCATGTTTATATTAGGAAGCAAAAAATTGTCTTTTAAAGAGGCTTTCTCAAGTCTCGAAAATCCGTGCATACCTTAATACTATTATCGGGTTTTGCAACTGCGAAAATATTTGAGATCCAAGGAGAATAATCAATAGGTCTAATAAAGCCTACATCAAGAAGTTTTTTGAGTTCCTTTTTAACACATAAGGCTACGTTAGGGTGCATTTTTCAGATCTTTTGATGAGCAAGTTTAGCATTTTCAGCAAGGACAATTGATGTTATGCATCACAATTTTTCGATCAAGTCCTTGCATATCAAAATATTTCCAAGCAAAATTTTTAGGAAAATCATGAAGTAAAGTGGTAGTATCTTCTTGTTCTTCATCATCAAGGCACTTCCCAATCTTAATAACTTTATCTTTATCATCAATGTCCATTGGAACATCAATTGTATCTCCTAAAGGGAGTGCATTGGATTTAGGACTTTCAGATTTAGAGAGATCTTCAGTGATATCACTTGCTTCTTGCTCAATAACATTCATGACACTAGAAATGTTTTTCATGTAAGTATGTGAGGATGGGGTACAATAAACACCTAACATGTGTTTCAAAGCCTCATCATTATCAACATATGTCCATGAAAGCGATAAGGCTATATCAAGCAACTCAAGATGTTTGATTGTAAGTTTGTGTTGTGGGTGACATGTTATAACATTAATGTTCAAGGATGGTCTTTGGGTAGCTTTAGTCATTTTAGAAAAAGAGTATCCCAATCCGGTTTTCGTTTCTTGCATAGTAGGTTCAATAGGGACACGAATACCTTGCTCATGTTTTCCACATGCTTTTCCAGTATAGCCTAATTGTTTGACAAACTTATAGCCTTTTCCATAAAGTTGTTCCATTTCATGTGGGTTAGGCAGAGCTTGATAATCTATCTCATCAAAATTTGTTGTGTATGTTGCATTGTCATCCAAATTATAGGAGATAGATGTTTGAGGAGATTTTTTAAAATTTCGCATGGAAATGATTATTGGTTGATCTTGTTTCACATCTTTATTTTGCGTGAGTATGTATTCACCCATAAACAAGGGTGTGAATTCTAAGGTTCCCCAATCATCACCAAATAATTAAAAAATATATTCATTATCATTATGTTCAATTTAAAGAGGGTCTATATTGGATGTTGGAATTTATGTTTTCAAAGGACTTGCAACCCATTTTTCAAGGTGCAAGCAACTTTTAGGCTCAGGGTCTATTTCAATTTGATAAATGCAATCATTATAGACATATTTCATGATACAATGAAGGGTTGAAGGTACTGCATTCATCTCATGAATCCATGGTTGGCCTAAAAGAAGATTATACAGAAGATCATAAGGAATGACATGGATAGGAGTCTGCAAAGTAACCATTCCAACCGTAATAGGCAACGTAATTATCCCAAGTGGTTGCTTTGTTGTATTATCAAATCCTCGAATGGAGACAAAATCAGGTATGATTTGTGGCGTGTCTACATCTAATCGATCAAGGAGACTCACACTACACACATTAAGGGAAAAACCATTATCTATGAGGGTGCACTTGATACCAAAGTAATTGAATTGAGAAATTATCATAAAAGAATCATGTTGATTGCACAACTCCAAAGGAGGGAGCTCATATTGGTGAAAGGTAATGTCAAGATTCTTTTTATGGATCAAAGTTGTCACATCATTCAGAGTGGTACCAAGAGGAATTGTGATTTGTTTAAGAGCGATTTGCAGAATATTGTGATAATTTGGTGATTTTTGAAGCAAATCCCAAAGGGAAATTTTGGCGGGAGTATTCTTTAGTTTTTCAATAATATCATACTCCTTTGTGTGTGGGTTATAACAAGGAGCACTAGGCAGATTGGGTAAATGTGAAGAAGGTGGGGTTGGTTGTGGCGGTTGTGGATTGTTTCAGGTGTTATATGTATGGGCAATAGTATCATTACTATATTGTTGTGATACATTGGTATTAGGAGGGTAAAGGGTGTATCGGGGTCGATTTGAGGGGTGAAGCAGATGTGAGGGTGGGTAAAGGATAAGCCTAGGTTGAACTACATTAACATCCTTGATGTTAGGGGTCTCACAAAAAGCTAAAGTGGATGAGGTGGGTGAGATGAAGTTTTGAGAGACTCATCTATCAAATGCCAATCATCACTACTAAAGGGTTTGAGAGGTAAGTTGTCATCAATTGGTTTAAGACGTTCAAGAGAAACATTAGAAGTTGTAACGTTCGATATCATGAGTTGGTCTCCACAAAACTTAGTGGATGGATTATGTGAGATGAAGTCTTTGAGGGCTTCATCTAACAAATTAAAGTCATCACAAGCAAAAGGTTTGTGGGAAACGTTATCATTAAGGGGTTTAGTATTCTCATTGCAAGTATTAGAGGATGAAGTGAGTGAGAGGAAATCTTGAAGGACTTCATCTAATTTATCAACATCATCACTACTAAGTGGCTTGGATGAGATGTTATTTCTAACTTGAATCATGTGCTTAATTGGATCATTTGATGTGTTATGTGATTGGTTTTGGATATTTTCTAGAGTTTCCTCAATGTAAGTTGATCTAAAAGGACTATGAAATATTACTAAAAATGGAACTTGCAAAAGTATAAGACTATCCATAAATGCCATGAAAATAAATGAACTTTATGCTAAGAAAACATAAAGAACTAAATTGTAATAGAATGCTAATGACATAAAAAAGAAAGATGCAATGTAGGAAATGAAAATCAGAAAGTACTGATTTAAAACTGTAAAGGGACTGATTCGCCCTAGGTGGTGAATGAGTCCCAGGATATAAATTTTTTGATATTTTTTTGATTTTTTGTAAGATTTCAAGTTTGCGCAATGCAAATTACAAAATGAAAATGAGGAGATTTAGAATGATTGAATGAAATGTAATGATAGAATCTAAAGAATTCTTTCACAAATGCAATGTTTAAGAAACCTAAAGATGCCAAACAATGCACAATGATGAAGTAATGAGATCCTAAGATGCAAACAAAAATTTAAATCAAAATTATGTTATGCTCAAACGTCGGGTTCACTAAAATGAACCGTTGATTTTTGGCTCTTAGGAATTCTCTTACTCTTCTAGGGTTTTTCAGCTAAAAAGGAGAGAGTTAGGCCAAAAATGCTATAGGGTTCATTCAAATTATGTTATGTGTAATGTTTTATAATGTAAATGAGGGTAAATAAATGCAATTAATTGATCTAAATGAATGAAAACAAATGCTAAACTAAGATTTACTCTATGTTTGAAAACATGCTTTGATATGCAAAAAGCATGAAAGAATGAATAGAAATGCAAATCAGACCAAACAAAATGTTGTTTCTCAGAATGTGTGCACCTGGTAAACTCTAGAAGGTTGGAAAATGATTTGGAAGAGTGATGAAATTTGAACTTGGGCTGATTGGGACTCACTCGCCACCTTGGGTGATTCAGTCCTAAATTAGGACTTTTCCGCACAGAACCTGTTTTCTAATAGTCAGGGATTTGGAAATGTATTTGACTCAAATCTACACCTTAGGAGGGACTCATTCACAAAGCATGGAGAATTAGTCCACTTTTTGATTTCTATAATTACAAAACTCTGTTCGGCACCTTGACACCTGTACAACAATTTCATATGGAAACCCGACTTCGAATCTTGGAAAATTCCTGCAAAATAGTTTAAAATTGTTTTTCTAATGGGAGGTTTTCCTTTGTGAAACCCCTAGTTGGATAATTAAACCTTGAATATAGAAAAATCTACATAAATCCTAGCCTTAGATGCATTAAAGACTAGGAAAGTCTAAATCATGGAAAAAACCCTAATCTATTGATCTAGAATAATACATGCAAGAATGATTTATATGATGCAAGATATCAACCTTAGAAATCTCACAACACATGAAAAAGAGGGATTAAATGAAATGCAAATGCAAAAAAAAGAAAGATGTAAACCTTAATATGAAGATAGAGTAACAATGGAAGATGTAATCAATAGGAAACCAAGTCCTTAGGCATGATTTAGTGGCTAGTTGCACCTCTTCACCCTAGATTTCTTCATGATTCACCATAGGCATCCATCATCAACCCTTTGCAATGTTGAATCTTGATCAAAATAGTGAGCTTCAAGACCTACAAAAAACCTAGTTTGCTGCCCTAAAAATTCAACTTTATTCATAAAACTTGTGATAGAAGACTTGACTTTAGAAATTGCTCTTGAAAAGTGATAAAAATATTAAAAGATTTTGAAAAATGAATAATAATGAGTATTTATAAGCAACAACACCTTATTTTCCCATTAATTAAACATAAGAGGCTGACATTTACCAGAAATTAAAGTTAAATTAATTAAATTCCTGCTTGATTTTGAATTTTCCCTCAAAGGGGACTCATTCGCCACCCTCGGCGAATGGGTCCCACCAAAGGGGACTCACTTTCCCAAGGTGGTGAATGGATCCCATTACTACTGTTTTAAGGTGGGTTGTTAGGGTATGATGTAATTAAATACTGTTTGTCAGGTTTTATGTGATTTCTCAGGTAAAACAGGCCTCTAGATCAAAAGTAATGGGTCTAAGGGGCCTATAAATGTTGTTTTGAAAGGTAATTGATGTAAAGGGACTCAAAAGTGGGTGTAATCATGCATGAAATTGTCTCTTGTCTCAAGAGGGTCCAATTTTATTTGGCATAATAACAATGCTAGAAAAGTGTGAAAGTGTGTTACAACACTTTATAATACTCCAAAGAAGGCATCCTTACGCTCATTTAGTTCACAAGGGGCCAGGACCTAATGTGAATATGTTAGAGACATTGCAATATTAAATCAAGGCCATGTTAGGGGGGACCTTTTTCTGTCATTACATCTAGCTACCACTTTAGTGAGAGGAGGAACTTGCTTCCAACTCACACTAAATTAGACCAAATGCACCAACATCAATAGGATATGACGACCATGATCAAGAGGGGTTCAAATGCACCAATGTCGGCAAGATAGGAAAACTATGATCAAGAGGGTTGCACAAGCCCCTAGGACCAAGGCCCTATAGCAAACCAACATAAGCACAAGAGAACACACATGAAAATGATATAAAGAGTAACAACATGGCACAATCATAAAAATTCAAAGACATAAAGGAAATGAAACAACATGAAAAAGAAAAGGGTGGATCAAGCTTTGATTGTTTGTCCATCATGATGTGGATCAGATCTAGGTTGTTTTTTTTCTGAAAAATGCATACTCACTTTGAGGCAACAAAACTTCAAGCTATCTGCTAGGTGAGAAATCCAAGAAGGTGAGCGACATACACTCACGACTGGTATGCGCTTACAAACACATGTGAGTGGCTAAGGAAAAGTCATGCCCTCATTTGACTTCCCATCAAACCATACCAAAGTTATACCTCCTGATAACTTTGGTAAGGCACCACGTAAAAATGATAGTCAATCTTCATGAGATAAGCAAAGCTTCGTATGCTTCATGAACAAACAAGATGAATCTACATGAATGTAAGCTGTGTTATGCAAGGTGGCCATATAACTAAAAATGCAAATGCAAAAATAAGAAACATTGAAGGGAGTCTTGCTTAGTTCATGTGAGGTCTTAACTTAGGGAACATTGTGCCTAATCTCTACAAGTGATGACCAATCGAAGAATAGAAAATTCACAACCTAGGGGATGCAGTGCGTCACATCAAGCCACTAGGAGGAATGTAATATACTAAGAGAGGTCATGCTCCTAAAGGACATCATACCCAATGTCATCCACAAAGCAAAAAACACATCGTATAAAGTAAAAAGACTGCACCATGAAACATGAAAAGAATAATGCCAATATATGCCCCCACTTTAAAGAAATTTCTAAACACCATGTTGGGAGAAATTAGTTTAAAGTATCAAATGGTAAATGCTAACAATAAAGAGGAAATGAAAGATAACTTGGAAAGCCCTATGCCAAGTCATATTTTTTCGAGTAAAGCTACGTCATGCAGAAGAAAAGAAAAGAGAGGGATTGCCCCCAAAATGAAAATTCAAACACATGAGGGATCTATGGATTTGGGGTTAGTATGTTCTTGCTACAATGTTTTTAAGAGAGCTCAGAATTGTCATCATTACCCAAATGCTCATATAACTAGAAGAATGACACAAAGAGAGAAAAAAAAGAAAAACCTTTCAGGTCAACATGGAAGAAACATGAATGTCTCAATGCCTTGCATCATCCCCAAAAGGAAAACACACAAAAAATGAAAAGATAAAAGCGAAAAGGAAAGGAAAATCTTTTGGTTCAACATGGAAGAGACATGAATGTCTCGATGCCTTGCGTCATCCCCAAAAGGAAAAAACAAGACAAATGAAAAGATAAAAGTGAAAAGAAAAGGAAAATATTTTGGATCAACATGGAAGAGACATGAATGTCTCGACACCTTATGTCATCCCCAAAAGGAAAACACAAGACAAATGAAAAGATAAATTAAAAAAAGGTAAAATATTTACGACATATAGAAGAATGAAGATACAAATAGAGGAATGTCATAAAGAGAGAGAAATACATCAAATAGAACATCATGGGGGGGTCACATTATGCACATGCAATTGAATAGAAAAGACAACAAAGAAAAAAAATAATGCAAAAGAATATTAAGGAACATGTGAGTCAAACTAAATTAGGTCATCTGCATCCCAATCATGTTCATTATATATCGAAGGTGGGAAACTATCGAAAGGGACAATGATAAATGTATTACTAGGACAAGGCTATCAACTTCTTGCCCCCACTAAGTGAAATCAAAGAATGGGATGAGGTAGGTGATGGGAAAGATCATGTAATGGTGAGAATATAAGATTCTACAACTACTACATGACAAGGGGTGAAAGGGTCCTGCTATGAAAGGTATGAAAATGGGTACGGTGCTATCATATTGTTTTAAGACATAGAGCACACCCACTTTCCTATTTCATTCAAGGATAACCCTAGAGATCTCAATGCAAAGGAGAAAGAGATCTTGCAATAGGGATGTCCTAGGGGATGATTGTAAAATAATAAGGGGTTCACCAAAATTAAAGACCTATGAAAATGGGTAGAGTGCTATCATATGGTTTTAGGACATAGAGCACACCCACTTTCCTATTTCATTCAAGGATAACCCTAGAGATCTCAATGCAAAGGAGAAAGATATCTTGCAATATGGATTTCCTAGGGTATGATTGTATAATAATAAGGGGTTCACCACCAAGTAAGAATTTGGAAAGAAAAATGCAATTCAAGTTGAAATGTAAGATGAAATTCTTAAACCTAGTTCAATGCAAAGCTTCACTAAATGACCTAGAAATGCAAATGAATCAAAACAAAATCCTACAGAATAGAATGTATGCACCTGTAAATATGGAGATGATTGGAAGGAGATTTGAAATGCTAGAAATTCTATCTTTAATGATGAGTGGGACTCATTCACCAAGTTGGGAAAATTAGTCCAAAATCTGGGTTTCTGTGTGGGAACATGAATCTGGCAAATGGGTATCTGAATTTTAAAAAATCTAAATTTTGACCAAAACTGGGACTCATTCACCAGAAGTAGTGAATTGGTCTATTTAGGGTTTTTTGGAACTTCAAGACCTAAATATTCTCTTCTTAATCTGCTCAAGCTGCTTCTTTAGGTTTCCGGATCTGATTCTCTGTAAATCAGCCTGTAGGTGTTCTCCAATGTTCTCCAATGCTTGATGACAACTTTGAAAACTTTAAGCACTTTGAAAAGTTTCTCCAATCTTGCTCCTCAATGTGTCTTCAATCTAAACCTAAAAATCACACACTAAAGAGAGGGAAAAATGTTTTGTTAGTGGATAGGGGTTTGCCTTGGTCAAACCCCTTTTTGGTAATCAAACCTTGAAATAGAATAAAATAGGAATGGAGAATGATGAATGAACAATGTTGCAACTCACCAAACCCTAGCAATGAAGTGCTAAAAACATGTATGAGATGGCTCCAATGGATGTAGATCTTGACTCTTGCTTGAATAGGATAGATCTTGAATGAAAGGCTAGCTTGAATCATAAAATCCTACACCACAATTGTTAGCTCAAAAAAATGTGATACATGAAGAATTTGACATGATGGTTGATAATCTACCCTTGAATGCTCTTGAAAACACTTGAATGCACTTGTGAACTCAAACTTGCTATAAGGATGAACACTTGAATGCTTGGGGGTGAAAATGAGTGAAAGAAACTTGTATTTATACTCAATTATTCAAGAATTCCAGAAATTATAACACTACAAGCTAACAGCAGCTCTAGGAGGACAAAATCCTACCAAAAATTTGAATTAATTTTGATTTTGGGCGACATGGAACTCATTTTCCCAAAGTGGCAAATGAGTCCCATTAGGCATAATTTTTGGGACCATTTTTAAAAATGCTTAGAAATGTGTGAAACTAGATTCGAGACCCAAAAATATAGGTGGGACTCATTCGTCCAAGGTGGCGAATGAGTCCTAGATCACTAAATCTGGGCCACACAAGCTGAAAACACCTGAATTATGATTGGCTATTGATTTGTGTCAAGATTATCCTCAAAAAGTTGCATTAAATGGGGCTTGTGGATGTAAAATAAGGCCAATTAAAGCATAAAGAAGCCCAAATATTAATAACAACCCTAGAAAAGTGTGAAAGTGTGTTACAACACTTTACAATACTCTAAATAAGGCATCAATAAGTTCATTTAGTTCACAAGGGCCCAAGACCTAAGGTGAATATGTTAGACACATTGCAACATTAAATCAAGGCCATGTTAGGGGGAGCTTATTTCATCATTACAATTAGATTTCTTTCACTCAAATAATGCTACAGATTGTCATATCGTTGGCAGTAATACAAGGTGTAAATTTTCTCTTTCAAAGGAAAAAGAAAAAAACCGTTTGAAATTTTTTCACACACTAATGTGTTGTTTGCATCAAAAAAGAGTTGTTTGTATCAAAAGAAATGTTTTTTGTAATAGAATAGTGCTATTTGGATCAAAATAAATATTTTTTATATCAAACAAGTTGTTTATAGAAGTTTACAAGTTATTATGCCAATATGTTTTGTTAACAGTTTCAGGTTTGATGTATTCAAGTCTCATCTAGGAACCCTCACTTATTTAGATACAATCATGGTCAAAGATATGAAATGAAATAACTATTGTGCTTATGTTATCATTAAAGCTCTATCATTCTGAGAACATTCATTTATAAAGTTAAACATATAAGCAAAATATCTAACGATATTGATATCGTTTCATGCAAGGTAATATAATTTGAATGACATATTGGTCATTTTAGAAAAAATAATATTTTACACATAAAATGGAATCAATCTTATCATGGCTCGGGTTTGAAGAACCCTCGTTCACTGATATAAACCAATTATGCCATTATCCTTCTATGGAACAACCAATAGTCAGTTAACTATTGATTTGTATTTAACAGTACTGAGGTCAAAGCCATGCATTCCGACCGATGGCTTGGTTGTTTTCGTCCAAGGGATGATCTAGGTATCGTTCGTAGAGAACGATAGTTTACTTACTTTACATGCAAGCATATAGATAGAAAACTACATCGTTCCGCCATCGTCCTCTATAGACGAGGCAACATGAAACAACAATAACACTGTGACATAGTAAAAATATAGCAGCAAGGAAATAATAATATCATTATATAATAATGGAATGACACAAGCCCCACCATCGCTCACTACGAAGAGGAAAAAATTATAGTATTGTTGCCCATCGATCCAAGATTGAAGGAAATGGTTCTCGCATCCATATAGTGTGGCTAATAAAAAAATTATATCATATAGAGTATGGTATAATATAATATTTCAGTGGAGGATTTTCTGCCTACCCTTAGAGGGGGCGACAAAGATTTAAGAATTATATCATTCCTAATTCACAGGCTATTGGCTCTACTGATTAGCTATGTGAATGGCTAAGTATTACACATGCAAGATACAAATAAAAAGTGGTGATGACATAAACTCATAGGGTATAAAATATTCAGATTTTATGCCGTTAGAGAAGCATGCACAGAGCATGTACAAGCAAAGAATGGCCATCATGGCCTTTGCAAACAATAGAAGATGTAATAAATTCAATCAGAAAAATTGCATATAGAGATCACTGAAAAAAATTACTTTGATTCAATAGAATCGTCAAGAATAACAAAACATACATTGCTGAAGAATTAACTAAATTGGAAATGCAAGAATTTTCAAAGTAATTCCATTGAATACCTCTATTTTTTTGGATTTTCTCTTGGATTTTTCCTCAGGAAATTGTTGAACTAACCATTTTCCTTCAGTTTGCTCGATGCTATATTACCAAAATGGTAACTTGCTTTCTTTTTCCCATGCGCTCCACTAAAGAACCGTTTCAAGTCATAATTGCCATTAATTTTTTAGCTGCCCCATACATCAAATTTGAATATTTCCCTTAAATTTGATTACAGGCCATGACTTCATAGAATCTTCCTTATGATATTATCTGAACTCTACGAATATGATTGTGATGAATTTCAATTCCAAATTCGATGCTTAAGGAATATAAATATATATGTATATACATGTTTATATGTACATATATCACTATTTAAATAAGAATGAACTTTTATTTTATTCGAACAATAATGTTTAAATGAAGTATTTTTTTCTTATCCTTTAAATAAGCCTTTTTGAAATACATACATTCATTTATGTGTTAAGTCATGCTATAATTTTCTTTTAAATTCTCAAAACACAAGATCAAGATAGACAATTAAATACGAATTTACGTGTATTTCTTTTCACAATTCTACCTTTTCAATCATCAAATAATTTCAAGTTAGATTAATATAATCTCCTATATGGATTTAAAATGTAGTCATCATGCCATTTTATGGTGTGTGCACCCATATTCCATCAAACTTATCATTTGATTCAGTCAACCCGTTTCCCTGCATTTGCACACACTGGCACTTGAAAATTTCATTAGTAATGTTCAATCATGATCAAGTTATAAGATAATTCAAAAGATTGCATAGTCAAAAGACGGTCAACTTTCAAACTTTTCAGAAATATTAAAATTTTCATTCAATCATATTGAATTTTTGCAATAATTTAATTTATCATATTATAATTAAATTGAAATAAAAATTGGATTATGACATCCTTCCCCTCTTGGAAGAGACATCGTCCCAATGTCTATTAAATAAAAATGTAACCATATATGTCTATTTCAACATCATATCATACTATTTCCAAGTCAAAACATTATATTATTCAATCCAAAATTTTCAAACAAAATTTATCAAAATTCTCTTTCTAAGAAAGCAAATGTGGGAAGGAGCATTCTATTTCTTTTGCATTCTCCCAAGTAGCACTGTCTTCTGAATACTGGTCCCATTGGACCTTAAACTGAGCAATGTCTGTGCTCTATAACTTAATAGTGCATCTATCTAGGATTCTAATGGGCTCCACTAGCACCACTCCTGGGTCCTGTACCTACATGGATTGCCAATCAACCACATGAGCTACATCAGGATGGTAGGGATTAAGAAAAGATACATGAAACAAATTATGAAGTCGAGCCAGAGTAGGTGGTAGAGTAAGTCTATAAGCAGCTGGGTTGATCACTTCCAATACTTGAAACAGACCCACATATCTTGGGGATAACTTAGAAGAATTTCCAAAGGAAATGGAGATTTTATGAGGCCTAACTCTTAAGAAGAATTTATCCCCTACCACAAAATATCTAAGAGTTCTATTCTTGTCAGCATAAATTTTCTTTCAGTTTGCCGCCTCTTTCAATTTTCTCTTAATAACTCTCATTTTTTCTTCCATCTCATTGAGCATTTCAGGTCCTACTATGATCCTGTCTTCCAATCCATCCCAACTGATGGGTGTTCAACACTTCCAGCCATATAGAGCTTCAAACATTGCCATACCTAGAGATGTGTGATAAGAGTTATTATAAGAAAACTCTACCAACAATAAGTATTCTTCCCACTTATACTGTTGATCCATGGAGTACCTTCAGAGGAGGTATTTGACTACCTGATTCACCCTCTCTGCTTTCCCATTGTTCTGAGGATGATAAGATGAGCTGAAATTTAACTTGGTTCCTAATGCGACATTCAGGGTTGTCCAAAATCTTGAGATCATCTAGGTGTCTCTATTATAAATGATAGTCTCTAGCACTCCATGTAAATGAAAGATATCTTGGAAAAATTTCTTGGGTAGGGTCAACGATCCATCCTTAAGGTTTTCTGGGATGAAATGCACCACCTTGGTCAACTTATCAATCACAACCAAGATAACATCATGTCAATTCTTGCTAAAAGGTAATCCTTATATGAAGTCCATACCGATCACCTGCCATTTATACTCAGGTAAGTCATGAGGATACAATATCCCCACTAAATGTGCATGCTCAGAATTGACTCGCTGAAACTCTAAGCATATGGCTACGTACTCCACTACTTACTTCTTGAGTTTAGGCCAAAAGTACATAGTTTTTAATTCTGTGATCATCTTGGATACTTTGGGGTCTCCTGAATAAGGTGCATTATGAATCTCTTCTAGAACCAACTTCCTTAGTTCTCTAGATTCTAGAATGTACATTCTTCTTTGGTATCTCAAAATGTGATCTGGTTCAATCTCATACCTATTGAATCGATGATCTGTTGGATTCTCTACTAGGGCCCACTCTTCACTCTTTCATAGTGCTCATCCCCGAGAAAATTTTGTGTCACTTGTCTCAAATTAGACCTTGTCAAGATCATGGCTACTATATGTCTTCATCTACTAATATCATCATCCACTCTGTTCCCTTTTCCTTTTATATACTCAATTTTGAAGTCATACTCACTAAGGAATTCCAACAACCTTCCCTGCCGCGCATTAAGGTTTGGTTGAGTAAAAATGTATCTCAATCCCAAGTGGTATGTCTTAAGCTCAAATGGCTTCCCTAAGAGGTAATTCCTCCACATCTACAAGGAATGAACTATTGTGTCCAACTCTAAATCATGCGGTGCATAGTTCACCTTGTGTTGTTTAAGCTTCCCTGATTCATATGCTACCACTTTTCCATCTTGCATTAGTAATACTCCAAATCCCTCTCCTGAAGCATCTGTGTCTATAGTGAATTTTCAATTAGGATTAGGGATGGTCAGCAATGGTGCTATCATGAGCCTCTCATTCAAGAGTTGGAATTCCTATTCACACTTCTTGGTCCATTCAAACCGTGTTCCTTTTATTTGGAGTGTCATGATTGGAGATATAATTTGGGAGAACCCTTTCACAAAATTTCTATAATATCCCACAAGGCCCATGAAGCTACAAAATTCTAACACATTCTGAGGCACTATCCATTCCATGATCTCCTTGATATTCTCAAGGTCTATAGAGATTCCCTTGGCTGAAATAATATGGCCTAAATGTGCACCCTATCTTGACAAAACAAACACTTGGATAGCTTCCCAAAGAGTTTCTTTTCACTTAGCCATTGTAAAACTATCCTCAAGTGCCTATCATGCTCTTCAATATAATTTGAGTATACTATGATTTCATCAATGAAAATAAAAACAAAGTCATCCAAACAGTCTCTAAACACATTATTCATGAGATTCATGAAGGTTGCAGGTGCATTGGTCAAACCAAAAGGTACCATAGTAAAATCGTAATGTCCATATCGAGTTGGAAAAGTAGTCTTCAGAATAGCTTGTTCCTTTATTCTTAAATGATGGTATCCCAACCTAAGATCAAATTTGGAGAACATTGTCACTCCCTTCATCTGGTCAAACAACTCATTGATCCTTGGAAGTGGATATCAATTCTTGATGGCCGCTTTGTTCAACATTCGATAGTCTATACAACACACAAGGTTCCATCCTTCTTTTTCACAAAGATAATTGGTGCTCTCGAAGGAGACACATTGGGTCTTATGAGCCCTTTGTTCAACAACTCCATTAACTGGGCCTTCAACTCATAGAGTTTGGTGGTGGTCATCCGATATTGTGCTTTGGATTGAGGCTCAGCTCCTAGTACAAGGTCAATGGAGAAGTCAAATTCTAATTTTAGAGGTAACTCCATGAGTTCATCAGGGAATACATCTTGAAACTCCTTGAGAATAGGGTAGTCATCTAAATACAGTTCCTTGCTAGTAGGGTTACTAATATGCACATCATAAATAGTATATCCTTTCTGATGAGCCTTCTTGAGCTGGATAGCAGAGATCTACCTAATTTCTAAGGGTCTTTGTATCCCACAGATCTCGACTAGGTTCCCATAATCATCTAGACAATTAACTACCTTATCCTCACAATTCACTATAGAATTATGCTTGGTTAACCAATTTATTCCCAAAATTACATTGTATGAGCCTAAAGATGCCACATACAAGTTGACCTGGGTCTAGAAGGTTGGAAGTTCTAACTCATTGCAAAAGAGACAGGTATCTACCCTCCACTCTACTCAGTTTCCATACTGTACTGTCCATGAGTTTTCCATGTATCTAGGTCTAATAGGTATCTTGGATATTACTCTAGGGTCTATGAAACATTTAGTAGCTCTGGTATTAATTAAAATTGAGACAACTCGATCATAGAGCTTACCCGTCAACTATATTGGCAAAGCTTGATACTTTTCTTACTTGTTATCCATTGCAGCATGGATATGATGATGTTGATACTACTGATAATTTTCTTCCCTGCATGAGTTCACCCACTATGGACCATTTGAGGAATAATGATCACCTCCACAAACTATAGCACCCATCGTGAGGCCCTTTGTGACCTCCTAGATTTTCCTCTCTGAAGCCCTTATGCTTTTGGTCATCTTTTCCTTTGTTATTGTTGTCCTTCTTGCTCTTTCCACCATTACCATATTGACCTTTCTCTTGTGACCCACTTCCCCTCTTGAGATTATGGATTTGATGGTTCTTGTCTCCTTTATGAAACTTCTTATTCCCAAACTGTGACTTAGGATTTGAATTGTGACAGAAGTTGGATAACTATTGCAATTTTTGCTCCTATTTGGTGGCCTTTAGGAAGACTTCATTCATAGTGAGAGGATCATGCATGTCCACTTCTACTCCAATGTGGGGCCTCAGTCCCAATATGGAATTTTTCATATAGAAACATTCATCTCCCTAATACTGGGGCATATACTTCAGTAGGTTGGTGAAAATTTCCTAATATTGGGTCACAATCATGCTCCTCTGACTTAGGTTTTGGAATTCTGTCACCTTCTTGTCAAAAAAGAGTTTTGGTAACCATCTCTTCCTAAAATATTGGAGGAAGATCTCCCAAGTAATCTCAACAGGTTGAAAGTTCCTTTTGGTATTTTCATTATCCCACCAAGTAGTTGCTTCTCTTGAAAGTTGATACGTAGCCCATGTCGCTTTAGTCTAGTCAGATAGGTTACAGAGTCCAAAGTATTTCTCCATCTCAATGATCCATACGTCAGCTCCTGCTCTGATGGATGTACCATCAAACTTAGGTGGTGCTACTCTTTTGAGATCCTTTCCTAGTTCTTCCTCAATTTGACCTTGAGGGCCTTCCCCTGGATTGAATTCTGCATTCCTGTGCACCTGGCCCTCACATGCCACTCAAACATCATGTTCTATATGATCCATTCAAGCCTCTTGCTTGTTTAGAAGCTCTATAATATATTCCAACCTTTTGTTTGGTCCATTGCTTGACCCACTACTGCTTGTCTCTTGCCTGGTGGTCACCATACTGGCTTACACCCGACTTGCATCACATTTCATGTCTATCATGACTTAACATTGGGTTCTACAAATAAACATTCTTATTCAAATACACTACATACACATGCATATATCACTCATTCATTGAAGACATACACATTCATTCTAAATAAAGCATATTTTGGAGTCCTCCAGTTGAACACACCAAAAATAACATCTTGCCTTATTTATATTAAGTGTGGGTCAATAGACCCTTATTTACAAAAGCTTATTGATACATTAGTCAATTTTCTCATTCTTGGAGAGAGGACACTCCTTGGGGTCCTCATCAAAATTTACATCTATTTTCTTAGAAGAATAGAGTTGAGCACGTAGGCTCTCCTTTTCCTCCTTAGTTAATAAGGGTGTGTTTGGTCCACACCCTAGGGGCCAATCTAAGATTGTAGAAAGCTTCTTAATCTTAGGATTTTTCTTTGATTCCTCAATCTTCTTGCCCCTCTCCAGCTTAAGTTGAGTTAGGGCTTGAGCTAGAGTCTCATCGTAATCTTGGGTTGAACCTCAATCTTGGTGTTTTCTTCCACTACGACTTTCTTGTTTGAGGTCCTAACGGTCTCCCCTTTCCTTTTTGTTGACTTAAACCTTCCCATACCTGCATTCAATCTAGGTTAATTCAATTCTCAAGATAACTCAATTTTGATCAAGGGTCAACTATTCCCTAGTCATGGCTATTGTGGACTCAAAAGGCCTAGAGTTGAACCCTAAGATCTGATACCAAATGTAATAACCCATTCTAATTATTACTTAATTATATTGTTGCAAATGACACTATGAATATTTAATTTTAAAAAGACATAACTAAGAAACTATTTTCAATCATAGCAACACATGTCTAATTAAAATAAGAGTCATAATAATATGTATTCATTTCTAAATGTCAATTACAATATCGAAGTTGACTTGGCTCATTTGGTCACAAAGTCAATACGATATACAATATTACATCAAGGTTACATCATTGTCCATGAAAATCATGCAAATGTACAAGTTTCCTCTTGATGCTCACCTCCTCTGGTGGACGAGAACATGGTTGAAGCAATTTATTTCCCAACCACAAAGCTTAGGCTTCCCCGAAATTCTTCCAACTTGAAGAATACCTGACCTTGCACGAAAATTTTAGCAAGAGAACAATTTGCAAGGTGGAATTTGGTGCGTGCCCAAACATTAACATGCATCTCTATCAATGATTAGAAAAATGCAAGATCTATGCTAGGAATGGCAGAGAGTGTTATCACAAAGTCCATACATACATAATGGGCTAATTTCTTGGCCAAGCATTAAAATTAAGTTTCAACAAAAATGATAGGTTTTGGATAAAGAAAAAACCTATACTCTCAGAACTCCATTTCAGCACTTGTCCCAGAATGTAACTTTCAACAATTCAATTATCTCTTAGCAATTATCTACCCTCTAGCAGCACCTACCCTGAGGTGCTCTAGTCTACTTAAGTGTTGTTCTACTCAAACAAGATAATATTATTTGCACACATATCTATGGAAAATTAATTCAATCTATTTATTTCCCCAACTTAAATAAAATTAGGAAAATGATCCATTGGATCTGTTCATTACATTATCAATTCATTTCAAATATGTCAAAAGATTACATTCAATGTAATTTAGTATTCATTTA
The DNA here is from genome assembly GCA_007258455.2 of Sequoia sempervirens. NCBI lineage: Eukaryota > Viridiplantae > Streptophyta > Pinopsida > Cupressales > Cupressaceae > Sequoia > Sequoia sempervirens. The sequence goes on along the minus strand of VDFB02000008.1, from coordinate 196,634,851 downwards.
AAAATGAATTAAATAAGTAACAAAATATGGTATGTAACAATTATGTGTATGCACGTAGACAAAGGTCTATGTGCATACACCTATATGTGCCAACTTAAGTTATTAATTTGTGCATACATTCTGAATTAAAAACCATTTTATTATATTGCTTTCATTCAAATAATGCTACAAATTGTCACATCATTGACAGTAATACAAGGTGTAAATTTTCCCTTTCAAAGAAATAAGAACAAAAATGTTTGAATAGTTTTCACAAACTAATGTGCTATTTGCATCAAAATAGAGTTGTTTTTATCAAAATAAATGTTGTTTCTAACATAAAAATGCTATTTGCATAAAAATAAATACTGTTTATATCAAAAAAGTTGTTTGTAGAAGTTTACAAGTTACTATGCCAATATGTTTCATTAATAGTTTTAGGTTTGATATATTCGAGTCTCATCTAGGGACCCTAAGCTATTCAAATACAATCATGGTCAAAGATCTGAAACAACATAACTATCATTCTTATGTTATCATTCAAGCTCTATCATTCTGAGAACATTCATTTAAATAACTATACATATAAGGAAAAGAGCTAACGATATTGATATTATTTCATGCAAGGTAATAGAATTTGAATGACATACTGGTCATTTTAGCAAAAATAATATTTTTCACATAATTTGGAATCAATCTTATCATGGCTTAGGTTTGAAGAACCCTCGTTCACTGATATAAAAAAATTATGCCACTGTCGTTCTAGGGAACGATCAATAGTTAGTTGATTGTTGCTTTGTATTTCATAGTACCGGGGCCAAAGCTGTGCATGCCTACCCTTGTCTTGGTCATTTTTCATCCAAGGGATGATCTAGGTATTGTTCATAGAGAATGATAGTTTACATACTTAACATGCAAGCATATAGATAGAATGATACATTGTTCTACCATCGTCCTCTGTAGACGAGGTGACATGAAAAAATAATAACATTGTGATATAGTATAAACACAACAAGGAAATAATAATATCATTAGATAATAATGGAACAACACAAGCCCCACCATCGCTCAATTAGAAAGAGGCAATAAAATTACAATGATGTTACCCATTGATCCAAGAACAAAGGAAATGGTTCTCGCACCTATATGGTGCAGGTAAATGAAGGAATTCTATCATACAAAGTATGGTATAGCATAATATTTCAATGGAGGATTTGCTGCCTACCCTTAGAGGGGGTGATAACAATTTAAGAATTTTTTCATTCCTAATTCATAGGCTATTGGTTCCACTGATTAGCCCTGTGAATGGCTAAGTATTACACATGTAGAAACTCAAATGATTAATCATCAAATGCCAATGCAAAAACTCAAATCCAACACATAAACACAAGAACTCTAGATTTATGTGGAAAACCCAATAAGGGAAAAACCATGGTAAGGATTAACTCACACTATAGAGAATATCAAAATCGATTACAAAAGGCTCACTTCCTGAAATAAGGACTCATTTTCCGATAGGGCTACAACTTGAAGATACAAAACATGGTTAACCATCAAGATACAATAATAGTGGCTCACTACCAAAGGATTGAACTAATGGGATACACATTCAATGTGTAGGGTTAATTTCCAGTGAAGATCAAAATATGAAGAACTGCCTCACACATTAGTCACTTAAAAAAACTGTACTGATCCACAGTTGATAAAGTATTTAGGCTCAGATCTTCACACACCTCTTTTTCTCTTCATATTTCACACTTCATTCTTTCACACACTTTTTCCTCTTTGTAATTAAAATTCACTCCTCATTCCTCAAAACATTACATATATATACAAATATTTCTTAATCATCAATTAGGTCGACCTAATTAGATGAACACAAAATAATCAAAAATATCTTTTTCAGCACCATATATGATTTAAAAAATTTACCCATGTAGTGTATTATACCAAGTCAGATAAGCTCCATACAAAACATCCCCAAGGTAAATTTAATCTTCTTAAATCATAACATGTGTTAGGTCGGCCAAGACCCAAGAAACTCTATCATTGATAACTTACTGCTCCCAACAAAAAACTTCTCAAGATTCTAAATATAGCTGTTTGAGTGAATCATAATGACAGTTAAGATATCAGAGTCATAGCTTGTCTTGCAGTAGAATCTAGACCCAAAAACCAACACACCAGATCACAAATAAAGAATATCGTTGATAGAGAATAACTTCCGGTAAACATCTCATACATTCGATATTGTGTTGACATCAATGACAACCTGTTGACATTAATGAAAGCCATTTGATTCAATCCAATTTCCAACAATGTCCCCCTTTGTATTTGATGGAAACATAGGATGTGAAAAGCCAACAACAATGACCTTTGCAGTTCCCTTGATGAGTTGTAATGATTTTCATTCTTTTCACATGCTTTCTCTCCCGCTTTGACATCAATGGAAAAGAAAAAAGGATTTATCTCCCCCTTACACCAATTTTTTTTACAAAAATCATCTGAATTTAAAAAAATGATATAAAAAATGGTTCTTTACCTCAATCCTTCTTCCCCTAAAATATCTCCTTGTATTTTTCTTTTAATTTCAGAAGAAATGTCTTCTAGGAATCCACTACCAACCTAATGTTTAAAAAAATACTATTTTTCTTTACTATTGAATCAATTGTTTCTAGAAGAGTATCCACCAAGAGATTGGAAAGTTGTTCCAATCTCAACTTAATTATCTCTTTAACTTTCCAAAAAGTATTCAAAATACCATCCCTTTGTACCAAAATGACTGCAAGTTCATACTGTAAGGAATTGATCATTTTCTTCTGTGATCCATCCTTGTCATTAAGGATATTATATGTCTATCCAATAGAATCCAAATCTAGCTCAATAGCATCAATTTTTGCTTTGTAGTTTTCGATAGCAGTAGGCCACCAAAGACAATACCTATACACTTTATTTACACTTTTGATGCATGAATTTAATTCATTTATGCTCTCAGTCAACCTCTTCTATGTATTTCCCCATCTTTCTTCCATAGCCAATTGAATCTCATCTTTTTCTTATGTTTCCCCAGGTGATAGTACCTTTAGTTTGTCTTCAATATGCTCAATCAATACTTTCGGTAAAACTTTTGTCAACTCGCTTAGATAAATGTCATTATGAATTATATAAATAGCCAAGGCGTTTGTAATATGATCCTGTTTATATGTTGGTCATGACAACCAAACATCTCTAATCTTCTTCAGACCATCAGATTGCTGAAGAATCTTCAACACCTCTTTAGTAAAGTCTTCTTCATCATCATCTGTTGATACCAGATCAAATGCTTCTGTAATTTTTCCTTTCTTTTCTTCTTTCTTATCCTCTGTCTTCAACTTCTTTATTTTTAGAGGGGGACATGAAATGATTCTTCTTTCTTTCCTCTTCACAAAGGAGGATCCTGCTTCATACATCCCAACTGGACTGAAAACCATACCAGAACTTGATACATTTATTTTGTCTGCAAAGTATTCTTTACAAATCTTTTCCTTCTGTGCTAAACATTTCATATACCGATAAACCTGCTTGCCAATCGATACAATTGACTTCCACACAACATTCTATTTCAATGTTAACGACTTCAAAAAATACATCATCAGACATATAACAAGGGATCCAAAATGGAAAAGGTAATTTTCATTTTTCATCATAGTAATGTTCTCCATTAATTGATTCCTTAATAACTCACACAAGTTGAAATCCACATTCTTTTCAACCATTTGATGCGCAACGTAAAAAACAATTTCTGAGGTAGAACCTTCCCTATTTCTGAAATAAATCTTATATGAAATACCATATGCCACATACCTTATCACATGGTTGATTATAGTATGAATTAGAAGCACCCTTTGGTCTCCTGCCACTCCAGTTAGGGCTTTGAACTATTTGTTCTTCATTGAATTCTTTACTGGTACGGGTCCAACATTGCATAATCCTATAATTTCTGCAATTGCTTCCTTTGTAATCCCATAGGGTTTGTCGAAGATCATCTGATCAACTTGAATTCTACTTAGGAGAAATTGCACGGTGTCTACATCCAAAAGCTATGGAAATTTACTCCAAATGTCTAAACCCTTGTGCCTTAGACTCTTGACGCTTTGAATTTTCTCAACTGAAAGCGAACCTTCGAGATTTTGAATATTTTCAGGGTTAAATTCATCAATCTATAACTTAATTTCTGCAATTCGTCACTGTGAGAATCAAATACCACCATTGCCTTAAACTCCATTGATTCAACTTTGTTCTCCATACTTTTGTTTTTCAATAACACTAACTCCTTATTTCTTAGATGTGTTGGAATCATGTGCCTCAATCTCACAGGCTATAACCTCTGGAAGAGCAAAGTCGGTGTGACATTCCTGTTGTCTGGCCGACTGGAAGTTTAACCTTGTGTATTGCTCATGTCACTGAGACAATACTTCTGTCTTGCCGAATGGACCTATCTCTATGACATGGAGACTCGGTGAGATCTCTTACCAATATGGAATGTCTCCGCGACAGAAGGGTTTGTTATCGGGTGCCTAGCATATGTTGGTGTGACCTATGGTGACTGGATCATCGGGGTAACTCAAGTGTGTCGGTATGTGGTCCTAGCGACAGGGAGATGTCTCACCGATTGTAGTCATCGGGGTGACTTGAACATTTGAGAAGATATCTTGGTGACTGGGAGATGTCTGGCCGACTGTATACACTCAAAGTAACTCGAGGGTCTCAGCATGAAGTCTTGGCGACCAGGAGATGTCTCAACGATAGTGTTAGAGGTCATCGGTGTAGCGTAAGGCTTCGACAAGAAGTCTTGGCAACCGAGAGAAGTCTCACCGATAAGCTGAAGTCATTAGGGTGACTTGAACTCTCAGGAAGATCTCTTGGAAACTTATGTTTGTCTCACCGATGCTCATCGGGGTAACTTGGAAGTCTCGGTAAGAAGTCTTACCGATGGTGGGTTATCTCGCCAATAGGTGTGAAGATCGCTGTAACCTCTTGGTGATAGAGGGAAGTCTTGCTGATTGTTAGATGGATGCCGATAGGAATGCGATGGATGTCAGAGGTTTCAGTATGACTTTGGAACCTTGGTATGATCTCTTGGTGAATGTGGAATGTTTGGCCGAGGGTAGGTCTTCGGTATGACTTTAAGCCATCGATATGATGTCTTGGTGAAGAGTGATTGTCTCGTCGATGAGGCAATCTGTTGTCAGTATGACTCCTAGCGACTGTTCGGTGCTCGGTATGACTTGAGGGCTCGGTATGACCTTTGCCTAAGTCTTGCCGACAATGACATCGGTATAACATAAAGAGCTTGGTATGAAGTCTCATCGAATGGCGATTGTCTTGCTGATGAGAATGCTGAGGTTGATGTGACTTGGGAACTTCCGTGCGATGTCTTGGCGAAAGACTATAGTCTTGCCGATGGAAAAGCTCATGTCTATGTGACTTTGGGATTTCGGTATGATGTCTCATCGAGAACAATGGTCTTGCCGAATAGCGATACAAGTGGTGATCATCGGTATGAGGTCTTGGCAACATGATGATGTCTTAGTGATAGCTTTCTAGACTCGGTGTAACCTCTTGCCGATAGGGATGACTCTTGGTGATATCGACAGTTAGGTCCTGTGGCATCGAGGAGACATGGTTAGTGTCTCACCGACATGCAAATATTGTCTGAATGCTTTTTACCATTTGGATGACTGTCCTACGTGGTGTGACCTGGACGTATTATCTTCTATGCAAGGAAGTGGAAACATCTACGATGTTGAGCTGGATGATTTGACAGTTGTGATCCGACAGTTGGAAACAAACCGATTCACAGAGGCTAGAAGATGAGAATGAATGTATAAAAGTATGCATTGGACATTCTTAAGAGAGAGCTGATAAGCCAAGGAGCTGAAGAGCTGAGAGCCAGAGAGATAGCGATAGAGAGAGGACCGAGTGGCTGGCCAAAAGGATGAGGCCATGAGGTCGAAGCAGAGGAAGAGAGAGGCAGTGTTATGCTGGAATCTCTCCTGATCTCTCAGGGATAGTTTGCTACCAGTTGTATCCAGAATGAACAAGATGTAATCTCTGAAAAGGCTATGAGCCTGAAACTGTATTGTAACTTTCTATTGCTGAATAATACAATGGCTTGAACTTTGGAGAGGGGTTTTTTACCCGAAAGGTTTTTCCCCACGTAAAACATTTGTGTTTTGTTTTCTGTAGTATCTTTCATCTATGTTGTTGTTTGCTGTTGAATTTACATATGTTTTTCTTAGAATGATTAATGTGGGAAATAAACTGTGTTCGTTTCCACTTTAGGACATAGTAATACGTGTCTTTGAGGCAACCTAATCGAAATTAAAGTTACCAAAGGAACTACTATTTGGAGTTTCTATTAGATGCGCTCCATTGGTTTCCTTACAAGTGGTATCAGAGCCTTCTTCTGGTTGTTGGTTTTGGATATTTCTCTTGTGAAGATTTCTTAGCTTGATGGGCTGGAAGAAATCTGGAGGAATGGACTGATGTATTGATCCTTTGATGAGTGGAAGCCTTGTGGTATTCTGAGACAACATGCAGCTTGAAGGATGGTCAAGATGGAAAAGGGAGTTGGTCATGTTGTGATCTGTGTCTCCTGGCTGGTAGCGGTATAACCTTGGAGTTTGAGGTGGATTTCTTTGCTCTGTGGCTGTGTATTAGTAAAGCTTTCATATTGGGCGTCTGTGTTTCAGGCTCTTGGGTGATATGGAGAAGCCTAGGTTGTTTCTCAGTCATGGAAGAGAGTGCTTATGCTAGGTGGTGGTTCCTGGTGTTGGAAGGCACTATTTCCTGTTAACCTTGAATGCTTGAAGGCTATGGAGTTTTTCATTAGATGATTTGCAAGCTTCTAAAATAGCCTTTCTCTCTTTCTCGGATGCATGTACATGTTGGTGGTTTTAGAGTTGGTCTGAAAGGGACTTGGATTTCTTGAACTGTTGTTTCCTTTTTTAAGGATGATTTGTATTGGTATGGCTCTATGGTTTTGTAGGTTTTACATGATTAAGCAAAACTTGTGATCATGTGGAGTTGCTGTTAAGCTATTGTCTAGACACTGGCCTTTTGGGGTGTTGCTGGATGAGATAGTTGTAGTTTTGCATGCATGCTCGGTGCATGGTTTGAGGAGGTATGATTTCTTCTCTGCATGGGAGTATTAGTACGTGATTTTTCACTTAGCATTCCTGTGGTGGTGCTTGTGGGTTCCTTGATTATGGTGCTCGTTGTGGACATGATTGGAAAATCAAATTTGGAGTGATCTGGTGTTTGAGTCATGTTGTCTATGTTGTTATTCTCTTTGAGATCTCAGTTTTGCATTTCCAATGCGATGATGGGTTTGCATGTTTTTGTTGAATGGATCTATGGGTTGTGCAATGTTGCGGGATATCTTTACCTACATGGTTGCTGTGAGACAACTCAGAAGTGGACTGTCTATATCCACGAGGTTGATTAATTGTTGGTGCAAACTTGTTAGCTAGCCTTGTCTATGGTCACTTGTGCATTGGTGTGGTGCTTTGAGATGAGAGGATGGATACTATTGAGTACCTGAATAGTCGGTTATGGGAACCTGTAGCAGGTAGTCATGATGCTTGGAGAGCTCGGGTGTCACGTTTTAGTGGGAGCTCTAGCAGTGACTGTGGATTCATCATGTGGTGGTGAATGGTATTCTTTAGTGTTGCAGATGTTTCTTGGGAGAGCTCTTTGATCTTGTTGTTGCAAAAGGATTCTTTCCCATTTGCATAGACATTACTTGAAGATGTGCAATATCTTGGATCGATGGAGGACTCTTAGAGTCTTTGGCTAAGGTGTTGGTGGTGCTTGACAGTTGATGGTTTTTTTAAGTCTATTTGCTTTATGTCATGGTATACTCTTGTTTGTGCACTAGAGTTTTGGCATTGTGCATTGTACTTGAGACAATGGTGAAGTCACTTGGAGCATGGGATCTCCTATGGGGATGTGTAGATTATGATGTCATGATAAGTTCCTGATTTAGATGATTGGAGCTTTGACAGTGGTCTAGTAATTCTTTGTGTATTGAGTGCTTTGATTATTTGCTTGATACTTCGTGATAGTTTAGTAATATAGTTGAAGTCTAGCATGAGATGATCGATTTCTAGTACTCATGGATACATGAAGAATAAGGTGAGGTTGTTTCTCTCTTATGAGAGAAGTGTTGTTGTTTGTTACTCTTGATGAAGTTTTCTAGTAGAAAGTCCGAGAAGCCTACACCTTGGTTGAACGTGAGTTCAATAAGAGACCTATGAGTAGATTGCTCTTGCATTAGTCATGATGGCTTGTATCTTGAAGGAGTATTCTCGTTCCCACTCTTGGTCTACTCGACATTTTATCTGAAAGGTATTTGGCCCATTATATTTTTCAAATGTGTTTTATTAAGTTCACTTTCATGATATGGATCTTGAATTGTTGTCTAATGGTTCTAGAGGATTCATAATGGAAGTTGTATAGTTTTGTTTTATCTCCTTGTTGCTAATGAGAATTGGTAGGAGATGTTGTATGGGCCGATTTCCTAAAATGGGGAATGAACTAGTTTGATCTTCTTTAAGAATCTTACATCCATGTTTTTTTTAAAGTCAGTTTGATCTTGGTGATTGAACGAATGGATGTTGTTAAGGTTTTTCTTTTGGGATGTGAAGAAGATCATTCTTGACATAGCTGGCTGTTAGAAGTGTATGTAGGAGGATGCTCTACAAGAAGATCATGTGCATAGTTTCTCTCTATGGTTGTGAAGGTTTGTGGTGAGAGAAATGTTTCTTGTGGCAGGTTATTGCAGGTTGTGCATATCATTGTGGATATTTCCTTGGCACTACATGGTTACATGTTCTATGTGTTGTTATTGGTAGACTTGTGATGCCTTCTGATCTTTTAGATCCGGATTACTTAGGCAGTAGGAGTTCCTGTTATGTGTCTTGTCTTCTTCGACTGGTTGGAACTTGGAGCTTGTAGTTGCTATTAAAGAGTTGGTTATGCTTTGGCATATACTAATACCTTAGAGGTATGTGAGATTGGATGGAATAGCACAAGCTGTGAGTGCTACTTTCAATCGTGTGGGTTTATCAGTTGGATAGGAGCAGTCATTCTGATTGTTGTTCTAACTGGTGTTATTTATCTTGTTTCTAGATAATGACTTCACCGTTGTGTTCTGATTGAAGCTTTGAAGTTGAAATTGCTTCTGTATAGTGTTTGAGCATAGTGAAGTGGTAGTAGTATCCTGTTGGTGATATCACTGGGATGTTTTGCTTGTGTTCATTGGAATGGTGTTTATACACCTTGGCATTGTATCCTTCTTCCATAGGTGGCATGTTGGAAGATGACAAGATTGTTGCTTGAAGGTGGACATCTTAGATGTTGGAGCATAATTCTTGATGGAGCATGAGAGCATGTTTGAGATCTATGTGGTTTCTTGGAAGGCTGTGATCAATTGCCTTGTTGACAGTGAGTTGCAGTTGGATGCCTGGTCTTTGTTGTAGATTGTCGGGTTGACTGTTATATGTGGAATCATGTTGATCAGGTGTCTTGAGTGTTACAGGGTTTGAATTGGTGGAGCTTATGTGATCTTAGTTCCTAGTTGCTTTGGAGGTGCCTGTGTGATCTTCGTCAAGTGGGAGATTGTTGGAATCATGTGCCTCAATCTCACAGGCTATAACCTTTGGAAGAGAAAAGTCAGTGTGACATTCTCGTTGTCTGGCCGATTGGAAGTTTAACCTTGTGTATTGCTCATGTCGCTGAGACAATACTTTTGTCTTGCCAAATGGACCTATCGATATGACATGGAGACTCAGTGAGATCTCTTATTGATATGGAATGTCTCGACGATAGAAGGGTTTTTTATTAGGTGCCTAGTGTATGTCAGTGTGACCTATGGTGATTGGATCATCGGGGTACCTTAAGTGTGTCGGTATGTGGTCCTAGTGACAAGGAGATGTCTCACCGATTGTAGTCATTGGGGTGACTTGAACATTCGAGAATATCTCTTGGCGACTGGGAGATGTCTAGTCGACTGTATACACTGGGAGTAACTCGAGGGTCTCGGCATGAAGTCTTGGTGACCGGGAGATGTCTCAGCGACAGTGTTAGAGGTCATCGGTGTAGTGTAAGGCTTCGGCAGGAAGTCTTGGTGACCGGGAGAAGTCTCACTAATAAGGTGGAGTCATCGGGGTGACTTGAACTCTCAGGAAGATCTATTGGAAACTTATGTTTGTCTCACCGATGCTCATTGGGGTACCTTGGAAGTCTCGGTAAGAATTCTTACCGACGGTGGGTTCTCTTGTCGATAGGTGTGAAGATCGTTGTAACCTCTTAGCGATAGAGGGAAGTCTTGCCGACTGTTAGATGGATGTCGATAGGAATGCGATGGATGTCAGAGGTTTCGGTATGAATTTGGAACCTTGGGATGATCTCTTGGTGAATGTGGAATGTCTGGCCGAGGGTAGGTCTTCGGTATGACTTTAAGCCATCGATATGATGTCTTGGCAAAGAGTGATTGTCTCACCGATGAGGCAGTCTATTGTTGGTATGACTCCTGGCAACTGTTTGGTGCTCGGTATGACCTTTACCTAAGTCTTGCTGACAGTGACATCGGTATAACATAAAGAGCTCGATATGAAGTCTCATCGAATGGCGATTGTCTTGCCGATGAGAATGCTGAGGTTGATGTGACTTGGGAACTTTGGTGCGATGTCTTAGCGAAAGATGATAGTCTTGCCGATGGAAAAGCTCACGTCTATGTGACTTTGGGATTTTGGTATGATGTCTCATCAAGAACATTGGTCTTTCCGAATAGCGATACAAGTGGTGATCATTGGTATGAGGTCTTGGTGACACGACGATGTTTTAGTGATAGCTTTCTAGACTCAGTATAACCTCTTGTAGATAGGGATGACTCTTGGTGATATCGACAACTAGGTCTTGTGGCATCAGGGAGACATGGTTAGTGTCTCACCGACATGCAAATATTGTTTGAATGCTTTTGACCATTTGGATGATTGTCCTACGTGGTGTGACCTGGATGTATTATCTTCTATGCAAGGAAGTGGAAACATCTACGATGCTGAGCTGGATGATTCAACAGTTGGAAACAAACCAATTCACAGAGGCTGGAAGATGAGAACGAATGTATAAACATATGCATTGGATGTTCTGAAGAGAGAGCTGATAAGCCAAGGAGCTGAAGAGCCGAGAGCCAAAGAGATAGCGGTAGAGAGAGTATCGAGTGGCTGGCCGAAAGGTCAAGGCCATGAGGTCGAAGCAGAGGAAGAGAGAGGTAGTGTTATGCTGGAATCTCTCCTGATCTCTCAGGGATAGTTTGCTACCAGTTGTATCTAGAATGAACAAGATGTAATCTCTGAAAAGGCTATGAGCCTGAAATTGTATTGTAACTTTCTGTTGTTGAATAATACAATGGTTCAAACTTTGGAGAGTGGGGTTTTTTACCTGAAAGGTTTTTCCCCGCGTAAAATCTTTGTGTTCTATTTTCTGTAGTATCTTTCATCTGTGTTGTTGTTTGCTGTTGAATTTACATGTGTTTTTCTTAGAATGATTAATGTGGGAAATAAACTGTGTCCGTTTCCACTTTAGGACATAGTAATACGTGTCTTTGAGGAAACCTAATTGAAATTAAAGTTATCGAAGGCACTACTATTTGGAGTTCTATTAGATGCGCTCCATTGATTTCCTTACAAGATGCACTTTTCTCCTTATCTCGTTGAATTCAAAATGAAAAAGAATGACCACTCAACTTCCTTATATAACTTGTCACTGACAAGGGAGCAAACCTGAGACACATAAATAATGCACACAACTAGCAAACTTTATTATTATTCAATAATGAAAATCTTACATTCAGAGGATCCCAAATCCTCGAGCTCTATGATACATGCAAGCTATAGAAGTCTCAATTTTTTTTTTTTCTAGAATTACAGAAAATCCCCTTTTCCAGCATGCGAACTCTTTCTCCAAAAAGCTATCCAAAAAAATTAGAAACTAGCCCATAAATAGCCCCCTTTCCCTTCAGAGCCAAAAACAACATTCAAGTTATGAGTCTTGGCAGTTTGGAGCCAAAATTACAATTTGAAATTCTAATTTAAATTCACATTTGAAAATTAGTACATTTCTAAAATATGCACCAACTTCCGGAAGCCATAACTTTTAATCCAACCGTTGGATCTTCAATGATAATACCTTTTCAGAAAGCTCTTGAGAAGACGATTTTCTATGGATCTACTTTGCATTTCCACAATTTTTTAGGCCCATCCGGGACCATTTAGTGCCTCAAATTGAGCTTGGAAGGTTTTTTAGGGCAAAAAGCAAAAACTAGAACTTGAATAACTTTCAAACCATGAATGATCTTGACCTGATTCTTTCACCAAAGCATTTATTTTTCTGTCCTGAACCTTCCCCTAAATTTCTATCTTCCCACGCTGTAAAATTCACACCTGATAAAAATAACAGTTAAGCAAAAAAAGCAGAAAAGCAATTCTGAAAGTTGGAAACTCTTATTCGACGAAAAGGGTATCCAGAAATGCAAAAACATCTACAAAAAGCAAACAGCAGGAACATAAATGGAAAACATCTTTTTGGATGATGCAAGATTGCCCTCATGCCACTAGATGCTCCTGCATACTTCACTATTAGGGTTTCATCACAAAAAGGTAATAACATCATTATTAGTACTTTACTCTGTCAGTGACTTCCCCTCAGCCGAAGCTGCTAGATCAATTTTCGGATGACGAATCCTATGATACAACAAACTAATTTCCACAATATTCCCTTTCTTCCAATTTATGGTGCTTTTCTTGAATTTACCTACTTTATCATTTATTACCTTTAAGTTGCCAACAACTTTATGAGAAACACTATAAACCAAGAAGTGCTTTACAAATTTCTTAATTTGCATCTTTTCTGCCAAAATTTTCTCCAATGCCTTCCAAATAGAGATTCACATCACATATCCATTTGTCATCACATGAAACCTCATATATTGGGGGTTTGTTAGATTTTTCTGTGACTGCTCACCATGAAAGCATTACTAGGTTTAGTTCTTAGAAGAGGTATATACACCAAATGTTGTTGGAAAAATAAGGACAACTGAGAGGGGGGGCAGTGAATCAGTTGTCACAGAAACTTATAATTTTCTAACTTATCTTAACTTTAATCTTAGATTTGATTAATAAGCAATTAACCACAAGAAATTAACACATCAGAGAGATAAGTAACACCAAGATTTTTTACGTGGAAACCTTGTTAGGGGAAAAACCACGGTGGATGTTAGTCCATAGGATTATACTCTGTTAAAAGTATAAAGAGAAATAATAAGGGAAATGCACATGCATTCAAGCACACTGCCTAGAGCTCATTGCTCAAAGACAAAGGAGGACTCACTTTCTAGCAATATAGAAATATGGATTAGATCCATAGAGTATAAACTGAAAGAATAACTTCTACACAAGCTCGATTACAGTTCCAATTAAGCTTAGAAAACCTTCTTCACACTTTGCTCAATCTTCTTCACTCTCTATCGAATGATAGAAACACTATTCACACATTTACACTTTATCTGGCATACATTCACACTTATGCACACAGTAACTTCGCTCAACCAATCACTCTTATATATCCGCTTCATGGGATTTCATCACATCTTAGTTAGCCAAAAAAATATAACATATTTTCAATGTTGGCCCAAATCTACAAATAAATTTCCAATGCAAAACCACCAAGGTCAGCTACAACATAGTGGAGACTCGAATTAATATCTCCAACACAAAAATAATTTAATTAATTTCTCCACAAAGATCCACAACACGCTACCACCAACATGACGACCAAGAACATGAAAAAATGAGCATGCGCAAGAAAAGATCTTCAACCATGAGCTCTCTGAGTAATGTAGATGTACCACAAAGATAGAGAATGATCTAGAGACATCTGAGAGCACCAATAAATAACATTGAAGCATCCACAACAACTGAGATTACTAGAATCACACAATCTTCATTCAAGAATACTGGCAGAGACCATAGAAACACTGTCAAACCACAACACAATAAAAAATTCATGCGGACCTCTAAAAATTTTAGTAGATGATCTAGAAACATTCAAAAACAAACCATTTAATCCACACAAGCTAATCCTCAATGTACAGAACAAAGCACCTTCATGACCTGTACAGCTCCACTAGGAACCTAGAAAACTTCCTTTTACAATTTTCTCAATATCCTCGACATAAACAACCTCTAGTACACCAAATTCTAATAGTGTTGACATCAATGACAACCACATACCAGCAACCATATCCACAACATCCAACAATCTCCCCCTTTGGCATTGATGGCAACACATGATGTGAAAAATACCAACAACCCAACACACTAACTTCTTCTGCACTTCTCCTCTTGAAAGGATGTTTCACATTACAGTTCTCCCCCTTTGACATGAATGGAAAAGGTAACAATGAACTTTCCATATACACACTCTGAACTACATATCTACACATCTGACTACCCCCTGAGTAGCATCCGCAGAAACATCAATCCGAATTAGAATATAGCAATGAAGTTCATGGATTGATGCAACCAAATGCATCTTTTAGTTATTATCAAGAGGGATGATTACCCCTAGCATTCCTATGAGATACTCAAAATTATCCTTTGGAAATGGCTTAGTAAATATATTTGCAATCTGTTCTTTGGTAGGCACATACTCCAGTCTGACTTCTTTCTCATTCACTTTCTCCCTCAAGAAATGAAACTTGATTGATATGTGTTTAGTCTTGGAATACAACACCAGATTCTTTGAAATATTTATTGCACTTGAATTGTCATAGTATATAAGAATAGGTTCTTCATATACCACCCTGGTATCTTTCAACATCTGTTTCATCCATATCACTTGAGTACAATTATTAGCAATAACAATATATTCTGCTTCAGTAGTGGATAGAGAAATTGAGTTTTGATTTTTACTTAACCAGGATACTAGCTTCTTCCCTAGGAAGAAAACACCACCACTAGTACTTTTCCTGTCATCTACATCACCAGCCCAATCCCCATTAGTATATGCACACAAAGTGAGATCATCATCCTTTGGATACCAAAGTCCAAAGTCAATTGTTCTTTTCAGATACCTAAAAATTCTCTTCACAACAGTTACATGCGATTCTTTTGGATCTGCTTGAAATCTAGCAACCATACATACACCATTTATAATGTCTAGTCTAGTCAGAGTCAAGTAGAGAAATCCATTGATCATTGACCTATATCTAGTTTGATTTTCCTTAGGAGAGTCATCATTCTATGTCAACCTACATCTGGTCACCATGGGGGTACCAATAGGTTTGGAGTCATCCATTCCAAACTTCTTCAACAATTCTTTCACATATTTGGACTGAGATATGAAGATCCCCTTTTCCAACTGTGTAACTTGCAATCCCAGAAAGAACTTCATCTCTCCAATAATACTCATCTCAAATTCACTCTTCATTTCATTAGAAAACTTCATACATAGATTATCATCTCCTCCAAAAATGATATCATCAACAAAAACTTCAATAATTAACTCCTTATCATTATCTAATTTGAAGTATAAGTTGCTATCAACAGTACCTTTAGTGAATCCAAACTTCAGTAGATATTTGTCCAATCTAACATACTAGGCTCTGGGGGCTTGTTGAAGTCCATACAGAGCTTTCTTCAATCTGCAAACCATATCTTCTTTGTCTATTAGTTGAAATCCATCTGGCTGTTCAATGTACACTTCTTTTTCTAGTTCTCCATTCAGAATTGTTGACTTTACATCCATTTGATAGAATTTATAGTTCTTGTGTGCAACATAAGCAATAAATAGTCTAACAGCTTCAATCCTAGTGATAGGGGCAAAGGTTTCTTCAAAATCAATACCTTCCATTTGAGAATACCCTTTACATTCTAGTCTTGCTTTATTCCAAACCACTTCACCTTCTTCATTCAGCTTGTTCCTAAACACCCATTTAGTACCAATCACAATTTTTTCTTTAGGCCTTGGAACCAGTAGCCATGTGTCATTTTTTTCAATCCATTTCAACTCTTCCTTCATAGCTTCCAACTAGTGTTCATCTTAACAGGCCTCAGTGAAATTTTTAGGTTCAATCTTGGAAAACAAACAATATTCTTCTGTAATTTTTCTTCTAGTTTTCACTCCTTTACTCTTATCTCCTATGATTTGATTTTCAGAATGATTCAACTTTACATACCTTGGAGTTTTGGGACATTCTTGAACTTCTGACTCTTCTAATCTTTCTTCTACAATTGCACTTGTCTGTGTCTCTCGACTGAATTGATTTACTGGAAAAAATTGAGGTTACTTCACTAGAACATATGGAATAATCTGAAATAGATTTTGTGTCTGAGTATTCTTCCCTTGGCTTGTAATGTCTTTGTTTAAATCATAACTACAATGTCTAGATGATTTGACAGAATCCTCATCAACTCTGACATTTTCACTTTCAACCATCTTTCTTAATCTTTTTTTATAGCACCGGTAGGCCTTGCTTTTAGTGGAGTAACCTAGGAAGATTCCTTCATCACTTCTTGCATCAAATTTTCCTATATCATCATCTCTCTTGATATAACACTTGCTTCCAAAGATGTTAAAATACTTAACAGTAGGCTTGTGACCAAACCATAACTCATAAGGAGTCTTACCCGAATTACCATTAACATTTACCCAGTTCAAAGTATACACATCAGTGCTTACCGCTTCACTCTAGTACATCTAAGATACATTTCCTTCCATCATCATTAATCTGGCAGCATCCAAAATTGTTCAATTCTTTCTCTCTGCAACTCCATTCTGTTGAGGGGTTCGGGGAGCAGATAACTATCTTTTAATACCATGCTCTTCAGAATAAGAGTTAACTCCTTAGAAATAAAATCACCACCTCTATCAGATATTAGGCACTTGATTTTCAGATCTTTCTCATTTTCTGCCATAGCCTTGAAACTTTTGAACTTCTCCAATGCTTCACATTTTTCTCTATAAAAGGAAACCCAAATAATTCTAGAGTAATCATCAATAACCAACATAAAATACCTCTCTCCATGAATACTTATGACTTTGAAGGGACCACAAAGGTTAGTATGTATCAGCTCCAAAAAATTATTTGAATAAAACTATTTTCTCCCGAAAGAGACTCTAGTTTGTTTACCCATTTGACATTCCTTGAAGATTATATTAGCAGGCTTCACTAACCTAGGAAGATCTCTTACTGCTTGAGTAGAACTTATCTTGATAATTTTGTCAAATTTTACATGACACAACCTCCTATGCCACAACCAACTTTCATCTACTTGAGAAATTAAACAACTTCCATTAGCAGTATTTAGATGAAAAATATTACCTTTTTTTTGTTTTCCTATTGCAATCATATTCCCAAAACTTCCACATATCTTGCATCTTCCATCTTTGAACTGAAGATCATATCCCTTGTGAACCATTTGTCCAACACTCAACAAGTTGTGCTTTAGGCCTTCAACATAGAGGACATCATCAGTGTCATCCTTACCACCAAGGCAAATAGATCCTCTACCACGAATCACATCAGCATTGTTATCTCCAAATCTTACAACCCCAATTTCATACTTCTCTAGACTCACAAATTTTCTTTTATCACCAGTCATATGATGTGAGCATCCACTGTCAATGACCCACTCATCTTTTTCTTTGACTTGGGATGCAAGAGCCTTTTCATCTTTAGTAGATTCAGCAGCCACCAGATTATCTTCAATGGTAGCAATGAAAGCCCATTCATCTTCTTTTCCATTATCTTTATCAGACTCATCATCAGTCACCACTTCTTTAGCAAAGTAGCATCTCTTTTGGAATCTAGACTTTTTAGGCTTAGATCTAGAAACTCTTTCATGACATCTTGATGCAAAATGAACTATTTTACTACATGAAAAAAAATTAATAGGAAATACATCTTCATACTTACCTTTTCCTCTTCCTTCTTGTTTTGCAATCAGTGCTTCCAGTTCTTATACCTCTCTTTCTTTATCTTCAAGCTATTTCAATTCTTCATCATACTTGGATATCTTTCTGGAACTCTCTCCCAAATTATATCTTTACTTGTTACTTCTAGATACAGTGGCCTTGAATGCATACTCATTCTTTGGTGTGGATTCACCAAATTCACTTATTTCAAAAGCAACAAGCTTCCCAATCAATGTGTCTCTTGTTATCTTGTTTCTTGATTTGAACTCTTCAATAGCATGAACCTTCATTTTGTAGGAGGGAGGCAAGGATCTAAGTACTTTATCCATAATTTCATCCTCATCCAAAGAACCACTAATACCTTTAATACCCATCACTATTTCATTTACTCTATGCATAAAAGAAGTGATATTTTCATCTTCACCCATCTTCAAGTTATCATACTTGCCTTTCAAGCTCTGTAGCCTAGCCATCTTCACTTGTGCATCTCCTTCATACAAAGTTGCTAGTTTCCAAATCTCATGAACTGTCTCCAGACCTAACACATTAGCCATCTTTGAATCAGTCAGAGCACTCACCAAAGCTTCAATAGCCCTAACATTATTTTCAACATCCTTGATCTCATAAGGAGTTGAAGGACCATTCTGAGGAATAGTATACGGATCCTTTGTAATCTTCTAGAAAGCTTCACCAATACACTTTAAGTGACATTGCATTCTAACTTTCCACATTGAGTAGTAATTAGCGCAATCAAATCTTGGACTATCCTTCTTGAATGTTGTTTCCATCTCAGATCACCTCAAGCTTTTAGAATTATTTAGAGGAACCTGCTCTAATACCAATTGTTGGAAAAATAAGCAAAGACAACTAAGACAGGGGGTGAATCAGTTGTCACAAAAAATTAAACTTTTATGACTTAGCTTAACTTTAATCTCAGATCTAATGAATAAGCAATTAACTACACACAATTAACTCATCAAAGAGACAAATAACACCAAGATTTTTTACATGGAAACCCTGTTAGGGGAAAAACCATGGTGGATGTTAGTCCACAAGATTATACTCGGTTAAAAGTATAAAGAGAAATAATAAGGGGAATGCACATGCATTCAGGCACACTGCCTAGAGCTCACTGCTCAAATACAAAGGATGACTCACTATCAAACAATACAAAAATATGGATTAGATCCACAGTATGAACTGAAAGAATAGCTTCTACACAAGCCTGATTACAGTTCCAATTAAGCTCAAAAAACCTTCTTCACTCTCTACTCAGTAATCAAATGATAGAAACACTATTCACACATTTACACTTTCTCTAGCATACATTCACACTTATGCACACACTAACTTCGCTCAACCAATCGCTCATATATATCAACTTCATGGGATTTCATCACATCTTAGTCGACCAGAAAAATAAAACATATTTTCAATGTCGGCCCAAATTTACAAATAAATTTCCAATGCTAAACCATCAAGGTCGGACACAACATAGTGGAGACCAAAATTAATATCTCCAACACAAAAATACTTTAATTAATTTTGCAATGAAGATCCACAACACGCTACCACCAACATGTCGGCCAAGAACATGAAAAATTGAGCATGCACAAGAAAAGATCTTCAACCACGAGCTTTCCGAGTAATGTGGATGTACCACAAAGATAGAGAATGATCTAGAGACATCTTAGAGAACCAATAAATAACAGAGAAGCATCCGCAACAACTAAGATTACCAAAATCACATAATCTTCATTCAAGAATATTGATAGAGACCACAAAAACACTGTTAGACCACAACAAATCAAAACTTCATGCGAACCTCTAAAACTTTTAGTAGATGATCTAGAAACATTCAACAATAAACCCTTTAATCAACACAAGCTAATCTTCAACGTACAGAAAAAAGCACTTTCATGACCTGCACAGTTCCACTAGGAACCTAGAACACTTCCTTTTACAATTTTATTAATATCCTCGACATATATAGCCTCTAGTGCACCAAATGCTAATAGTGTTGACATCAATGACAACCACATATCAGCAACCATATCCACAACATCCAATAGATGCAAATACATAATTATTTGATTCATTTTTGTTCTTAGGTTCTTCCTTTTTCCTCCAAATTTTTGACATCTATCTCCTTCTTTTGGATCTACCTTGTTCATAGGCATGTTTTTCTATTTTGGATTAGGTTTCTTCCCAACTTTTCTCCTGCAAAAATTTGAGATATGTCCTGGTTTGTTGCAAGTGTGGCACACAACATATACTTGATAAAACTCAAGGTATAAAATATTCAGATTTCATGCCATTAGAGAAGCACACATAGAGTATGTACACACAAAGAATGGTTGTCATGGCCTTTGCTGACAATAGAAGATGTAATAAATTCAATCGAAAGAATTGCATATAGAGATCATTGAACATAATTACTTTGATTCAATAGAATCGTCGAGAATAACAAAACATACATTGCTGAAGAATTAACTAAATTGGAAATGCAAGCATTTTCAAAGTAATTCCATCAAATATCTCCATTTTTGAGGATTTTTTCTCGGATTTTTCCTTAGGAAATCTTTGAACCAACCATTATCCTTCTATTTTCTCGATGCTATGTTACCAAAATGGTAAATTTCCTACTTTTTCCCATGCGCTCCACTAAAGAGCCATTTCAAGTCATAATTGCCATTAATTTTTTAGCCTCCCCATACATCAAATTTGAATATTTTCCTTAAATTTGATTACAAGCCAAAACTTCATAATATCTTCCTTATGATATTATCTGAACTCTATCAATATGATTCTAATGAATTTCGATTCCAAATTCGATTCTTAAGGAATATATATATATATATATATATATATGTTTTTTTTTTTATTCAAGGGGTAAACACTTTTGACCGGAGCTATGAACCGGAATACAACCATTCAACAATACCACCCCAATTGGGTTTGAACCTTGGTGGCAAGAACAACAATGACACCTTTAAACCAACACACCATGCCAATACCGGCTTATATATATATTTATGTATACATATATATATATATATATATTTGCACACATTTGTAATTTCTTTTATATATATATGTGTGTATATACATATATACATATGTATATATATGTATTTATATATATGTTTATATGTACATATATCACTATTTAAATAAGAATGAACTTTTATTTTATTCAAACAATAATGTTTAAATGAAGTGTTTTTTTCTTATCCTTTAAATAAGCCTTTTTGAAATACATACATTCATTTATGTGTTAAGTCATGCTATCATTTTCTTTTAAATTCTCAAAACACAAGATCAAGATAGACAATTAAATAAGAATTCACATGTATTTATTTTCACAACTCTACCTTTTCAATCATTGAATCAATTCAAATTAGATTAATATAATCTCCTATATGGATTTCAAATGTAGTCATCATGCCATTTTGTGGTGTGTGCACCCAAATTCCATCAAGCTTACCATTTGATCTAGCTAAACGGTCCTACTTCAATCATGTTCTCGTCCTTCAACTTGTTTTCCTGTATTTGCACACATTTGCACTTGCATAGTTCATGAGTAATGTTCAATCATGATAAATTTATAAGATAATTCAAAAGATCACATAGTCAAAAGATGGTCAACTTCTTTCAAACTTTTCAAAAATATCAAAATTTTCATTCAATCATATTGAATTTCCTCAATAATTCAATTTATCATATTATAATTAAATTGAAATAAAATTTTAGTTTTGATAGAGACCATGGATTCATGCTATGAAAGGAGTCCCATCTACTCCTCACCATGAGATGAAATTTGAATACAACCACAAGATATACACGGTTGGAGCAGATGAATGAAGCTATAAATTATATGATCACAACACTCCCAAATCCCCTAATGCTTTCATTCCAAAATGAAAAGTTGAACCTATACAAGTTGATGTTAATGCTAATTGTCTTTCACCTACAACACAACTCTTTAGTGATAATTGGGGATTGTTAGATTTTACACCTCATTTCAATGAAGAATCCAAACTCTCACCCTCAAAGTCCAAAGAGTCCTATACAAAAGATTCATTTTCAGACACAAGTTCTAGTGATGATTGCCAGGGTTCATTAGATTTCATGACCTCCTTTATGGGAGAGTACAAAGTCTCACAATCTAAACCAAAACAACCTTGTGTTTCATTTTCTCAACTTGGTTTTACGTCAACAACATTACCCATGGTGGTCATGGGGGCTATTTAATTCCCATCCCTCATGAGAGGATGATGCATAACTTTAAGAAACTTAAAAAGGATTTGTGTTCTCATGAAGAAGCCAATTCTTCTCAGAAGCATAAACCCCCTTCATCTAAATTGGAAGATTGTTATGGTCTTGGCTACAAACTCCCTCCTAAACATGGATAGCATGAAAACACAAAGAAAAATGATATACCATACTCTTTCAAGAAAGATCTAGGTTTACCACCTTTATCTCAATTTTTTTCTAAGGCCTTATCATTTAGTGTGTATATGACATCTTGTGCAAATAAACATATTCTACTATTGATCAAGAGGGTATATTGTCAAGAATTCTCCAAGATCATTTGATATCTCTCCCTCCAAGAGCACGAAAGTAATTTTACTACAAGAACTCATTTTGTGCATATCATAGAGTTCATGGTCATTCTACTAATGAATGTAAGGCTTTGCATAATAAAATTCAACATCTTAAGGATTGTGGTGTTCTTCCTTGTGTTGAAGCACCTAGATCCTCTAATTGATACTGATTTCCATCAATCATCTCCACTCATCCTTGTTCTGCACTAAGTGGGGGAAAGTGGTTAAGTATCCTTGTCCTCATATGTCACTTGTCATTGTCTCTTTTGGCTATTTGACCTCCTTCCATGAAAATATAAGAGCAATCTTTGGATGTGGATGACATGCATTAAGTTGGCTCACATGTGATGTACTTTTCTTTCTATGTTTAGAATTACATTTTAGGAGAAATCCCTTATTCATGATGTAGTTTCATTCAAGAACATATGACTTGGCATAGCACTTTTTAAATAACCTCTCATGTATTCTTCTACTTTAAAGAAATTTTTCATAGCAATTGTGTTAGCAACCACTTTAAAGTGGGGGCAAACATTGACACTCATGTTTCACTATGCAATTTTCTTTCGTTTTGCGATGTGTCCTTTTCTTGGTGGTGTCAGTGGGTTTGATTTCCTTCGAGAGCATGATATTTCTTTGACTTGTCCTCTCTTGGAGGAATTAAGCATGATATTACCTAAGAAGAGACCTTACATGAACTAAGAAAAATCCCTTTGAACATACCTTACTCTATTTTTTGCATTTACAATAACCATTATATGGCCACCTTGCATAACACACTTTGCATGCCTATGGAGCTATCTTGATTGTAATGGGTGTTAGCATACAAAATTTTTCTTGCTTCATGAATCATTTTGTTTGTGTTGTGCGGAACCTTATCAAAGTTATTAGAAGGTATAGCTTTGGTATGGTTGTACGTATGGGAGGAAAACTTAGGCATGACTTTCCCATAACCACTTACTTATATGTGTGAGCGCATACTGGCCATGCGTGTATGTGTCTCACCTTTTTGGATACTCACCCAATAGACAACCTGGAGTTCCATTGCCTCAGAGTGAGTGTACATTTTGCACCCCTTTTGGATACTCAGCCAATGGATAGCCTGAAGTTCCATTGCCTCAGAGTGAGCGTATGTTTTAGAAAAACAAGCTTAGATTTGATCCATAATGTGTAGGAAAAATGATTGAAGCTTGATCCACCTTTTTTTCCTTTTTATTTCATTTTTATGTCTATGACATTGCATGTTTGTGTATCTTGTTTTTGTTGCATATCATACACCTTGTGTGTTTCCTTTGTGCTTATGTTGGTTTGACGTAGGATCTTGGATCGTGGGGGCTTGGCCACCTCCTTTTATCTTTTCCATCTTATTTCATCCACATTGGTACACTTGCTCCCCTCTTGAATATCTACTTTAGTGTGAGTTTGAATCAAGTTCCTCCTTTCACTAAAGTGGGGGCTAAATGTAGTGTAGATAAAAGTAGCCCTTTTTCAAACTTAATTTGGGAATGGATATTTAATGATAAAATGAACCTAATTGTTCCTTTTTTAGGGTGTTGTAAAGTGTATCCTAACACTTTCACACTGATCTAGGGATTATTATTTAATTGGGATTATTTATGCCTTAACTGGTCCTATCTTGCATCCACAAGCCTTATTAATTGCATCTTTTTGAGGATAATCTTGACACATATCAAATAAAAAATCATAATTCAATGTTTTGGGTCATGTGTTCCAGATCTGGTGATCTAGGAATCATATGCCACCTTGGGCATATGAGTTCCACCTAGGTCTTGGGACTTGATTTCAAGTTTCACATTAAACAAGGCTTGTCTTGGAGTTTGTGCGCCAATTTTGAGCAACTAGGACTCATACGCCACCTTGGGAATATGAGTCCCACTCTAATCAAGACCTATTTTGAATTCAATTCTTGGAAAGATTTTATTCTCCTAGATCTGATGTCGGTTCGTAGTGTTGTAATTTTGGGAAATTTGACATAAACAAGTATAAATACAAGGTTATTTCATCATCTAAACATCTAAGCAATCCTAGAATGTCATAAGCAATCAAGATCAATTTCCCAAGAGTTCACAAGAGAATTTCAAGAGAATTCAAGGGTAGATTTATAGAAGATTATTGCAGCAATTCAAGATCCATCATCATGTCAAAGGCATAATGCATCAAGCATGTTGTTGAGCTAGTGTTGTGATGTAGCATTCAAGATCCAAGCTAAGAATTGTTCCACATCTAATTCAAGATCAAGATCTACATTCTTCATGGCCACTTCATGATAGATTTTAGATTTACATTGCAAGACATCATTCAGGGTACCATTGTTCATGTTTCATTGTTTTGTCATAAGCTTTAATTACCTAAACGAGGTTTCACCAAGGAAAACCCCTATTTCCTAACAATAATTTTTTTTTCTCTCTCTCTACATGTGTGATTGAAGATCTAGGTGATTTAGGTTGAAGATCCATTGGAGAGCAAGATTGGAGAAATTTTTTCAAGTTTTCAAAGTTGTCATCTACATTGCAAGATCACAAAAATTCACCTACAGGTTGCAATTTAGTGTTTTAGACTAAGAAATTTGATAGAACAGAAGCTATAGGAGAACATTAGAGGATATTATAGTTTCAAATCAAGCCTGATACTGGGAATAAATTGCCACTTGTGGTGTATCAATCCTAGTATACTAGATTTTGGGTATTTTTTGTAGATCCTGGTTTAGTAGTTCCAGATTATGGTTCCGACCCGAAACCTTAACTGGGACTAAATCACCTCTACTTGCGTATGAGTCCCAGTGTGATTTAATAGTTATATTTTCAAGATTTCAGACCTCATTTAGAGCCTCTTCATATTTCTAGGTGCACCCCTGTTTATCTCCATTTTTTAATCCTGATTTTAAGTTCATTTTCTAGGTCATATCATTAAGTTTGCATATCATTTGCATTTCTTATCTTTCCAAGCCTTGCTTGGTGGTGAACCCCCTTTTAATCTTTAATCATACCCTAGGACATCCTATTGCAGATCTCTTCTCGTTAATTTCATTCCTAGATTGAGATCTCTAGGGTTTCCTTGAGTGAAAATTGAAGGAAATAGATGGAAAGGTCATAAACCCATTGGTTCCATCTCCACAAAGGTGGAACCCCAATTTTCTTCGTTTCAAACCTATATGTAGAACTTCAACCTTCCATTTATTATAACCCATTGAAACTAGAAAAATTCCCTAGGTAATCCCACCTCTATGTATGACATCTCATAAGTATCTCCAAGGCCATTCATAACATATGCATGATAAAAAATATAAGTAATATACATTAAAATTATGCAAGCCTCTCATATATCTTAAGAACATATATTTCAATTATACTACATAAAATAAAATTTACAATGTTTGATCCTCCTTAATTATAGGTTCCAACCCATTCCAATATTTAGCCTCTTTGCTTTAAGCTAGTGTGAATTCCAATTGAAGCATGCCATTTTGGTTAGCCCACAATATGTGCATGGAAATTGTACATACAAAAAGGGGTCAAAAGTATTCACTTTTTTTTATGTTCTTTTTTCTTTTTTTCTTTTCTTTTCTAAAGTTAACTAAACCTAAACTTGGATGAGTAATTTAAGATTCATACACTAAAAATTTAAAGATACAAAAAGAGAAAGAATTAGAGTACTCTGAATCTAGTTACTAAAATACTAAAGTTTTTTAATAATAGTTAAGATTAAGAGGATGATATGTTCTATGCACACAAAAGTGTTCCTATTTTTTTAGTAAAGTATAACATAGCATCTAGTGTGTGCCCCTCTTTAAATTTAATTGCATTTAGTATTTTTAAAAACCCATTCGTAGAAATATAGTTAAGACTTAAGAGTGAGTACTAGAAGTTGTATATTTTTTGTAATTTTTATTGAATATATATTTTTTTAATAATTCTTTCAAAGTAGATGTATCCTAAAAATCGCATAAATGAGCATGTAGATAACATAACTTGAACTAAAATAATTAAAAAATACTTTTTCAATGTATAAAGAATAAAGTTTAGAACAATCCTATATAATTTTTTAATTTTTTTGACAAGTAGATCAAAAGTTATAAATAAAAATGAATGCATATGTATTTGAGAAATATAGAAACATTAGTAAAATAAATAAAAAATAAATATGTTAATTTATTTTAAATATTAAAAAGTATATGGTTAAACAACTTAGAAGATGTGCAAATTTTTTGTGGTAATTTTATTAAAAATCATTGTATAATGTGTAAACCTGATAACGTGCAAGTTGAGAAATGAGAATGAAGGTAAAAAACACATGAAATAGAGGTAAATAATTAGTCGAAACCTATAGGCTCATTATCCAAACCTATTCCAAATAAAAATGAAGGGAGTTTTTTGACTTAAAAACATGCTCACATTCTATGAAACAAAAAATGTGAAAACAATTTGTGCTCCACAAAATATGAGCACATTCTATGAAACATGAAACCCACTCACATTTTTTTATTATCTCCCCATCTTTCTCTCACTCTCCCTATCTATCTCTCCCTCTATCTTTGTATATATCTCTCACTATGTCTTTATCTCTCTTACTCTCTTCCTTACTCTCTTTATCTCTCTCCATCTCCCATTTATCTCCCTACCTCTCTCTCCCTTCATTATTCTCTATCTCTATCTCTCCTCCTCCCCCTTTCCCTATCATTTATTTCTATCCCTATCAATATCTATCTTCATTCCTCTCCCTCTCTATCTCCTTATCTCTCCCTCTTTATCTACTCCCTCTCCCTCTCCCTCTCCCTTTCCCTCTCCCTATATGTTTTTTTAATCTCTCACTAGAACATTATGTTTCTCTACCTCTCCCTCTCCCTTACATACCCATGCTTTCTCTCCTTCTCCCTCTCTATATCTCATTCCATCTCCCTCCATCTCTTCATATCTTTATCATCCCTCTCTCTTTATTTCTCTTCCCTAGTCTTTATCTCTCTCCCTCTTCCTATCTCTATTGAATCCTCCCTGCATATCTCTTTAAATTATGTGTTGTGAAACCTTATTATGAGCTTCATGACCAAAAATTCACATTATAACATTGTTATTTGCACAAGATACTAAAATATAATAATGTCTCTCTCATACTAGTAAAACAACCCCAATTAGGTTTGGTCCTAGTTTTATTAGTTTTTATTATGATCAAATGACAATAACTATACCTTCTCTTTCCATAATTTATGTTCAAATCAAGCTTAGATATCCTAATACTAATTTTCATGATACAAAATCTAAATTTTACCATGAGGTCACACTAGATGTATCTCACCCCCAAATATGTAATATCAATTAGCACCTTGGTAATTATTAGAAATTTTGACAAGATGAGAACATATTTAATGTCATTGTGCCACAAAACTCTTAATAATCATTCCAAATGTCTTGAGTTTATTTAAGGGCTTTTGCATATCATTCACAATGATGTACTAGCCTTAATTTCTTACCTTGAAGGAAGTAATCACTCCTAGTCTAATGTGACTAGTAAAAAATGTACATGTACATTTCATTCATACTCTCCATATGTTCAATACATATGTGGCCACTAGCTCTACACAATCTAGAGTGATGCATGCTTTATATTTTAGATTTTCCTCGCCTTCACATTCCATGCACTATGGATTTATTGGTTTGAACCTTGGAACCTCCATCCCCTTTGGTTCAGGTATCTTCTCTCACAAACCTTAACTTCTTCCAATGTAGGTATATTTGATATTATCCCACCCCGTTTGCATAAAAAAAGCCTATAATAAAAACAATATGTAAAATTTAGGACACTTTCAACATTAACTCTCCTTGCTATTCACCTTTTCTACTTAATCTCTCATCCCACCATACTATTATTGTAGCCCCCTAACATTGTATATCCTTATTATCTTACTTCATACTAGCTTCAAGGTGCCTCACTATGAAAAGGATGATGGAAAGGGTGATCCAAAAATATGTGTTCTCTTTACAACCTTGTGTAATGACTATTTTTTAAGACTAGTTGCTAGCAAAAATCTTCTCATAATCATTGAAATCCATCACATTAGGTTGATTTTTCACTTCTTGATAATTCAATAATTCTTTAGATCAATTAACTTAAATCCATTCTTAAAACACTTTCAAACTAAAATAGGACCCCAAGTGACCTTTATAGACCAAGTGTATTGCAAGCAGGTTTTTTATGAAAAATTAATTGATTTTATATTGAGATACCAATGCTTTTTCTCTAACATTCCATACATTCACTTCCTAGTTTATATCTACAAAAATATTTCATAAGAAACCTTTAGCCTCTAGTCAAGGATAAAATTTTACTAATGAGATATTCTTCTTTTGCATGACTTTGCACAACCCTTTGCGACTTCAACAAAGTTTCTTGAGCAATTTGAGGCTCCAACCCCATAGGATCCTAATACATCATCCATAGCTTTTGATTCACATAATAACTATAGAAATGATAAAAAATATTTAAAATAATTCTCTTGCTATGTATATAAAACTCCTACCATAACACCTACTATTACACTAGCTATTTTTTTGTTTAAACCTCAAAGAAATTGAAAATTCACAAAATTTTCTAAATCTCTCTATTAAATATTGTAGCAACTCCTAAGAAAAAAATTACTGTATTTTTTTTCCCATTATATCACTAGACATTGATCAACCCCTTCCACCTTCATATGATCTAAAGGCTTTTTTCTAGTAATATAGAGTCTCTAGCCATGATACTGAATAATGCTTGCATATTATAAGAAGATAGTGCAAGGCCTTATCAATTCAAATACCATCCAAGTCTCTAAATTAAAAAATAAAGTACCTCTTTACATTCTTGCTAAAGTCAATAGGAAATCCATTTGAGGAGTACTTATTGATCCCATTAGGATGGTAAATGTAGTCATAGGGGAATTCTTATATTTCCACGAGTTGTATAAAGACAATTAGGAAAAATTACAAGTCCTTATATGAATGAATGTGATGGATTTTCCATATTTCTTACCTTGTATTTTCTTACCCTTTATGTCTAGGATGGACCCAAAACCCTATACATCCCTTGATCATTCCTGACTTTTGTTTCTTTCATCTAAAGTTGGGCCACCCATCTCTTACCTCGATACAAGTGACCCCCTCCATTGTTCATAAGTGTCTTAAGTTATTATACAATAGCTCAAAAGGCATATGTTTTAACATAATGGATTTTGACCTCTTTAGTTGCATGGTAACTTATCCTTGGATTATTTTTCGCTGACCCCTGGGTATGTGCAAGATCATGATGGGCCAAAAAGTGGCAATATGATGGGTATGTGTAAGGTATGTGGCTAATGAATTTTTTTAACCCAAAATTGATGAAATGAAAAGGTTTTTAAAGGATATTCTCAGCTTTCCACCAATATAAATTATGCTTTACTTTGAATTTAATAAATATTTATTATTCATTTTCTATTTGAATTACGACTAAAGTCCTGATTGATAGGTTGATTGAAAAAAAATTGATAGGCTGATTGAAAAACATCTATAGCTTTCAAATAGTATCACATTTTTTGAATCTGAAACATGTGTCACATTCTATGCTTCACATGCTATAGGATTAAAAAAAAATGAATTTCATGAAGTTTTGACCAAGTTAAGGTGGCAAGACATATGAGTTTTTATTTTTTTTTAAATTTGTAATAAAAAATTCATAATTAATTATTTACTTGGAAAAAAATTACAAAAAAATATGCATCATATCTGGACATGAGTCCTCTACTTATATCTAAAATATTATAAAAAAATATTATCATTTTATTGTGGTTAGGGTGGTCAGACAGACACCCACTTCTTATTTTTTCCCTTAAATTTAAGTGCTACTACATTGAAATTTCAAAATTTCACCAAATAGATTTAAAATAAAATAAAATAAACCTAGTAGTTTAGAAACTAAATTCAAATTTCTACAAATTCTATTCTTACATATTTTGAAATAATATCTAAATAACTTATTCAAATTTTTATGTCAAGTTTCCTAACTCTATTTTTTCTGAATTTTCATCGCTACTTAAGGGCTTATTTTTTCCATGATGATCCTGCACATACCTCCCTATGACAATATTTGACCCTAAATTTATTTATTATTTAAATATTATAAAAAAAAACAAAGTGGCTTAGACATAATTTTTGTTTAGTGGTCCTTCTGCCTATTTTATAAATTTTCACCCTTCAATTTATTATCCTTCGTGCTAAAATTTCTTATGTTCCTTGGGTGTTGCCTCTTCAATGATTAGAGGAAAGAAATCCTTATTGGTATGCATTCCCATTCCTATTCTAGTTTCATTTCCTTTAACTTTGTGGTATTTGTTCCTACCCCAACCTCTTTGACTGTTTAATGAAATCCACCCTTACTACATAAACCTCCCCTTTTAGTCTCTCACTTTCTAATAATTTCTTTCATTCCACCCTTTCCCCTTTGATAGTCCAAATAAAGAAACCAATGGTACATCCTCCTCATGCACCTGTGGTTTCCCTTTGATAGAGGAAGGAAAGTAACCCAAACTAGTAGACCCCCCTCTTCCCCCATTTGAGTCTCTATCTCACACTAGAAATAACCATATTGTAAAAGATCACAAGTGTCGTTGATGTGTTGCAACTTGAGAGTTTTTTTCCCTATCCAATATTGATCTTGAGCATCTCCCTCCTATTCAATAATCTCTTCTTTTGAAACTTTCTTCTCAACTCCCACCTCTCCCTACATATTTTAAATCTCTTCTAACCCTAAATTTTAAACCCTTATACAACTTATCTAGATCTAGATGAGAGGAACCCAAAATGGATTAATGTAGTCTTGGCCCCATGACCCCTAATATGTCTCCCTTATTTGAGATTTTAGATATACAACATTTCAACATCATATATAGCACTTCCCTCACTCCATCATATCTAACATCATATTGATAGACATAATTTTTCCCCATATATGTATGTGTTTCTTTTGTTCTCCCTATCATTGTTCTTGATATTTTTTGTTAGTTCCTTCTAAAGACCCATGCTATCATTATACTTTAGGCTTTGTGATTTAAGGATTAATATTTAGGGTTTAGAATTTAGGGTTTAAAATTTAGGGCTTGGGACTTAGGGTTTAGGGTTTAGATTCTAGGGTTTAGATTTTTAATTTTTTAAGGATTAGGGTTAGGGTTTATAGTTTGGGATATAGGGGTTTAGGGATCACAATTTAAGATTTGGTATTTCTATTTAAGGTTTAAGGATCAATATTTTGGGTTTTAATTTAAGTTTTTAGGATTTGGGATTTACATTTATGGTTTATGGTTTAGGATAACTTAGGGTTCAAGGTTTTGACTTTATGGTTTAGGGTTTATGGTTTAGGCTTTGGGGTTTAAGATTTAGTGTTAGGGGTTCAAGGTTTAGTGTTCAAGGAAAGTAACCCATACTAGTAGACCCCCCTCTTACCCCAATCGAGTCTCCATCTTACATTAGACATAGCCATCTTGTGAAAGATCATAAGTTTCGTTGATGTGTTGTAGCTTGAAAGTGTGTTTCCCTAAGCAATCTTGATCTTGAGCATCTCCCATCTATTCAATCACCTCTTGATTTATAAGATTGTTAGAAATAAAAATTTGCCACCCATCTCTAAAATATGTAGAAATATTAGTACAATAGAAATTTACATACCATTAGGGTCAACCCACACATGTCCCATTTTTTGGCCAAAGTAGGACATTGAAATCAACATTTTTCACCAAATTTTTACTTTATGAAATCTATAGCAACTAAACCATTAAAAATTTGGAGATGATGTGAACTAGATATTTGTGAAGATTTGTGTGTAGGTTCTAAATATATATATTTTTAAAAAATTAGAAATAAATTGTTAATTTTTTTACGTAACTTTTAATAACTTATTTTTTATAGTAAACAACATTTTAAAATAGTGACCTTTATGTTGTCACACCTAAATTTTTATTGAAAGGATAAAATTATATTTTAAAAAAATTTATATTTGTAACATTAAATATCTAGTGCATGGATATTTTTCATAATTTTTTGCTACATATTTTTTTAAATTAGGTTTTGAAGTAAGAGTAATTATAAGATGGGCATAGGTGTATTTCATCATGCATAAAATATTTTGTATGTATTGAAATTATTATTTACTTTTTTGGCTAATTAAAACAAGAACATCAATACCTAATGCACACATATTTTTTAGACATTTTTCTCTACTTTTCTATTTTTTCACGTGTGTGAGATAAACACCTTGATGTTTGGTGAAAAACCTACATTCACAAGTAATAAAATATAAATATAGTAATAAAATTAAAAATATTCAAAAATATTCTTTTTTGAAAGCTTATAATAATAGCTACATACTTACAAAACATAATTTTCAAATGAATTTATTTTATCCCTCAAAAGGTAAATGAAAAGTGATTTTCTGTCAACATTTTGATAGGTGTAAAGGAGACTCCATTGTTGGTATGATTTAATACTAGAGGGGTTCTATCCAAGTGGTTTTATCTAAGGGGGTCTTATATAAACCTCTGCAATTAAAACCCTTTAGATAGAACCCCTCAAGTCTTCAATCATTAATTTTTCTAAAAAACTATGTGATTTTAGGAAAAAATCAAGATGTCCCAAGTTTTGGGACCCATTATTGTGGGATGACCCATAAGTGACCACTTGGCCCCATGAGAATCACATATTTATGATCATTGAAATTAATTATTCCTATAAACTCGATAGGGATTTGTAACAGATAGTTGGAGAGTGGATAGGTCTGAGGGTTTTCATGTTCTATGTTAACGAATTGAATGAGTGTAACTAGTTAAGGAACATGTCTCATAAAACCTCTACCCTCATTGGTATATTTTTCATGATCACGTCCATTCAAACCTCCATAATGCAAAAATTAAAGTTCTTACATTCATGACTAGTATAACCAATTAAAAGTCTAGTCCTTTTCATGGTTGCATTCAATCCTATCTACATGATAAAATTTAATTTCATACATGCACAAGACTCATTACTTACATTCAAGAGAATGCATGAAGGATTAAGAACATGTTCTATAAAAGTACTTCCATTTTCATGATTGCATTTGTTCCTATCTCCATCAGGATAAAATTTAATTCTATACATGCAAGACTCATTATCTTACAATCCACATAATACACAAAGGGTTAGGAACATATTTTGTAAAAGTCTTTCCCTTTTCATTATTGCATTTGTTCATATCTCCATCATGATTAAATTTAATTTCATACATGCATGACTCATTATCTTACAATATAGAGAATGCACAAAGGGTTAAGAACACGTTCTGTAAAAGTCTCGCTCTTTTCATGATTGCATCTATTCCTATCTCCATCATGATAATTTTTAATTTTGCACATGTAGGACTCATTATATTACAATCCAACTAATGCATGAAGGGTTAAGAACATATTATTTAAAAGTATGATCCTTTTCATGATTACATTCATTCCTATCTCCATCATGCTAAAATTTAATTTTATACATGTAGGAATCATTATCTTAGAAATTGGAGAATGCACAAAGTGTTAAGAACATGTTTTGTAAAAGTACTATCTTCACTTGACTCTCTTTTTCATAATTTAATTTATTCACACCTCCTCCATGTTAAATTTCATTTCTGATATTTATAATTAATTCTCACCTATTCTACATATAGTCAATATTTCTTGACACCTAATGATAGATGCATGAATTTATAAGTTCTGAAATTTAGAGTTATGAAATATAAGTAGAGTTATCAATGGAATGTGAGGAAAATTTAATAGTTCCAACACATTTGGGAGAGAAAGAGAATGATAGGGATGGCCTCTGTTCATTCCCCAAGATACCCAACTATTTTGAGCCACACTATTTCAATGTAGTCTCTTAAGAGCCCTAAGTGTAAAAAAATGCCAAAATATGATAGATTAGTTCTAAAATATATTTCACTTAGGAAATTTTTTATAAACCCGCAAGATCACATAAGGTCCCTTCACAATAATCTCTCTTGGTTTTCTAAGTCTCCAATACACTTGATTGTGGCGACAATTTTCTAAATATTGCAAAAAAGTGTCAATTATGTTTAGTAAAATCTTGTCAAGAACTATAATTTGGATTTCATACATTGTGGAAAAAAATTGATAGCTCCAACATGTTTGAGTGGGTAGGTGAATGCTAGGGAATACATATTTTCATTCCCCAAGGCACCTAATCATTCTGATCTACACTGTTATGATGTAGTCTTTCAAGAGCCATAAGTGAAAAAAACTATGAAACTGTGACATATTGGTTATATAAACCCATGACACTTGGGAACATTTATTTTGAACCTAAAGGGTCAGATAGGGTCCCTCCACAATAACTTCTCTCACTTTTAAAATCTCCTAGGCACTTAACTATGGTGACACTTTTTCA
Source organism: Sequoia sempervirens (assembly GCA_007258455.2). Taxonomy (NCBI): domain Eukaryota; kingdom Viridiplantae; phylum Streptophyta; class Pinopsida; order Cupressales; family Cupressaceae; genus Sequoia; species Sequoia sempervirens. Next base: position 196,599,801 of record VDFB02000008.1, on the reverse strand, counting down.
AATGTTGAAAAAACATCAATTATGTTTAGTAAAAACTTTAAGAGCCACTCTTTGCATTTTGTGCATTATGGAAAAAAAATAGTGAAAAAAATTGAGTAGGTAGGTGAATGCTATGGAAGGCCTCTATTCATTCCCCAAGAAACCTAATTGTTTTAGGATACATTATTCTAGTTTAGTCTCTTAAGATCCTTAAATGAAAAAACTACCAAACTATGACATATTGGTTCTCAAAATCTATGGCACTTAGGAATGTTTTTGTCACATAAGGTCCCTTCACAATAACCTCTCTTAGTTTATGAAATATCCAATCCACTTGAACATGGCGATAATTTTTAAAATGTTGCAAAAAGTGTTGATTATGTTTAGTAAAAACTTGTTAGGAGTCATATTTTACATTTAGTGTGATGTGGAAAAATTCAACAATTCCAATATATATTGGTGGGTGGGTGAATTATAGGGAATAGCTTGTTAAAATTCTTGAAGACACATGATTTTTCTGGGCTACACTATTCTGATGCAATCTCTTAAGAGCCCTAAGTATGAAAAACTTCCAAACTATGACATATCGAATCTCAAAATCCATGAAACTTAGGAAAATTTATCCTAAAAGTACAAGGTCACATAGGGTTCCTTCACAATAAATTGTATTATTTTTTAAAATCTCAAATCCACTTGACCATGTGACAACAATTTTTCAAATGTTGCAAAAAGCATCAATTGTGTTAGTAAAAACTTGTCAAGAGCCATAATTTTAATTTCGTATGTTTTGAAAAAATAGATAGTGCTAACATGTATAGGTGGATAGGCGAATTATAGAAAATTATTATTTTTATTCCCCAAGACACTTGATCATTTTTGGCTACACTATTTTGACACAATCTCTAAAGAGCCCTAAGTGCGAAAAACTACTGAACTATGGAAGATTGTTTCTCGAAATTCATGGAACCTAAAAAATGTTCCATTTGAACCTACTAGGTAATGTAGGGTCTCTCCACAATGACCTCTCTATATTTTTAAAATATCCAATCCATTTTTTTGTAGCAATAGTTTTTCAAATGTTGCAGAAAATATCAATTACGTTTAGTGAAAAGTTGCAAGCAAGCATATTTTTTATTTTATGCATTGTGGGGTTGAATAGACAACACCAACACATCTGAGTGGGTAGATGAATGATACTAAAGGCCATATTTCTCACCCTAGCTACCACGATCATTCTAGGCTACACTATTTCAACACAATTTCTTAAGAGCGCTAAGTGCAAAAAATTGTCGAACTATGATAGGATATTTATTAGAATACGTGGCACATACTAGGACCGATGAAAATGGGGGAATAGATAAATGAATGATGATGTATTCACACCCACTTTCAAAGAGGCTCCACTCAAGGAAAACCTTAGAGATCTCAATGCATAAGTGATTGAAATCTAACAATAGGGTTATCCTAGGGGTTGAATGATAGCTAATGAGGAGTTCACCACCAAGTGTAAACTTGGAAAAGACAATGAATTGGAAAACATAGTGTGATATGCAAAAAATTGCTAAATGACCTAAGAAAATGAACAAAATGTAGTAAAAATCTATGAGATTGGAAGTGTGCACTTGGAAAACTGAAGGAGATAGAATGGAGGTATGGATCACTGAAAATTCTACTATTGATGTTGATTGGGACTCATTTGCCAGGCTAGGTGAATCAGTCCAGTTTCTAGGAAAATGTGCATGAACAGGTTTCAACCAAAAGGGTATCCAAATCTATAAAAATATTGATCAGGCCTATATAGTGAGACTCATTCACCAATAGTGGTGAATCAGTCCACTTCCACTTTTCTAGAAATTTTGAATTGGATTTTGTGCCTCTTAGTCTTCTCTACTCTTTTTGATTGGTTTCTGGATTTGAAACTGCAAAATGCCACTTGTAGACCTTCTCCAAGTTTCTCCAAGGCTTGATGGCAACTTAGAAAACTTTGAGGACTTGATAAATTTTCTCCACCTTAGCTTCTTGGAAAATTTGCAACCTATCCCTACAAATCACACACAAGAAGAGGGAAAAATGTTGTGGGGGTTAGTGAATATGGGTTTGCCTTGGTCAAACCCCTTGTTGGTAATTAAACCTTGAAATGGAAGCAAATATAAAAAGAGAATGATGAATGAACAAAATATAATGTTGCAACTCACCAAACCCTTGTAATTAAGGTGCTACAAACATGTAAGTAATGGCTCCAATAGATGTAGACTTGAAATCTTACTTGAAGTTGATAGATCTTGAATGAAGCACTTGCTTGAAACATAAACCCTACATCACAATTGTTAGGTCTAAAACAACATGATGCAAGCAATCTTTGACATGATGATTGAAACTTGAATAATGCTCTAAAATACTTGATAATGTGCTCTTGGAATGCCTTGAATTCTCTTATGAATGCTTGAATGCTTGATAGGTTACTAGGTGAAAATATGAGTGAAAGAACCTTGTATTTATACTTAATTATGCAAGAATTCTCGAAATACACTACAAGCCGACATCAGATCTACGAGAATAAAATCCCACAAGAAATTTGATATAAATTTGAATTTTGGTCACACAAGACTCATTCGGCCAAGGTGGTGAACGATTCTTATTACACATAATGTATGGGACCAAAAATGAAAAGTGCCTAGAAATGTGTGAAACCTACATCAGGGCCAAAAAGACCTCGGTGGGACTCATTCACCCAAGGTGGCGAAAGAGTCCCAGACACTAAATCTATGCCACACAAGCTAGGAACACCTAAATTATGATTGGTTACTAATTGGTGTCAGGATTATCCTCAAAAAGATGCAATAATGAGGCTTGTGGATGAAAAATAGGGCCAATTAAAGCATAAGAAATCCCAATTATTAATGAAAAGCCTAGAGGAATGTGAAAGTGTGTTACAACACTTTACAACACTCCAAATAAGGCAAGATTAATGTTTAATATGATTAAAATTATATTTATTATGCTTAGTTAATTGATTAAATCCTACAAAAGTGTGGAAGTGTGTTACAACACTTCACAACACTTTTGCAAGGCACCATTAAATTCCATTAGTTCACAAGGGCCCAAGACCTAATGTGAATGTGTTATCCACATTACAACACTAAATCAAGGCAACATTAATCCAAAATCACAAGGAGGTCCCAAACAAGTCAAAAAAAGTAGAAGGGTTACTTTTTCGGTGACTCCATTTAGCCCCCACTTTAGTGAGAGGATGAACCTGCTTCAAACTCACACTAAACTAGACAAACACACATCAAGAGGGGTTCCAATGTACAAATTCTAGCAAGACAAGATGACAACGATCAAGGGGGGTGATCAAGCCCCCAAGATCAATATCCTAGAACAAACTAACTCAAGTACCAAGGAGCACACATGAAAATGATATAAAGAACAATGACAAGGCTAGACATACACTGCCAAAGACAAAAAAAAGAGAAAAGAGGGAGATAAAAAGAATCGGATTGAAAGCTTCAATCATTTGTCCATATAGATGTGGATTAGATCTAGGTTGTTTGTTCAAAAAATGTGTACTCACTTTGAGGCGAAAAAACTTCTGGCTATTCACCGAGTGAGAAGTCCTAAAAGGTGAGAAACATACACTCATGGATGGTATGAACTCACATACATGAAAGTAGCTATGGGGGAAGTCATGCCTTAGATTGGGCTTCCCACTCAACCATACCAAAGTTATACCTCCTGATAACTTCAATAAGGCGCAACACAAAAATGATTTCCGAGCTTCACAAGGCAAGCAAAACTTTGTATGCTTGGAGCTCATGAAAAAACAGGATGGCACTACATGCATGCAAGTTGTGTTATGCAAGGTGGCCATATAACAAAAAATACAAAAATGCAACATGCAAAGAATGTTCAAAGGAGACTTGCTTAGTTCATGTGAGGTCTTTAACTTAGGGAACATTGTGCCTAATATCTCCAAGAGATGACCAATCAGAGAATAGAGAATTCACAACTTAGGGGATGTAGTGCATTGCATCAAGCCACTAAGAGGAATGCAATATGCTAAGAGAGATCATGCTCCTGGAGGACATTACACCCCATGTCATCCACAAAGTGACAAACACATCAAATGAAGTAAGAAGGATGCACTAAGAACCAATAAGGAAAATGAAAAAGAATAATGCCAATGTATGCCCCCACTTTAAATAAATTGCTAAAAACCATGCTATGAGCAATTACTTTACAGTAGCAAATGCAAAATGCAAACAAAAAAGAAGAAGAAATGATATCCAACTTGGAAATCCCTATGCCAATTCATATGTTTCTGAGTAAAGCTATATCATGCAAGATAAAAAGAAAAGAAATGGTTTCCCTCAAAATAAAAACGCCAAACACACAAGGGATCTATAAATTTGGGGTCAGTATGTTCTTTAGTACAATGATATTAGAGAGTTCAAAACTATCATCATCCCCTAAATACACATAGGATTGGAAGAATGACACAAAGAGAGAAAAAACAAAGAAAAACCTTTTGGGTCAACATGGAAGAAGCATGAATGTCTTGACGCCTTGTGTCATCCCCAAAAGGAAAACAAAAGACAAAAACAAAGATAACAAAAAATATTTTGGGTCAACATGGAAGAGACATAGGGTGTCTCAATGCCTTGTGTCATCTCCAAAAGGAAAACACAAGACAAATGAAAAAGAGAAATAAAGAAAAAGGAAAAGGAAAAAGGAAAGCCTTTTGGGTCAACATGAAGGAGATATGAATGTCCTGATGCCTTGTGTCATCCCCAAAAGGAAAACACAAGAAAAAGATAAAGATAAAAAGTGAAAGTGATGTACGACATAGAGAAGAATAACGTGCAAATAGATAAATTTCATGAAAAGAGAACATAAAACAAAATGTCAGGAGGGACCACATTACACACATGCAATCACACACAAAAGGAAAAAAAGAAATAAAGAAAAAAGGCTAGTAAGGCGAACGTGAGTCAACCTATTAGCAAGTCACCTGCCTCCCAATCATGTTCTGTATATACCGAAGGCGGGAAACTAGCCAAAGGGACAAGAGCAAGTGCCAAACTAGGAGAAGCACTTGGAGATTTGTCATTTAAGCTCATAGAAGAGGAGAAAAATGTATTTAGTTCATTATGCACCTCTTTGTCGATTTTAGCAACCTTTTCATAATCTTCTAAGTTGATCACAACAGGAGGGAAAAGGATTTTGTCCATAGAAGAATTCACTTCTTGTTGTGGAGGTTGCATTGAACTTTCTTTTGTTAGTTGGGGAGAAGGGTCACCATGCATTGCTTTAGTTAGGTTTGAATCTTTATTTTCTTTGTTTATTCTTCATGTAATATGTGAGAAAAGGCATGACATCGATGCCTACACTCTCTAGCACCTCTGTTTCTTTTGGTTTTGTTCTCAAGTTGTATTTGTGTAGGAGAGGGTTGATCAACCGTAAGTTTCTTTTCTTCCCAAAGGGGAGGAATGGAAGGAACAATAGGAGGTTTTTCAACTACTTTCTCTTTGACTTTGTAAATTTTTTATTCTAGGAGGTGTTACAGGGTTGGTTTCATTATCTCTTGGACATTTGTAGGATATAGGTGAAGTTTCTATTTTTGGTTCCATCTTGGTTGTTTGGCTCTTGTTTAGGTTCAAGCATGGTTTCATCAAGGATGGTAGGATCATATGTGGATGGGGACTGTATGTTTTAGAGAGATAGTTCAACTATTTTTTTTCCTTGAACTTTTGATAGGACAAGAGAAAGAAGTCTTCTCGAGGTTTTATAGGTTCCATGGGTTCGGGCCAAAAGGAATCTAGGGAAAAGTTTCCTTTGGAAGGAAAGGGATTAAATCCACTATGGTGGAAAATGAATATTTCATTGTCAAATGGAAACTTTAAAAATTTATGCATAATCGAAGGGAAAAATTTCATGGAGTGAAGCTATGGGTGGCCTAGCTTCACACAAAATTGGTCCAACTGCGGGATGATGGAGAATGTGACATCTAACATTTTTGGTCTTATCTGCAATGGTAAGGCGATTGATCCTATTGTAGGGAAAGAAAAACCATTGTGTGTCTTGATCCATGCTTTCGGTTTATCATATTAATCTTGATAAAGTTCATGCAAAAGTAAAAATTCCTTGGTGATCACATTCTCTCCATAGGCGGGATCTATTAATATCCCATTAGTGGGCTTATCATAGATACAATCGACTATGTAAAGAAGACCATCAGGAAAATGTTTAATTATATCCTTAGAGGAGAAAGAAATGTAAATAGAGCTCTTAGGTCAACCCTTACGAGGGATGACATCTATCATTCCTACCATTTCATCCATAGGATTGACATTGATAGAATTATTTAGAATAGAATCATTGTATTCATCATCTGTATCAACATTCATCACATCCTTCTTTGTAGTTTCACTTGCTTTGAAAAATGAAATATTATGTTTAGGCATTGGGTTGGAAATTTTTTGCAAGTTTTGGTTAGGAGGGGCAATGGAATTATTTCATCAATCACTAACACCTCCAATGGATAGACAACCAAAATCAATGAGGTCTTGCACAAGATGTTTAAGAAACTTGCAATGTTTCGTGTCATGTCCATTTTGTTGATGGTAGTGGCAATAAGCATTTGATTTGAAGGTGGGGGGTAAAGGCTTATTAGGGTTAGGTGTTCGGACAAGAGGTAAGGTAATCATTTGTTGGTCTAGAAGTTGAGACATTGTGTTTTGAAGGGTATTAGACAAGGGAGTGAATTGTCTTTTGGGATCTCCATAGCTAAAGGGGAATGAGGCTTTGACAACAACTACTTGGTTATTGAAATTTTGAATTGGTTTTTGAGGGGGATTGAATTGAAGGAACCCTTTATTTTGTTTTCTAAAAGGTTGGGCATTGTTTTGGTTTATGGGCTTGAATCTCTCAATTCGGTTAGAAGTGGACCTTGTATCTCGACTACTAACCAAATTTTGATAATCGTGGAGGGTAGTGCACAGGTGCATGAAGGATGGGAATTTCATCATGGTCAAATTTTCTTGGATTTTACTTTGCAAATTTTCTATGAACATCTTTTGAAGGTGTGGGTCGGGGACCTCGACATCGATTTGGGAATAAAGCGATTGGTAGCATGAGATAATTTAATCAGTTATCTTTTCATCTTCTTTTTGCTTGCATATCATAAAATCGACCAATGTCATCTTGGGAGTCATATGCACTTGGAAATGGTTTGAAAATGCATCAAAAAGTTCATTGAATGAACAAATTGAGTTGTTCGGTAAAGAAGAGAACCACTCCAAGGCAATATCTTTCAAGGACCTAAGGAATTTTTTTTCCAATAGTTTATTGTCAAGGACAAAGTCACTACATAAGCCGGTGTAGGCATTAACATGGTTAAAAGGATCTCCCTTCCTTCCATATTTTTCACATCTAGGAAACTTTACACCTTGTCGCATCGGTGTTCACAATATCTCCAAGAACAATGGACTACTTTTGACATAATATGTAGGTTGACCATTTTGATTTAGGTTTATGGTGGAAATTTTCTTTTGAAGGGATGAATTTTTTTGGAAAAGTTGTGTTATGAGAGGGTCATTGCTTGTGTTATGAGATGGAAGTGAAAGTGGTGATGGAATGTATATGGTTGTAGGACAAGTGAATGGAATGCTTAAAGGTGGTAAGGTAGGAGATATAACTTGCGATGCCGCATAAGAACTAGGGATGTTGGTAGGAATACCCAGGGAAGGAATCACATTACTAGCTTGTTGCATTGTTGTTGTGACTTGAGAGTTGGTATAGGTAGATATTGAGGCAATTGTTGAGGGAGGAGGAATTTGAGTTCCTCCTTGGCTTGTGACATTGCTTGTAGGTAGAGGACAACTAGTGGTTTAGGGAATATGTTTTCCAAATATTTTAACTATGTTTTGCACAAGGTCAAGGCCATCTTCACTTTCAAGCATTCGGTAAATGTTTTCTATGATAGGAATTGCAGTGGTTGAAATGTTTTCATATACCAATATCTCCAAGAACAATGGACTAATTTTGACATAATATGTAGGTCAACCATTTTGATTTAGGTTTATGGTGGAAATTTGCTTTTGAAGGGATGAAAAAATTTGAAAAACAATTGCACAAGCTAGTAATGTGATTCCTTCCCTAGGTATTCCTACCGACATCCCTAGTTCCTATGCGGCATCGAAAGTTATATCTCCTACTTTTGAAACAATTGGAGTGGTTACCACCTTTAAGCATTCCATTCACTTGTCCTACAACCATATACATTCCATCACCACTTTCACTTCCATCTCATAACACAAGCAATGACCCTCTCATAACACAACTTTTCCAAATTGTTTCATCCCTTCAAAAGAAAATTTCCACTATAAACCTGAATCAAAATGGTTGACCTACATATTATGTCAAAAGTAATCCATTGTTCTTGGAGATATTATGAACACCGATGTGACAAGGTGTAAAGTTTCCTAGATGTGTTGTAAGCTAGTAATGTGATTCCTTCCCTGGGTATTCCTACCAGCATCCCTAGTTCCTATGCAGCATCGCAAGTTATATCTCCTACCTTACCACCTTTAAGCATTCCATTCACTTGTCCTACAACCATATACATTCCATCACCACTTTCACTTCCATCTCATAACACAAGCAATGACCCTCTCATAACACAACTTTTCCAAATTGTTTCATCCCTTCAAAAGCAAATTTCCACCATAAACTTGAATCAAAATGGTCGACCTACATATTATGTCAAAAGTAGTCCATTGTTCTTGGAGATATTGTGAACACCGATGCGACAAGGTGTAAAGTTTCCTAGATGTGAAAAATATGGAAGGAAGGGAGATCCTTTTAACCATGTTAATAGCTTGTTGCATTGTTGTTGTGACTTGAGAGTTGGTGTGGTATAGGGAGGAATTTTTTTTCCAATAGTTTATTGTCAAGGACAAAGTCACTACATAAGCCAGTGTATTCCATTCACTTGTCCTACAACCATATACATTCCATCACCACTTTTACTTCCATCTCATAACACAAGCAATGAACCTCTCATAACACAACTTTTCCAAATTGTTTCATCCCTTGAAAAGACAATTTCCACCATAAACCTGAATTAAAATGGTCAACCTACATATTATGTCAAAAGTAGTCCATTGTTCTTGGAGATATTGTGAGCACCGATGCGACAAGGTGTAAAGTTTCCTAGAGGAATTTTTTTTCCAATAGTTATATGGTTGTAGGACAAGTGAATGGAATGTATATGGTTCTAGGACAAGTTCCCTATTTCATCCCCTCAACAATTGGCTCAATATCTACCTCTACCAACTCTCAAGTCACAACAACAATGCAACAAGCTAGTAATGTGATTCCTTCCCTAGGTATTCCTACCAGTATCCCTAGTTCCTATGCGACATCACAAGTTATATCTCCTACCTTACCACCTTTAAGCATTCCATTCACTTGTCCTACAACCATATAAATTCCATCACCATTTTCCCTTCCATCTCATAACACAAGCAATGACCATCTCATAACACAACTTTTCTAAATTGTTTCATCCCTTCAAAAGAAAATTTCCCCCATAAACCTGAATCAAAATGGTCAACCTACATATTATGTCAAAAGTAGTCCATTGTTCTTGGAGATATTGTGAACACCGATGCGACAAAGTGTAAAGTTTCCTAGATGTGAAAAATATGGAAGGAAGGGAGATCCTTTTAACCATGTTAATGCCTACACTGGCTTATGTAGCGACTTTGTCCTTGTGGATCTTGGGTTATGTAGTGGCTTATGTCGTTGTGGATCTTGGGTTATCTAGAGGTTCCACTCCTAGTATTGACAATTTAGTACACTAGGCATGAATAACACCCTTAGCAACTCCTTGCCTTCAAGTAGCATTCACATCAAACCAAGGAATGACAAAATCCTACAAATAAACATAATTCAAATTCATGAGGACCTATCAAACTTACAACATCAAATAACCCTTGAAAACATTTCAACCACTGCAATTCCTATCATAGAAAACATTTACCGAATTCTTGAAAGTGAAGATGGCCTTGACCTTGTGCAAAACATAGTTAAAATATTTGGAAAACATATTCCCTCAACCACTAGTTGTCCTCTACCTACAAGCAATGTCACAATCCAAGGAGGAACTCAAATTCCTCCTCCCTCAACAATTGCCTCAATATCTACCTATACCAACTCTCAAGTCACAACAACAATGCAACAAGCTAGTAATGTGATTCCTTCCCTGGGTATTCCTACCAGCATCCCTAGTTCCTATGTGGCATCGCAAGTTATATCTCCTACCTTACCACCTTTAAGAATTCCATTCACTTGTCCTACAACCATATACATTCCATCACCACTTTCAATTCCATCTCATAACACAAGCAATGACCCTCTCATAACAAAATTTTTCCAAATTGTTTAATCCCTTCAAAAGAAAATTTCCACCATAAACCTGAATCAAAATGGTCAACCTACATATTATGTCAAAAGTAGTCCATTGTTCTTGGAGATATTGTGAACACCGATGCGACAAGGTGTAAAGTTTCCTAGATGTGAAAAATATGGAAGGAAGGGAGATCCTTTTAACCATGTTAATGCCTACACTGGCTTATGTAGTGACTTTGTCCTTGACAATAAACTATTGGAAAAAAAATTCCTCCCTATACCATACCAACTCTCAAGTCACAACAACAATGCAACAAGCTAGTAACATGGTTAAAAGGATCTCCCTTCCTTCCATATTTTTCACATCTAGGAAACTTTACACCTTGTCACATCGGTGTTCACAATATCTCCAAGAACAATGGACTAATTTTGACATAATATGTAAGTCGACCATTTTGATTTAGGTTTATGGTGGAAATTTGCTTTTGAAGGGATGAAACAATTTGGAAAAGTTGTGTTATGAGAGGGTCATTGCTTGTGTTATGAGATGGAAGTGAAAGTGGTGATGGAATGTATATGGTTGTAGGACAAGTGAATGGAATGCTTAAAGGTGGTAAGGTAGGAGATATAACTTGTGATGCCGCATAGGAACTAGGGATGCTGGTAGGAATACCTAGGGAAGGAATCACATTACTAGCTTGTTGCATTGTTGTTGTGACTTGAGAGTTGGTATAGGTAGATATTGAGGCAATTGTTGAGGGAGGAGGAATTTGAGTTCCTCCTTGGCTTGTGACATTGCTTGTAGGTAGAGGACAACTAGTGGTTTAGGGAATATTTTTCCCAAATATTTTAACTATGTTTTGCACAAGGTCAAGGCCATCTTCACTTTCAAGCATTCGGTAAATGTTTTCTATGATAGGAATTGCAGTGGTTGAAATGTTTTCAAGGGTTATTTGATGTTGTAAGTTTGATAGGTCCTCATGAATTCTAATTATGTTTACTTGCAGGATGTTGTCATTCCTTGGTTCGATGTGAATGCTACTTGAAGGCAAGGAGTTGCTAAGGGCGTTATCCATGCCTAGTGTACTAAATTGTCAATACTAGGAGTGGAAGCTCTAGATAACCCAATATCCACAATGATTGTGCTATCATAGGATGACATGAGTCTCAAACTTCTTGTCACTATGGTATTAGCAATAGGGCACCAAACACTCATGCAAAGGTCACTAAATGTGGGGTGAGTGTAAATACAATGTAAGCTAATAAGAATGAAATGCTTATAACTAAAATTCTGGAAAGTAAAACATAAATGTAGAAACAACAAACAAAAACTTAGAAACTAAAGATTAAATGCCAGAAAATGCAGTGAAAAATATGCCAATTGACTGATTCTCCCAAGGTGTCAAATGAGTCCAAGTACTAATTTTTTTGGAAATTTTTAGAATTTTTAAATTGAATTTGACGCTTTTTTATGTTTTCTAATGCAAATTTGAGAGGCAAATGAAAATTTTTACTAATTTTCAATGAAATTAAATGCACTAATGCAAGCTAAATGAGCTTTTCACTAATGCAAAATTGAAACTCTAGAATGAAAATTAACCAATGTAAAACCTGTTGGTGTTTTTTCTAGCTGAACCCCAAAATTCTCTAAAGGAGAGCCAATCCTTATGTTTAAGACATTCCTAAGCTAGTGGCCAACACAATGAATAAATAATTCAGAGGTATTTACTCCTGCACTTTAGGCTCTTTGAGACCTGGGAGGGTGTTTCACGATGGTGTTCATTTTAATCTACTTGATGAAGAACACTTCTAGACATAGATTGGTTCCTACGACTTGTAAATTAGCATAATCCACTAAAGATTTGGCTGATCTTTAAGTAAATAACTATCCATTTGCTAGGAACGAGGGTGTATTTCAAACTTACATTTTAGAATTGACAATATTTTAATGAGTATTGTTCTTATTTTGAACCTATGGCTAGGCATATCACCAATTCATTTGATTGCATGAATTCTTGACAAAAAAGCTAGTGCCTCATTAATTGGGCAAATGGAGTCAAATATGGAGTACCCAGTAATACACAAATTATTTAATTTTGAAATAGATAGACTATTTTCATAATGCCTTGCAATATAAAAACTCATGATATCCAAAACATCACTTCTTACCAAATCCTCTACAAATTCTTACAGACCTATGACTCTCCTCAAGTATTTAATTAAATCTTTGAGCTAAAGAAAAAAAAAAGAGTCATACATCTAATTAAACCATTAGTGACAAATGAAAAGATCCTTGATATCTTCATTTATAATCTACAAAAAAGCACAAAGGAGAGTACATGCTTTGGAATTTAGATTTGTTTTGATATCAGTCATTCGTTTAGAACTATTTAAAATTATTACTTATAAGACCTGTACCTAAGATGATTGGCCAGCATATTCATCAAGCCTTCTACATTGTATCTATTTTCTGTACTTAAATTCTACCCAAACCATTATAAACTCAAAATTTTGACCCCTGTAATGAGCCTTAAAATATATTTAAGATGAAGGGAGCAACAAGCATCAGGATCATTACAGTTACATTTCATAATCATTTCAAAATTAATTTCATTTCATTTGGGCCATTTCCCAAACCATTATATTCAATCATTCTTTCACCACGGGAAAGCAAAAAGGCAAAAAGAGCACCAAGCAATTGGTCGGAGAAGCATACACAAGCCTTCCAAAAGGAGTCGTTATCAAAATCAACATGTTCACCAACACCGGGGAAGTCATCATCAGTACCAATGGCATAGACTAATGAACCAACTATAGGAGGGTTGAGTCACCACAAAATTCCAAACACCGCACACCATTCAATGGGAGAACACAAGTGCTACCTAGCCTTGTCAACGGTTGGGTAAACACTCCCACTTCGTTTCTTGACAGAAATTGGAGTAGCAATTATCACCTCATCGTCTGAATCATCATAGGGAACAAGGGAAATGGGACAATGGCCAAAATCAGAGCCGACTCCTCCTTCCTCACTTGAAGAACTATTAAAAATCACAAAAGGAAAACTGGGCTTCCTTGAACAGACCCTAGGGCCCTTACTCTACTTCTTCAATTCATTCACAGACTCAACAAGCCCTTTCCCTCCAACTTTGACCAATTCTTCTGAAACGGTCCTATTTCTCATACTATAAATGCTCTTGACAACAATTTTCTTGCCCTTCTTACACATACTCCTCTTACCCTTCTAGACAGTTGAAATTTATACCATAATGGGTTTAGCTTCAAGCACATATGCAAGTGGTTCCTATATAATCAACCTTCTAGACCTTCAAACTGGTGTGACAGGAGTATTTGGCTCACCCATTTTATCTAGAGTAAAAAACTGACTACAACCTATCTTGCAGGAAAAATACCAGCCAGAAATTTTAGAGATTCCCCACCCACAGAAATGAAAACCCCAAGAGCCCCACACAAGATAATACAGAGTACAATTGAGCTACAACAGCAATACCACCCTAGGAACGTAACATGGATAACGATAATGCATGTGTGCACGCTTATAGACCAGGGGATATCATACCACCACCTCTGTGATGATTCTCTCAATACTCAAATATCGCTCCTCCAATACCTATGGCAATCATTTTAGAGCCCTGATAATTGCAAATGATCAAACAAACTACAAAAAAAATCTCATTAAATAGAGGAATTAGAGGCAAGTTGCATTTAATGGCCACCCTAGCTCACTCGAGCGAGCAATAACTCAATTGCTCCATGTTGAATCCTAGTCATTGATCATTTTGGATTTAAAACTCGATCAACGAGGCCCATTAAGGATCACCACTTACTTTCCTGTCCGTATTTAGAAACAATGATGTGATGCTCTTAAAACTGCCACATACCCATCTGTATCCAGACTTTATCATTCTCAACTTTCTCGTTGTTGATCTTGATCGCGAGATGATCTTATCCAGAAACCCAACTCATATCACCCATCACTCATTTTCTTTTCATGGAGTGGTCTCAACACACAATACATTGAACTCGTGCGATGGGGAGTAACTCAACCCATCGGCGGTTGCGGGTTCTCCTTTAGAATGCATGAGACAGCCGACGATAATGATAAGGCTAGCGATGGGTTAAATATTTAACCACATCGCTCATTGGGGGTTGCTTTCTAATGGTGACAATGTAACACACGATGGGTGATGAACCTAATGCAATAAGAAAGATAGTGCTTCACTCGTCGTGGGATGGACATGGGCTAGTCTAAAGGAACACGCGATGAGTGATGAACTGCTAGTGGTAAACTTAGGCAAAGCTAAAATGCACATGGGAATTAGCTATTTTTTCAAAAGGGGACTTCCTAGGCTGGACGAGTGACTTCAGTATTGGGGCTGGTAAATACATGCATTTAAAAGGCTTTGGTGATAACTCAAATGACTAGTGATCGACTGAATGGGTCAATGCAAAATTTGGAATGCCAAAGGGTTTTAAGATAGGAAATTCATCAATAAGGTACATAGCCCAACCATACCCCCAAGTGACAACAAGCCATGAGAAATCAAATGATCGACCATGGAACCAATGGGACCATGAAAATTTTTAGGGTTCCACTAGTGGCTTTGACTAGCGATGTATGCCTCTTGCAGGCATAACAAGAATCTAGAATCTTTGGTAGAAGAAAACTAGTAGAAAGGCACAAAAACCAAGGACAAGAACAAAAAATCATGGATATTGATTACAAGGATATTGAATGTAGCTTTTATTTCCAATCCCAAAAGCTTCCTTTTAGTTTCTTAGGCTTCATTCTCCAAATTGGAGGCCAAATGGCCCCCAAAACTTAGAAGCAGTTCTTTCCTTTGTCAAATATCTTATCCTATGTAGATTGTAGTGGATCAAAAATTATGCCTGGTACATTTGTACGATCAACTCCATTATGATCAACATGGTCAACCATTTTTCTGGAACTACTTTTTCAGTTAATCCACTCTGATGCAAGCTCGTCTAACTGTATTGGACAAATGAAATATCCATATTCCATTTGATCATCCCTATCATTAGTTTTGTCTTCATATTCAATTTTCATTTTAGGTTGAGATCTTGCATAAACACTTCAGTATAGACCTTGTAAGCAACCCTCAAGTATATCAAATTAGAAAGACTCAAATTCAGGATTTTGGCTAAATGGGAGATGAGGAAAAAGAAAAGAATTAAAGTATCTCAATCAAGCAAATCAACATTCACTTTGTCTTCCATACCAATATTCTGCTCATTGGATGAAAAATTTTTCATAATCAAATCATGGAGGTACGAGGCATTAGCAAAGAAACACCTGAATCCAACTTCACATTGATCAATAACACATCCACTGCTTCTTACATCACTTAGTAGCTCCTTATACCAGCCAAAAGATCCTGCAATGTCAACATGATTTGAGAATTCATCAAACTATTTTTCCTTGTCAACATTTAGTAGAATTAATCTAGGATCAATGCAATCATCTGGGTGCACAACTTGATCATCCAAGAATGAGCTTCTTCGTTCACTAGTGTATGCATCATACTCCTTTATATGTGTGGTCAATAACTCAACCAATGCTTCACAACAATCATCTTGAACCACAAGGACATCAATATATTCATCAACTCTTATTTTATCACAGTGAACAATCACTGCCCTATCTTTGACATTTTCATCAGTAAGAGCACCACATTTAGAGTCATTATCATGGGGAATGACATTATCAACTTCAAACCTTCCACCATATAAATCACTTCCATGTTAAATTGAAAACATACCTAAATTACATTCTTGGTAATCATTAGATACAATTTTATCATTCATCTGTGGGAAAGTGACTTTAATAACACTTGTACTACTGCATCCTTCATGTGAATAGGGAGCTATTGATTCAAGGTTACCATCCTCAAGGATGGGATGAAAAACCTTAATGTCAGTCTGGTCTTCATTCCTTCTTGCTTGACCTGTATCCATTTTAGTATATTCACAAGTGGCAATTGTGAGGGACTCATTAGGATCCTCAATGAAAAGTGGATTATTTCTACACTAGTAAGAGTCATCATTTATCATCTCATATAATGGTGAAGATTCATCATATAAGGGATTATACCACACCTTCATTGCTGTCTCACATACCCTTTCCTTCTTAGTATGGGGATTCCCATCCCTAGAATCATCAATGCAATCAAAATCATTATAGTCACCTGAAGAGCAAAGAGAAGAATTCTCAACATCATCTACATCATTAGCATTCAAGATTATTGATCCACATTCTGAGAACTCTTCACATGAAGAAAATTATTCACTCCCAAGCAAGAACACCCTCTCAAAGATATTAACATATCCTCTACTTGAAGCAAGCGATTCCACCTCCATTTCATAAGAAGAATTATAATCAACAAAGTATTGACCAGGCTCAATCTCTTCACCTTGATCTTTGACTTGTGACATAACATTGACTACATGTGCATCACCATCATTGATTTCATCATGATTTAAAATTACCTCTTGCCCTCCTTGTATTTCTTCAATCCTAAGAACATCCCAAGGGTGAAAATCATGTATGATTACCTTGTCCTTATATTTCATATCTTCATTCTCATCACGACCGCAATAATCTGCATCTATGTTGCTTGTGAACTGACAACAATGATTAATCAATTGTTCACATTCTAATACACTATCTTCACCTGATTGCTCTGTCTTTCCTCAACACGACAATCATTGCTAACATTTTGAGAGACTTGTAACATGTATGTGACCATACTTGATCTCTTCTATAGTCCTTATCTAGTCCACCACCTGATCAAAACCATGAGGTTTCAAATCCTTCGGTAATTTACCCAACTCTGAATTGTAAACCTCACAAAACAAATGAATGCATATTGAATCATTGGGTCTAACACTCTTGGGTATCTCTATCAGGATATCCATAAATCTTGAAAACAAGTCATATGGGGATTCTCTTGCATATCTTTTCATTTCATATAACTTCTTATCAAGGAACCTTGAATCAATCTTTCCCAAATCTTGTTGAATATGTATGGTTGGGGTATGCCCAATATTTGCATATTGGGGAGATGGAACAGGTAAAGCATTTGGGGAATCTTTATCCTGACAAACATTCTTGCTATCTGATCTATTTGGTTCATTAGCTTGAATCCTGTTGGAACCATTCATACTAGTGGCCAAATGTCCTTTCATGATTGAGTATTTCAAATTATTTTCAATATTCATGGAAATTTGATAGGCTTGATGAAATGTAGTAGACTATTTGTCCCTCAACAAATAGCTCATCTTGCTATCAAATGCACCAAGGTACACAACCAAACATTCAGCATTGTTTGGCCTCATACTTTTGGGAATATCCTTGATAGCCTTTTCAAACCTAAGATTGAAAGTAGGGACCAACTCATCTTCATTTCTATGGATTTCCATAAAGTTTTTTCTTACCACACTTGGATTTACCCTTTCACCAAATTGTTCCTTGAAGACTACCTTAAGTTCACTCCAAGAATGTACAACAGACATTGGTAGAAAAGAGAACCAATCTCTTGCATCCCCTTTTAGGGATTGAACAAATAGTTTCATGATCACATCCTCAAAATCCAATTCATAATCTCCCATCAAATCCCCAAATTCCTACAAATGTCTGCTTGGTAATTTAGACTTAGCTCCATTGAACTTTGGTATTTTATCCCTAATCTTAGGTGGTACTACATTCGAGTAACCATAGATGTTCCCAAAGTCTATAGCTTTGTAGCTTTTGGCACTGAAATTTCCTTGATGTGACAAGGATTGTTCATTATGCATGGTTGTATCCACACCCACACCAGAATGTGTGGTTTGACAATGAATTCTATTGTTCTCTTAGAAGATTTGTTAAATCTATCTCAATATTACACAAAGCAATATAAATTCCCCCTAGAATTATGATCTTGAGTCCTTACAATGCAAATCTTCTCTCTACTTTGCATAATATCCTTTAATAAGTGAAATTTGTGAATATGAAAAAATTCTACATCCATTTCAATTTCACTTTTGAATTATACAAAGATTACCATTCCTTTCCCTATCATAGTGTTGTTTTACTAAATTAGGAATTATTTATATCATATATCTTGGAAATTCCCACAAATTACTTACAAATGTAATAATATTTTTTTCAAATTCATGATAATACCTAGAAATTTAGAGCAGACGTTCACCTTCAATTTTGAAACTTGCAAATATGAAGCTTTGTTACATTCTTTATCAGGTTCTTTGAGTCAGAGTTGCCACCTCTCTTTCACACCATTTGACTTTGTAGTACAATAATCTGTGACTGGAGAATGAAAATTTATCCCCAACAGAGTCGCCAATTCTGTTGGTGTTTTTTCCAGCTGAACCCCAAAATTCTCTAAAGGAGAGCCAATCCTTATGTTTAAGACATTCCTAGGCTAGTGGCCAACACAATGAGTAAAGAATTTTGAGGTCTTTACTCCTACACTTTAGGCTCTATGAGACCTATGAGGGTATTTCCTGATGGTGTTCATTTTAATCTACTTGATGAAGAACACTTCTAGACACAAATTGGTTCCTACGACTTGTAGATTGACATAATCCACTAAAGATTTGGATAATATTTAAGTAAATAACTGTCCATTTTCTAGGAACGAGGGTGTATTTCAAACTTACATTTCATAGTTGACAATATTTTAGTGAGTGTTGTTCTTATTTTGAAGGTTTATGGATAGGAATATCACCAATTCATTTGATTGCACAAATTCTTGACAAACAGGCTAGTGCCTCATCAATTGGGCAAATGGAGTCAAATATGGGATACCCAGTAATACACAAATTATTTAATTCTGAAATAGATGGACTATTTTCATAATGCCTTGCAATACAAAAACTCACGATATCCAAAACATCACTTCTTACCAAATCCTATGCAAATTCTTATAGACCTACGACTCGCCTCAAGCATTTAATTAACTCTTTGAGCTAAAGCAAAGAAAATAGAGTCATACATCCAATTAAACCATTGGTGACAAATGAAAAGATCCTTGATATCTTCATTTATAATCTACAAAAATGTACACAGGAGATTACATGCTTTGGAATTTAGATTTATTTCAATATCAGCCATTCATGTAGAAATATTTAAGACTATTATATATAAGACCTGTACCCGAGACAATTGGAAAACATATTCATCAAGCCTTCTGCATTGTATCTATTTTCTATACTTAAATTCTACCCAAACCATTCTAGACTTGAAATTTTGATCCATGTAATGAGCCTTGAAATCCCTTTTATAGATGAAGGGAGCAATAAGCATCAGGCTAATTACAATTACATTTCATAATCGTTTCAAAATTAATTTCATTTCATTTGGTCCATTTCTTGAATCGTTATATTCAATCATTCTTTCACCACGGGAAAGCAATAAGGCAAAAAGAGTGCCAAACAATTGGTCAGAGAAGCATACACAAGCCTTCCAAAAGGATTCATTATCAAAATCAACACGTTCACCAACACTGGGGAAGTCACCATTAGTACCAATGGCACAGACTAATGAACCAACTACAGGAGGTTTGAGTCACCACAAAAGTACAAAAACTGCACACCATTCAGTGGGAGAACACAAGTGATACCTAGCCTTGTCAGTAGTTGAGTAGACACCCCCACCTGGTTTCTTGACATAAATTGGAGTAGCAATTATCACCTCATCATCTGAATCATCATAGGGCACAATGGAAATGGGACAATGGCCAGAATTAGGGTCGGCTCCTCCTTCCTCACTTGAAGAACTATCAGAAATCACAATAGGAACACTGGGCTTCCTTGAATAGACCCTAGGACCTTTACTCTATTTCTTCAATTCATTCATAGACTCAACAAGCCCTTTCCCTCCAACTTTGACCAATTCTTCTGAAACGGTCCTATTTCTTAGACTGTAAATGCTCTTGACAACAATTTTCTTTCCCTTCTTACACATACTCCTCTTACCCTTCAGGACTGTTGAAATTTCTTCCATAATGGGTTTAGCTTTAGGCACATATGCAAGTGGTTCCTGCATACTCAACCTCCTAGACCTTCGAATTGGTGTGATAGGAATATTTGGCTCACCCATTTTATCTAGAGTAAAAAACTGACCATAGCCTATCTTGCAGGAAAAACACCAGTCAAAAATTTTAGAGAGTCCCCACTGACATAAATGAAAACCCCAAGAGCTTCGCACAAGATAATACAAAGTAAAATTAAGCTACAACAACAATACCACTGTAGGAACTTAACATGGGTAACGATAGTGCATGTGTGGACACTTACAGACCAAGGGATATCATACCACCATCTCTGTGATGATTCACTCAATACTCAAATATCGCTCCTCCAGTACCTGTGGAAATCATTTTAGTTCCGTGATAATTGCAAATGATCAAACAAAATATAAGAAATTCTCATTAAATAGAGGAATTACAGGTGAGTTGCATTTAATGGCCACCCTAGCTTGCTCGAGCAAGCAAAAAATCAATTTCTCCATGTTGAATCCTGGCCATCGATCATTCTGGATTTAAAACTTGATCAACGAGGCCCATTAAGGATTGCCACTTGCTTTTTTGTCCGTACTTAGAAACAATGATGAGATGCTTTTAAAACTGCCACGTACCCATCTGTATCCAGAATCCATCATTCTCAACTTGTTCATTGTTGTTCTTGATCGCGAGATGATCTTAGCCAGAAACCCAACTCATATCACCCATTGCTTGTTCACTTTTCATGGAGTGTTCTCAACACGTGATACAACAAACTCCCATGATGAGGAGTAAATCAACCCATCGGTGATCATGAGTTCCCCTTTAGAATGCATGAGATAATCGACAATAATGATAAGGCTAGCGATGGGTTAAATATTTAACCGCATCGCTCATCGGGGGTTTCTTTCTAGCGGTGACAATGTAACACGTGATGGGTGATGAACCTAATGCAATAAGAAAGATAGTGCTTCACTCGTCACAGGATGGACATGGGCTAGTCCAAAGGAACACATGATGAGTGATGAACCACCAGTGGTAAACTTAAGCGAAGCTAAAAATGCACGTGGGCATAAGTTGTTTTTTTTTAAAGGGGACTTCCTAGGCCCGATGGGTGACTTAAGTATTGGGGCCAGTAAATACATGCATTTCAAAGGCTCAGGTGATAACTCAAATGACCAGTGACCAACTGAATGGGTCAATGCAAAATTTAGAATTCCAAAGGGTTTTAAGATAGGAAATTCATCAACAAGGTACATAGACCAAACCCTGCCCCCAGGTGACAACAAGCCATGATCAATCAAATGATCGACCATGGAACCAATGGGACCATGAAATTTTTTAGGGTTCCACGAAAACCTAAGGAAATGTTAATGCAAGGTAAATATAGGGTGTAAATGTACTCCAAACCAGAACAATGATGTCCTAAATGTAGGTTCACCAAAATGGAAATGATGAAAATGGGGGAATAGATAAATGAATGATTATGTATTCACACCCACTTTCAAAGAGGCTCCACTCAAGGACAACCCTAGAGATCTCAATGCAAAGGAGATTGAAATCTAGCAATAGGGTTATCCTAGTAGTTGAATGATAGCTAATGAGGGGTTCACCACCAAGTGTAAACTTGGAAAAGATAATGAATTGGAAAACATAGTGTGATATGCAAACAAATGCTAAATGACCTAAGAAAATGAATAAAATGTAGTAAAAAGCTATGAGACTGGAAGTATGCACCTGGAAAATTGAAGACAGAATGGAGGTCTGGATCACTAAAAATTCTATTGTTGATGCTAATTGGGACTCATTTG
This sequence comes from Sequoia sempervirens, assembly GCA_007258455.2. Classification (NCBI taxonomy): domain Eukaryota; kingdom Viridiplantae; phylum Streptophyta; class Pinopsida; order Cupressales; family Cupressaceae; genus Sequoia; species Sequoia sempervirens. The sequence continues at coordinate 196,577,558 of VDFB02000008.1, read as the reverse complement.
CCAAGCTGGGTGAATCAATCCAGTTTCCACGAAAATGTGCAGGAACAAGTTTCAGCCAAAAGGGTGTCTAAATATGTAAAAATCTTGATTAGGCCTATATAGCAGGACTCATTCACCAATAGTGGAAAATCAGTCCACTTCTACTTTTTTGGAAATTCTAAACTAGATTTTGTGCCTCTTGGTCTGCTCTACTCTTTTTGACTGGTTTTCAGATTCAAAATTGCAAAATGCCACCTATACACATTCTCCAAGCTTCTCCAAGGCTTGATGGCAACTTTGACAACTTTGAGGACTTGACAACTTTTATCCACCTTAGCTTCTTGGGAAATCTACAACCTAGCCCTACAAATAACACACAAGAAGAGGGAAAAATGTTGTGGGGGTTAGTGAATAAGGGTTTTCCTTGGTCAAACCCCTTGTTGGTAATTAAACCTTGAAATGAAAGCCAATATGGAAAGATAATGATGAATGAACAAAAGATAATGTTGCAACTCACCAAACCCTTGCAATTAAGGTGTGGAAAACATGTAAGTAATGGCATCAATAGATGTAGAATTGTAATCTTTCTTTATGTTGATAGATATTGAATGAAGCACTTGCTTGAAACACAAACCCTACATTACAATTGTTAGCTCTACAACATGATGCAAGCAATATTTGAAATGATTATTGGCACTTGAAGAATGCTCTAAAATGATTGATAATCTACTCTTGAAATGCTTTGAATGCTCTTGTGGATGCTCAAATGCTCTTATGAATGCTTGAATGCTTAATAGGTTGCTAGGTGAAAATATGAGTGAAAGAACCTTGTATTTATACTTAATTATGAAAGAATTATTGAAAATACAACACTACAAGCCGGCATCAAATCTAGGAGAATAAAATCCTGCCAGAAATTTGATTTAAATTTGAATTTTGGTCACACAAGACTCATTCGCCCAATGTGGTGAATGAGTCCCATTACAGATAATGCATGGGACAAAAAATGAAAAGTGTCTAGAAATGTGTGAAACTTGCATCGGAGCCTAGAATACCTAGGTGGTAATCATTCACCCAAGGTGGTGAATGAGTCCCAGACACTAAATCTGGGCCACACAAGCTAGGAACACCTGAATTATGATTGGTTACTAATTGGTGTCGAGATTATCCTTAAAAAGATTGAATAAATGAGGTTTGTGGATGCAAAATAGGGCCAATTAAAGCATAAGACATACCAATTATTAATGAAAAGCCTAGAAGAGTGTGAGACTATGTTACAACACTTTACAACACTCCAAATAAGGCAAGATTAACATTTATTATAATTAAAATTATAAATTTATTATGTTTAGTTAATTGATAAAACCATAGAAAAGTGTGAAAGTGTGTTACAACACTTCACAATACTTTTACAAGGCACCATTAAATTCCATTAGTTCACAAGGGCCCAAGACCTAATGTGAATGTGTTATCCACATTACAACACTAAATCAAGGCAACATTAAGCCAAAATCACAAGGAGGGCCCAAACAAGTCAGAAAAAGTAGAAGGGTGACTTTTTCAGTGACTCCACATAAAAACATTCAATTTGAATATATAGGTTCATTTAGGGTATCTCCATAATAGCCTCTCTCAATTTTTTAAATCTGTAATCTATTTTTCTGTGGCGACAATTTTTTAAAAGTTATAGAAGTCGTCACTTGCCTTCAATAAAAGTTGTAAGCAAGCATAATTTTTGTTCACTATGTCATGGGATTGAATAAATAGTTCCAACATGTTCATGTGGGAGGATTTATGCTAGTAAAGGTCTTGTTTTTCATCCCAACTCTCCCTATTGTTCCTTGTTGCACTATGTAGGCACTATCTCTTAAGATAACTTAGTGCGAAATATTACCAAACTTTGACAGATTGCTGCTCATAATCCTTGGTACATATAAGTTTTGTTTTTTAAATATACATGTTTATGTAAGGTCTCTCCACAATAATATCTTATTTTAAAAATCTCCAATCCATTTTTCCCTAGCGGTATTTTTTAAAAAGTTGCAAAAACCATCATTTGGGTTCAAGGAAAAGTTGCAGGCAAGCATAATTTTTGTTCCATGCATCATGGGATTAAACCAATAGCACAAAAAAATATATTTGGGTGGGTATACACTAAGAAAGGTCTTGTTTTGCACCCCATCTATACCAATATTCCAAGCTACACTATGCCACACTTTCTCTTAAGAGCCCTAAGTCAAAAAAACTACCAAAATTTGACAAATTGTTTCTCAGAATCCGTGACACATATGAATGTTTTATATAAATTTATAGGCTCATCTAGGGTCCCTTCACAATAACCTCTCTCATTTTTTTAAATTTCAAATCTATTTGTCAATGGTGATAATTTTTCAAAAGCTACAAAATCATCATTTGGGTTCAATGAAAAGTTGTAGGAAAGCATAGTTTTTGTTCCATGCATCATGGGACTAAATAGAAAGTGAAAAAAAATCTATGTGGGTGGGTTTATAATAGGTGAGGTATTTTTTACATCCCATATCTCCAGATCATTCCAAGTTGCACTATGCGAATGCTTTCTCTCAAGAGCCCTAAGTGTGAAAAACTACCAAACTTTGATGAATTATTTTTCAAAATCCATGGAACCAAGAATTTTTATTTCTAAACCTATAGGGCCATGTAGGGTCCCTTCACAATAACCTCTCTATTTTTTTGAAATTTCAAATCTATTTTCCTGTGGTGACAATTCTTCAAAAGCTACAAAAATCATCATTTGGGTTCAACAAAAAGTTGCAGGCAAGCATAATTGTTTTCATCTGTCATGGGACTGAATGGAAAGTTCCAAAAAATATATATGGGTGGGTTTATACAAGGATAGGTATTGTTTTACAGCCCATCTCTTCCGATCATTCCAATTTGCACTATTCCAACACTTTCTCTCAAGAGCCCTAAGTGCAAAAAACTGCCAAACTTTGACAAATTGTTTCTCATAATATATGACACCAAATTTTTTTGTCTAAATTATCTACAGGGTCATGAAGGGTTCCTTAAAAATAATATCTCATTTTTTGAAATTTCAAATCCATTTGTTCGTGGTGACAATTTTTCAAAAGTTGCAAAAAATGTCATTTGTATTCAATGAAAAGTTGTAGGCAAGCATAATTTTTGTTCCATTCATCATGCCCAACTGAACAGACATAGCCAAAAAATCTATGTGGTTAGGTTTATACTAGGCAACGTATTTTTTAACACCCCACTCCTGATTATTCCAAGTTTCACTATGTCGACGCTTTCTCTCAAGAGCTCTAATGTGAAAAATTCCTAAACTTTGACGAATTGTTTCTCAGAATCCATGGAACCTACAAAAATTCTATCTAAATATACAAGGTCATGTATGGTCCCTTCACAATAATCTCTCTCCTTTTTCAAAATTTTTGATCCATTTATTCGTGGTGAAATTTTTTCAAAATTTGTAAAAATCATCATTTGCATTCAATAAAAGGTTGCAGGCAAGCATAATTTTTGTCCCATGAATTGTAGGACTAAAATGATACCTAGTACCAAAAAAATTGGATGGAAAATTTTACACTTGGAAAGGTCTTTCTTGCACCCCATCTCTCTTGATCATTCCAACCTGCACTATGTCTGTACTTTCTCTTAAGAGCTCCAAGTGGGAAAAAATGCCAAAATTTGATGGATTATTTCTCATAATCCATGACACCTACAAATATTTTTTTTAAATCTATAGGGTCACATAGGGTACCTTCATAATAAACTCTCATTTTTTGAAATCTCTAATCCATTTATCCTTGGTGATAATTTTTCAAGTTGCAAAAATCATCATTTGTGCTCAATGAATGTTGCAAGTAGTATCATTTTTGTTCCATGCATTGTGGGACTGAACCATAGAGCCAACTCATCCATTTGGGCAGGCTTGTGCTAGGAAAGGTATTATTTCACACCCCATCTCTCTTGATCATTCCAAGCTGCACTATGCTGGTGATTTCTCTAAAGAGTTAGATATGGGGTCCCTCTATATTACCCTATCACAATTATAGTAAAATCAACACTATTTGACCATTCTAAGAATGAATTCTTTCTTGTAAAAAACATCACTTGAGTGAATTCTAATTATGGAAATAGATTTTTTTGCATTTTATGTCTTGTCTTGGGTGCTGGAAAAAAGTTGAGTCCACTTTTTGGCCATTTAGTGGAAGTGTTTTCCCTGATTTTCAGAATTTGACACATTTAGCCTTAAAATTTGAAGCACTTAGAGATGGAATCTTGAAAAAATCCACTGATCATAAAATGTAGTACTCGAAGTATAGTTTCAAAATATGTAATTTATTTCAATATCCAAATGATACAAATTGATTTTCAATAGGCATTTCTAAAAACAACTGCTTAAAAGTCATTTTTTTTACCATACCATGCACGTGTACGCCATCCATATTTTGAACTAAATAATCATATTTTTCTAAATCCTATTGGGAAAAGAATTGTAACTCACTGAAGCATGCTTTCCATATTTTTTTTGTAATTTTTTATTGAATATTTTTTTTTTGTTAATTTTTTATTGGCCATATTTGGTGTTTTAAAAAATCACTGTGTACGTCATGCATGAGATGACCTAAACTTATGATTTTTTGATTTTTTTAAAATTGAAAAGAATTGTTTGAAGTACGCTTTTGTGCAATCCGTTTGTGAAAATGTTATGTTGATAAATAGTTATTAAAATGCTAAAGAACCCTGATAATTCAAGTTTATGGACCCCTTTAATCATAAATTAAATGAAAAATAAAAAAATGACCCAATTGTAAAAAAAATTACATATTTAGAATCTACATTGTCTCATCTATAATGGGTTTTAATTTCGTCAAAAAATTCTGCAAAAAAAGTCTTAAGATGTATGCCCAAAGTCACTATTTTTTTGTGACAATGCTAGGACCTTCAACTTGCAGGTCAAACCAAGTCCAAGTCCTAGGTTTAGATCCCCAAAACTTTTCCCAAACCTATTAACAAAGCAAAAACTTGGCCTACATTTCAAATTTGAAGAAATGGGATCCCATTTCCCATTTTCCCATTGAAAATGGAACGAGATCCTGTTTAATAAAAGGAATCACATTTACTTGTGGATCCCATTTAATAAACATGATCCTGATTTATATAACTCGGGATCTTGTTTACTAAATGAGACCTCGTTTCTTTAACGGGATACCTAGTTGTTTTTGACCTTTTTTAAAATTTTACTGTCAAAGAGGCACACTCGGGTTTGAGAATTATTTTGTATGGCTGACTACGACATATTCCCTAATTTCTATCACCTTTTGTCTTGTTGAAGATCTTAAACTTGGGTTTTTTTTTTTCAATTTTGAAAGGAGGCATCATTGGGACATTGTTACAAAGGAATTTTGTTGAATTGCTACTTGTTTTCAAAGCAGCATGAAGAATTTTATTTAATTTCTACTTGTTTGAAGGAGGAATATAAATTTTGTTGAATTGCTATTTGTTTTCAAAGGAGGAAGATGAATTTTATTTATTTTCTATTTGTTTGAAGAAGGAAGAGAAATTTTATTGAATTGCTATTTGCTATCAATGGAGGATGAGAAATTTTGTTTAATTGAGCTACTTGTTCGAAGGAGGATAAATTTTGTGCAATTGCTACTTGTTTGAAGGAGGAAGAAGAATTTTCTTTAATTGCTACTTGTTTGAAGGAGGAAGAGAAATTTTGTTCAATTGCTACTTGTTTGAAGGAGGAAGAGGAAATTTGTTCAATTGATACTTGTTTGAAGGAGGAAGAGGAATTTTGTGAACAATTTCTACTTGTTTGAAGGAGGAACAAACAAGGAAGACTCTCAAGTTTTTGACATTCATTTGTGTATATGCTTAAAAAAAATTCAATCATGCGAACACAATGCTAGAATAGGAGGAAAGATAGGAAGGTATTGATCCCTGAAGAAATTTAAGAAAAGAGAGAGAAGGAGAAACAAAGAAAAAGAGAAAGAATAATGAAAATTCGATTAATGAATGATGGTGAAGCATCCAATTCCACAACTATTGAAGATAAAAACATTGAGGAGACCATGGATATAGATGATGCAAACTTGCAAGAGGTGAATGTGGAAACTAATACAAATATACAAACTACTCTTGGTATCAGTCTTCAAATATCCCTTTGAATGCTATGGAGAATGTTTTAATAGGCACAAGTCCAAGTATGTCTTCAAATCCACCCTTGAGCCTCATGGAAATGGTGTTTATTAGAGATTTTAAAAATGTTGGATATAACAATGTTGACATCGATAATATTCGTAGAGTTCAAGATTTGAGTCAAATTATTGTTGAAAATAAAAATGAAAATGAAAACTGTTTTGTTGTTGAAAATGAAAATGAAAATGAAAACCATTTTGTTATTGAAAATGAAAATAAAAACTATTTTTTTATTGAAAATAAAATGAAAATCCTTTTATTGAATTTGAAAATGAAAACCATTTGGTTGATGAAAATGAAAATAGTTTTGAAGTTGAAAATGAAAATGAATTTCTACGAAGTGATGTTGAAAATGAATATATATTTTTTAAAATTGAAAGTGATGTTTTGGATAATCTTCCTGGTAATATTTCTTGTAGACAAATAAGAACACATGCTGATAGATTATAGAATCAATTTATTCATCATAAAAAAATTTCAGTTCAATGTCAACTAATGATGCAATTGATGAGAATACGGAAAATGAGAAAAGTAATGAAAAAGTTAGGAATTTTTGTTAAATAAAGAAGAAAAGATCAATCAGTAAAACATGCTATGTCTACTATTGCTAGTGCCATTCATTCTATTGGAAAAATAAGTCGACATAAAGATAAGAATGCAACAAGAAGAGCTATAACAACTATTATAGTTAATAAAGAAACTTTGAATAAAATAATGGTAAGCAATATTAGTGAAGTTTTAAATATTCATCCTAAAACATTGCTAAGAGTGGCAAAAATAAGAGAAAGTATAGAAAATGATCCAATTAACTAATGTTGAAGTTTTAGTGGTCGACTCCTGAGGTTTGACATGAAATTGAATGTTGAAATTAAATATTTTATTGAAAAATATTGGCATGATAATACTAGGGTATCATCTAATGCTAGAGATGTTTTAAAATTAAGAGTGGGGTCCAAAGTTTGTGATCCTCATCCAAAAAATCTATTAGATACAACACAAACTAAATTTTATAAAAAAAATTGTGGTCATTTAGTGTTATCTGGTAATATTAAAATAAGTCAAAGGTCTTTTGAAAAATGTAAACCTTGGTATGTAAAAGGTAATAAGCAACGAATATCTTGTTGTTGTCAAACACATGTTCAATTTCATTATTTTTATGATGTTTTTTGATATATACATTGTACTTTGCATACCAACATGATTATGTAGGAATGTGGTATTAATATGCCACCTAAAACAATAAGGGAGTTTATATCTAGTTTGTTTTGTGAAAGATCTAATGGAAAATTATTTTATTTAAGTTCTTGTATTTTTGGACAATGCATTAGTTGTGGAAATCTTTCATTCTTAAGAATTTTCATGCATGAAAGTGTTGATAATGATTTTGGAAAATAATTAGTGGATGTTAAAAGATTTAAGAATGTTAACTATTCTCTAAAAGATGGAAAAATTGGAAAGCGTTGTGATTTAGTTACAGAAAAAGATAGTGTACATGCATTCATATTAGAATTTAAGAATAAGATTGTACCAAAATATGTCATGCACTCTCAACATGCTTGATGGCTTGATGGCCAATTTCACACATGTAGAAACACATTTCCATTTGGTAGTATACTATTAGTGGTTGATTTTGCGAAAAACTATACTCTAGCTCTTTGAGAGGAAATTCAATCACAATATTATAATTTAGTGCAAGTAGCTCTATGTTTGTTCATATTGTTTATAGACATGTAGATGATAGCATAAAGGATGATATAAATTTTTTGAGGGAGTATAATTTCTATTTGAGTGACAACCGGTTACACTCGTCAGATTTTATTCAATACTATTTCAATATATTTTATAGAAATTTAAGAGACAGATGAATCCAGATGATAGAACACCTCATATGGTCAGATAATTGTATGGGATAGTTCAAGAATGATCAAATACTCTATTGGTTAAGTAGGGTTCACAAGGAACTTAATGTCCAACATATGTGGAGTTTTTTTGAAGTTGGGTATGGTAAAGGAGAACATGATGGAGCTGGTGCGTGTGTTAAAAGAATTCTCAAGTGCTAGAGACCAATTGAAATTTGAGGATGCAATAAAGTTTAAAGATGCATGTGGGATTGTGGATTGGTGTAATACATGATTATCTACACCTGGTTCAAGCGAGTACTCTACAGTTTGCCGATTCTTTTGGTTGGTTGAAGAAGATTAAATTCTACCTAGAATCGATTGTGAGACAATGAATGGATCTATTAAATGGAATTCATTTAAGATTTTGAATGCAAGCACATGGACTATCTAGATAAGGGAGCTTGCATTTTTTTGTCAATTTTGTATCTCAGGAGATTGGGAAGCATGTGAATATATAGAATGGGTTGAAGATTGGAAGCAAAGATTGTTGACATCTACACAAGCACACGATCAATATGAAACAACAATTGAAGACAATGATCAAGTGTTTGCATCAGAAGACTATGACCGTGTTTTAGACCTTGTACAAGAAGGTAATTTAATTCAATTTATTTCATTTTATTTCAATTTATTACTATTTTGTAATACTAAATTATTTATTTATAGACATGTGAATGGATGTATGTAGATTGGTCAAATTATATGGACATGCCCAAGTTATTAAATCAAATTTTGTTTACAGGACATGTGTATGTTGTTGTTGCACCTAAGGGGAATGAAGAGAAAACAAAATATTGGTTGGATCCTTGTGTGGAGACTAAATATAAGTTAATATCACCCTGAGAAGATGATGATGGCTATCATTATCCAATAGGTGTGATGATCCCCTTAAGACATCCCCTTAAGCAAATTTTGATAACAAGTTTTTGATCCCCTTAAGGAATTTTTTAGAAAAAGTCTTTGATCCCCTTAAGAAAATTTTGAGAACTTATTTGATGATGTTATCATGTTTTCCAATAGGATTGGTGGTGGTTGTTGGCACTTGGCTACAAAAATACCTGATAAGGAAGAATGGTTTTCCTGCATTAGAAGATTATGAAACACATAAAAATATTATACACTATTCACATTTGGTGGTGGGCAACAAATATAAAACTAGATTGGTATCATGGAAGACCTACAAATAAAGTGCTATGGACAATTTATATGGAAGAGCATGGGATAATCATAGATGTGTTCCAAAAAAGAGAGGATGCAAATGGCACAATGGAATAAGTAAATACAGGTAAATATAGTTTTAGTTTTATATTGCCCTTTTAAATAGATTAAATACATGTTTTGATATTGCTCAAATATGTTATTAGTTGAAATTGATTTAGATTGTCCTTTTATAGATCCTTAAGCCATCATCACAAAAATGAGAGTCCATGTAGATTCAACCTAGACAACATGGAATACAAATGGTAAAAATAGGTAATTATTAGTTAAATTATATTTAAATACATTTTTTTATTATATATTGATATTGCTTGTACATTAATAGTTAAAATTGATTTATTATCCTTTTTTTGTATCCTTAAGCCATCATCACATTGATCTCATACTTTGAAGCAAAAAAGGAGAGGATGCAGATTCAACTTACACACATGTGTGGAATAATTTTAAATACAGGTACTTGAGTTGTGTACATATATATAATTTTATATAAATTAAAAAATGTATGTTTTGATGATTTCATTAATATTGCTTGTACCATTTTGATATCAGGTGGTGTGAAGACCTACTACATTATGGGAAAAAGTTTCAGATGTTCTTGAGATGGCATACCCAAATTTTGTAAACATTGTTTTGAGTTGACATATATGTACATACATACACAATTAAACATTTTGTATAGATTGCAAATACATGTACATACACAATTATACTCCATGTAATTTTATGTATCAAAATCAATATTCTATATATTTTGTTTGTTGAATGTGCACATTTTCCTACTTTAAAATTTATATTTGATTGTATAATCACTAAATATCATGTATAAATTATTGTTAAATCAATTATATCAATTACGATTAAATATGAGACATGTACTTTGAAGTATTTCATCCCCTTAAGATGTCCTATTAGGAAATATCCTATTTATTAAATACTTAATTATATCATTTGTTATGATGAATCACCCTACTTTGAAACTTCAAATTTGATTGTATAATCACTAAACAACATGTATATTACTTCTTTGATCCCTTGAAGACGTTGTATTAGGACCCCTTAAGACACCCCCTTAAGACGTCATATTAGGACATATCCTAAATATTATACTTAATTATATCATTTTTTATGATGAGTCACCCTAAAGTATAATACTTATTTATATCACTTAATATTTATACTTAATTATACTCTTCTTTGATCCCCTTAAGACGTCGTATTAGGACCCTATAAGATATCCCCTTAAGATGTCATATTACGACATATCCTAAATATTATACTTAATTATATAATTTGTTATGATGTGTCACCCTAAAGTCTAATACTTGTTTATATCACTTAATATTTATACTTAATTATACTCTTCTTTGATCCCCTTAAGATGTCACATTAAGACCCCTTAAGACATCCTATTATGAAATGAATTAAATAAACATTGACACTATTTAAATTGTATAGAATGTGATTGTTATATGAGTCATCCTAAATTCTAAGTTAATTATATCAATTGCAATTAAATATGAGACATGTAATTTGAAGAATTTCATCCCCTTAAGACGTCCATAGGTGAAGATGTTTGCTATTATTCAATTTGTATTTTGAAATCATTTGGTTTAGGATGTTGCCAATTACATGGAAACTTGTAGATTAACTTAGTTGTCTCTTTTGACAGAGGATGTGACTCCCATTCTAACAGACAGTACCACAAGAGAGGGTGGACGTACAGAGGAAGAAGGTTGTAGTATTTTTGTTGGATGCTATTATTTGTTTTGACAGCTTATAAATTAGTGTTTTTTGTGGAACATGAGGTCAAGAGGACTTTTCTATTCTTAAGTTTTCTCTAGCACTTTGCATTATTTGTAAATATGGGAGTACATGATTTAATTTCAAAACTTTACCCTATTTTTGGATAATTAATTTGTATGATTGTTCTTTAATTTTATGTTGTAAAAGAACTAGGAAATATGGTGTATACTTATAGAACAATTTGTTTGGAAAAACTCATTGCATTTTGATTGGTTTTTATGTTTAGTTTATAGAATTTATTAATACTTTTGTTCTATAATCTTGTATGGTAATGTTTATTTCTTAAAATTTCACCCTTTGTGGTATATAAATAGATTGCTTTCAAGTTTGTAGATTATGATTTATTTTCTTATTTTATTAGACAACCTGTGTATTAGGACCCCTTAAGACATCCTATTAGGACATGAATTAAATAGGTGAAAATTGAATAATTATCACTAATTATTGAATGTATATCATGTATATATCATGTATGGATCACTAAATTTTTAAAGTACAAATATTGAAATGTCCTATTAATTTCAACTTGAATTTAATATTTGTATTTAAAATTGAACAATAATAAAGTCCATTATTTACAATATATTAAGTCGATGAAACCAATATGTATTAAGTCCGTAAGAGTACAACCCATGAAATAAAGTCCATGAAACAAAATATGAAGTCCATGAAACCAGTATATATTAAGTCCATAAGAGTACAACCCATGAAATAAAGTCCATGAAACAAAATATTAAGTCCATGATAAATCAAATATGTATTCCATGAGTAGCCGCAACATCTAATATTTGTTCACTTCCCATTCTCATTGTCGTATCAACCTAGACATACATATAGACATTTAACACTTATAATATTACAAGTGTACATGAACATTTGATATATAGTGAATTCAAAATTCATAATTGTAACTATAGTAATATAAGTTAAATAATTTACAATATAAATGTACCTACCCCTGATCTGTGACACTCGATAGTGGAGGAGCGCTTGACAACCCCTTGGGTGGAATTGATGTGGAAGTCGATTGACTCCCTTGAACCAACATAAATATTTAAAACATATGAACTCATGATTGAATTATAAATTTAAAAGTCAAGTTAAAAATTATTTCATATATAATTTAAAAATTGAAATCAAAATACCCCATAAGGGTTGCCGACTAGGACTGGTGTCGACATATGTACTCGCAGTGTAGATGATTGCCCCATCCTTAGTGTCATCTGTACACCAAACAATTTGATTGTTAAAATGTATTGCAATTTTTTTTTGATATATATGTTCATTAAAATTCTTATAAATTCAACATGTAGATGCATATTTATACTTGTGTTGCACTGTCCTCAGGGTGATGCTCTGTAGTAAGAAATTCTATGAATGAACTGAGGCGACCAGATGATCCACCAAAATATCCACGTCCACCCGAACTAGGTGTGGCCTGATCAGGTACATAACATAGCTAATGGAAACTAGTACATACATGTGGTGTTGACACTCATGGAGTGGTACTAGGACCGACTCCATAGAACGCTCCTCCATCATCGTGGTCCCTATGCTCCCTAGCCACTATCGCAGAAGCATGTTGATCAAGGTCTCTTGTGAGCGTACTGAGGGATCCTAATGTCGATACCACCACACGTTGATGCATAGGTGCAGGAATAGGAGGACCAAGAGGATCAACAAGGGGTTGTGCATGCACGGGGCATTAGAGATCAACCCTTGTCCCTAACCTCTGTTGTGGCATGCTGCCACCAACACCTTGGAATGATTTAAAATCAAAATAATTAGCATTTTCCCCATAACAAACTCTACATATAGTTTCCTAAAAAAATGTAATGGGACCTCCCGATTAGCGTGTGGTGAATTGTCAAATTCCATATACCATCAATCCCAAAAATGTGCACTCATCTTTGGATGTATACGTCACCTCATGGATATTCTAGATTTAGTGTCAGGAATGGGCTACTGAGTATTAGGGTCAATAAAATAAGGGGATAGATGGGATTTTGTTATTTTTAGGTCTAAAATTTGTTTATTTGAGAGACCATTTGCATAAAATCATCTCATCTCCTTTCTATCTCATCGATTCCTATCTAAGTCATAGTTGATAGTCCTAATGGCATCAACATGTTTTGCATCGCACGCCTCACATGTGGTGGAATCAATGCTTCATTTTGCATAACATTGATTTGGTTTTGAAAGGATGCCACATGTTCATTGATACATGCTCACAAGTGAGCCTCATCTGATCCAGTGGGTGGTGGAGGTGGGATATGAGGTGGACAGGGTGGAGGAGGTGGAGGGAATAAAGGTGGAGGTTGCTAAGGTGGTGCATTAATTATATCATCAATGTCAAATTAATCCATGATATCTATATAAGTGTTCACTTGCATTAAATTATACATAATTAACATAAAAAATTACAAAATTACAAGAAATAGTTAAATTTTAAATGTACATGCAATTTTTTTAAAATAGGATGTGCATACATATACATACACATACATACATTCATTTAACTTGAGCATGTGCATACAAATTTCAAAATTTAAGATGTACATACATTTAAAATAAAAAATACAATGCATAATGCATGCCTACATCATTCAACTAAACTATATGTGTACATACAAATTTCAAAATTTAAGATCTAGAACTATGTAATTTTAATACATGTACATACTAAAAAATAAACTTGAAACATTAAAAAAAAGCTCATTTATGTCTAACGCATATATAAATTACATTTTTCCAACAGGAGAAATCATGATAGTAGATAGTCATAAAATATATACTATTATAAATTCATCATTATAAGTTATTATATTCATAAATTCAACACTAAAAAATATCCATCGAACCAAATTCATAAATTCATCACTAAAATATCCATCCAACCAAATTCATAAATTCATCACTAAAAAATATCCATCCAACCAAATTCATAAATTCATCACTAAAATATCCATCCAACCAAATTCATAAATTCATCACTAAAAATATCCATCCAACCAAATTCATAAATTCATCACTAAAAATATCCATCCAACCAAATTCATAAATTCATCACTAAAAATATCCATCTAACCAAATTCACAAATTCATCACACAAAATATCCATTGAATCAAATTCATAAATTCATAACTATAAGATCATTGTCTTAATTTATGAAGTGTTTCTGTTCTCTACTGCATCTATTCATTTCTTTGTGTTTTCCTTTTTAAAATCAGAATTTCTCCTCTCGTTAGCCATCATTGATGCTCATCTAAGACCCCATCCATAGCCCTAACAACATCAAAAACATTTTGCATCCTAGATGCAAAAAGCCTCAAAGGTGGTGCGATACATTCTTCATTTTGAATAATGTTGTTTTGATCCTGAATGGTTCTAACATTGTCATTGATCCATGCTTGCAAGCGAGCACCATCAGTTTCGGGTGGTGGAGGTGGGGGGTTATGAGGTGGAGTGGGTGGAGGTGAAGGTGAAGGTGGTGGAGATGGAGAGTGTGGAGGTGGATTATGGATATTATTGAATTGATTCATGATCTCTAAGATATAAGTGAACTTGCATTAGATTTTTAATTTCAAGATGTAAGATACATGTTTAGGAAATACCCTTAAACCATTCAATATAAATTTCCTAATTGAATACAAATGATAAAATGTGTAAGCCTCATTTATGTCTAAGGCATGTTACTTGAATGAAAAATCAATTAACTATTAATATAGGATGGCTTAAGGGGATCTATGTATACAAAATGACATGGCTTAAGGGAATAAAATTTGGTGAGGTTTCCCAAGGAAACCAAATTTCATTAAAGTCCCAAGACAAATGAATGCTTTAGGGTTTAGGGTAATAGGATGGCTTAAGGGTATCTATGTAGTAAGGTCCTAGGACAAAATGACATGGCTTAAGTGAATAAAATTTGGTGAAGTTTCCCAAGGAAACCAAATTTCATTAAGGTCCTACCTAACAAAATGATAGATTTAGGGATTAGGGTTTAGAGTTTAGAGTTTAGAGTTTAGGGTTTAGGGTAATAGGATGGCTTAAGGGGATCTATGTAGTAGGTTCCTAGGACAAAATGACATCGCTTAAGGGAATACAATTTGGCGGAGTTTCCCAAGGAAACCAAATTTCATTTTAAGGTCCTACGACAAAATGAATGCTTAAGGGTTTAGGGTTTAGAGTTTAAAGTTCATGGTTTAGGGTTTAGGGTTTAGGGTTTAAGGTTTAGGGTTTAGGGTGAAGTTTGGGTGGCCCTTGGAATAATGGACTTGCAAGTTAGTGAACAACATTTTCTTTTGGAATAGTTCATTGAGATAGCTCTTATTTTGACTGACCAACCTCTCATGAAATCTCATTCATATTATAATCTTGGAAGATCTTATTATTGTTAAATTTGGTTGCCTTGAACAACTTCACCAAATTTTGAGAACTTCTTTGATCCCCTTATGAAATGTCATAGTAGGATCCCTTAAGACATAGATTTATGGTTTAGGGTGATAGGATGGCTTAAGGGGATCTATGTAGTAAGGTCCTAGGACAAAATGACATGGCTTAAGTGAATAAAATTTGGTGAAGTTTCCCAAGGAAACAAAATTTAATTAAGGTCCTAGGACAAAATGATGGCTTTAAGGATTAGGGTTTAGAGTTTAGAGTTTAGGGTTTAGGGTAATAGGATGGCTTAAGGGGATCTATGTAGTAAGGTCTTAGAACAAAATGAAATGGCTTAAGGGAATAAAATTTTGTGGATTTTCCCAAGGCAACCAAATTTAATTTTAAGGTCCTAGGAAAAAATGAATGCTTTAGGGTTTAGGGTTTAGAGTTTAGATTTCAGGGTTTAGGTTTTAGGGTTTAGGGTTTAGGGTGAAGTTTGGGTGGCCCTTGGAATAATGGACTTGAAAGTTAGTGAACAACATTTTCTTGTGGAACAGTTGATTAAGATAGCTCTTGTTTCAACTGACCAATATCTCATGAAATCTCATTCATATTATAATCCTGCACGATCATATTATTGTTAAATTTGGTTGTGATGCACGAGCATCCAGTGGTGTAAGGGCAATCTTGCATCACCCAAAAATAGTTAAATTTCAATTTTCTCAATTTTTAGATGTTTTTACATTTTTGGATACCCTTTTCGTCATAATGAAATTCCCAATTTACGGTTTTTATTTTCTATTCCTGGGTTGAAAGATATTGCAGTTTTAGTTTCCCAGATTTGCACCTGAAAATCTTTCGAGTTGGATTTGAGGCACTTAGATTTCCTGAATCGGCCTTGAAACTTGCTGAAATCAGCATAGAAAATTTTGAGCACGTTATTGGCTTTGAGACCTTTCCAACGGTTCAAACGGTTCAAATCGGAGTCCCAGATCAAAAGTTATGGGCTCTGGAAAGTTGGTGCACTTTCTAGAAGATACAATTGCAAATGTTCTTTGAAATTTGAACTTCAAGTTGTAATTTTTCGGTGCCAAACTGCCTAAACTCAAATTTGAATGTTGTTTTGGCTCCAAACTAAAGAGGAGCTCTATTTATGGGCGGGTTTCTAATTTTTGGGTAACTTTTTGGGGGACAAGCTCGCATATTGCGAAAGGGTGATTCTATAGCTTTCCGTAACTTGCATGTGTTGTAAAACTTGGGAATTTGAGATCCTCTGCAAGTAAGAAGCTCCATTTTCTGAATAATAAAATTATTCTCTTGTTTGTGGGTTATTTTCTATGTCTCGGGCTGTGCCCTCATCAGGTTGCCTTGGGAAACTTCACAAAATTTTGAGAACTTCTTTGACCCCCTTAAGAAATGTCATATTACGACCCCTTAAGACATCGGTTTAGGGTTTAGGGTAATAAGATGAAAAGTAAGGGGGTTAATACTTTTGATTCATTACATATGCAAGAACATTAGTTTATGAATATTTTTGATTTTATGAATAGACCGAATATTTCCATAATAGAAACACATAATTATGTATTATTAAGATTGAGTTTGATGTATACTTTAACTTGATATTTTTTAATTAAATATAAGATTATTTTATTTAACATGTTTTTCATTAATATTGATTTATATATATATATATATATATATGAAGTTTAATATACCATTATAAAGTTGAATATTTCCCACTTAAATGAATTTTATGATATAAAATGTATAATAAAATTAGTTAATGTTGAATTTTCCCAAAGATCCAAAATTTTATTTTATTTTGGATTGTTTGGAATTGAAAGAACCTAAAAGAAAGAAAAGAAAAATATTTAGATTCTTTTAGTGTCTAGGTAATTAGTGTAAATTGAGATTTTAGAGTAAACTAGAAGCCTAATTAACAACTAATTGACTAGAATGAGAGTTAAGATTGTCGAAAGACAAAAGACAACACATGCAAACAAGAAATGGAAACAAGGCATGACTAAGAGAGATCAAAACATAAAATAGAAATGAATGCAAATATTATCTAATTAAGTGAAAATTGGAAATGGATTGTATAAGGATTTAGGAAATTTCTAACTAAATTTACAAACAAACATTAAAAATTTATCAATTGTAACGATCCACTAGTCCCACAAGTAAATTTTAACATATTGTTTTATATTCTAATTATATCTATACATTCATAATGTCTAATTGATTGTGTCTCTTGATGAATACACATTTAAATGTATAATATTTATCAAATCCTATTTCATTTTCAATATCGAGGACCCTAATTTACTATGTATCAACCTAAATCTATCGAATAATTTCTTCCATAGGCATGCCTACATACTTGTCTCCATACAATGCAAATGAAATTTAAAACATTTAAGCAATGGAAATGAATTTTTTCCATTATCAAATATTCTTGAGCTTGAAATCAGGGTTTTCAAATGCAAAATGATTTGTTTGATTTCAATTTAGGGTTTTAGCAATTTTTTTGTTTGAATTCAATTTAGGGTTTCAAGAAGCAATTAGGGTTTTCAATGCAATTTTTTTTTTCATTTCAAATTAGGGTTTTCAAATGCAATTTTTGTTTGATTTGAATTTAGGTTTCAAAAAGTAATTAGGGTTTTTAAATGATTTTTTTATTATTTCATTTCAATTTAGGGTTTTCAAATGCAATTTTTTTGTTTCCTTTCAATTTAGGGTTTTCAAATGTAATTTTTTTGGTTTGATTGAACAATTTAGGTTTCAAAGATAAATTTTGTTCTTAAGATATGATTTAAGGTTGATTTTTCTATTTCTATTCAATATCTTGAGGGTTTCATTTCTTTTTTTCTTCTACTTCTACAAATCATCATTTTTCTATTACAGGTAAATAAAATACATAAAACACTAAATAAATTGAAAAAAGATGCTAAAATCAATTATTGTATTAAAAATTTCAAAAAAACACGAAAAAAGAAAAAAAGATTGGGGGTGGAGTCCTACTTGGAGGTCGTTGTTGTCTCTACGAAATTGGGATCCCATTCTCTGTGAATAACTGAGTTTCGTTTATTTTTAAAAATAAATACCACTTTAAAACAAATTAGGATCCTGTTTCTTATCCGTTGGTTTGGGACCCATTACTAAACGGGATCCCATTTTTGGCAAGTGGATTTCATTTTTTTTCCTAAGGAAAAAACTGCCACGTTTTGTGGACTCATCTTCTTGCTCTTACCCTCTTGTGGGGACCAACCGAGTACAACAAAAATGTTGAGATGGATAGGTGAGTCCCTAAGAATATCTAGATTCTTATTTTCTCATGGAAAACCTAGGGTTGTCCTATTATGACTATTTTTATTTTAGATAATGGTAGTCATGAACACTTGAAAAATCTCCTTTTTCATAAAGATATCCATCATTACCTCTTTTAGTGATCTTCTAAAAATGGTAAGGCATCTTTTCAAACATTTTCATGGTTATTTCATGAGTATTAGGGTTCTAAATGATATGATAATATTCCCATATGATTGTAATGGATGAGTATGATAGTGGATAGTCATACGGCATCAATCAATAAACCCTTAAGACATTTTACCCCTTATCAATAGAACTATCTAATGTATAACTATTTATTCACACACCAACATCATTCATTTAATCATTGAAAATGGAAAGGAACTTTATGAAACATTGTCTTCCTATGCATGTTTGTGGTTAACTCCACCTTTACATGTTCATCTAACTCATTACTATACCACTTGTATGTTATTCATTTATATCTTGTGATGATATATCATTTCCCTATTACATACACTCTCTACCCTATGATATGTTTCAATTCTACTATATTTCCATGCTAGTTTTTTTCCTTCTTCAATTCTCAATATCTACATTCATTAGTGATTCCTAGAGGCTTGAATGAGTGTTAAGGTATAAGAATGTTTCATGTAACTTTTAGTAGCATTTTAGAAAATTGTAGCACCTTTTGCAATAATTTATTTCCTTAGAAACTATTGTTTTGCACTTTTCTATCCACTGTTGTGCACATGAATAACTATTATTGTACACTTTTGTAGCCATTATGACTAGCACTTTGGTAGAAAACTTGTTGGGGTAGGTGTATGGACAAATGGTAGGCCATATTGGGACTAAAAAATAATGAATATAAATGATAATGAAAAGATGAAATTGGTTTGGAAAACTAAATGGAAAAATGGTAGGCTAGTATGGGACCACAAAATCAAGAATAAATGCCCAAAAAAAGATAAAATTGGTTGGGGTGGCTGTATGGAAAAATGGTAGGCTAGTTTGGGACCAAAAAATAATAATAAATAGCCAAGGAAAGAGAAAAATGGTTAGGGAAGCTATATGGACAAATGGTATGCTAGTCTGGAACTAGAAAATCAAGAATAAATGGCCAAGAAAAGAGAAAGTTGGTTGGGGAAGCTGTATGGACAAATGGTAAGCTAGTTTAGGACTAGAAAATCAACAATAAATGACCAATAAAATAGGAAATTGGTTGGGGAAAGTGTATGGATAAATGTAAAGCTAAGTTTTACTTGTATTACCAACAACTTCTCTACCCACATGCTAATATTGAAGTTTTTAAATAGGGTATGGATACCCCTCAATGGAAATGTGTGCAAAATATTGGAAGAAAATCCTAGCATGTGAACTATACAATGTTTTCCTCATTGAGATTTTCTTAGGTTTTTAGTTGGGAACCATCTCATAGAATGCAATTATTTCAGCATACACAAGACATGGGTATTCTTGTAAAGAAATCACATTATTTCATCATATGCAACAAACAAACCTCTAACCTAATTAGTTTACATAATTTTAAATCTATTATGCTTAATAATTGTAATATGGTTGGGAGATGGATAAGATCCCCTATTGGTCCCCTTCTTGAAGATTCTTCCGAGCTTGATGAGCTCTCAATTTTCTATATTTTCCAACTTCTATTTATGCCCCGAATTATGTAAAGGCTGTAATAATGTTATCATTATATTTAATCTTCTATTTGGTCTTAAATTTTTCCCATCCTTGTATGTTTGATGTGGGCTTGTAGTTGTAATCATTATGGTGTTTTGTACTTCTTTTAGTGCATATGAATGTGGGATCTTGTGGTTTTGGATTAGAGTCACCAATTATATGTAATTGGACTATATTATTTAGGCTTTGAGTCATCCATGTTTAGGATGAGATTCATTTTATTGTAATTTTTGTATGTCATCATTTGATTTATTTTTTCTTATCATCTTAGAAGGGATTTACCATGTTTGATATTTTTTTGATTACAAGATATATGGTCCAAATCTGCATGTAAAGTTATAAACTAGTGAAAATAGGGTGAATAGGGTTTTCCACCTTTTAGGAGATGGAACACAAAGGTAGGGTTTTAGGACCTTTCCACCTATTTCCTTCAAATTTCATTCAAGGAAACCTTAGAGATCTCAATCTAGGGATGGAATGAGGGAAAGAGATCTAAAATAAGGTGTCCTATGGTGTGATTAAAGATAATAAGGGGGTTCACCACCAAGCAAAGGCTTGGAAAGAAAGTAACATGTAAAACCTAATGATATGACCTATAAATGAACTCAAATCGGAATAATAAACTAGAAATAAATAGAGGTTCACTTGGAAAATTGAAGAAGCTCAAAACAAGGCTTGCACTCCCAAAAATCTAACTTTTAATGCACATAGGGACTCATATGCCAGTATGGGCAATTTAGTCCCAGTTTAGGGTTTTAGGATGGAAATGAAATCTGAAACTACTAAACCAGGATCTATAGAAAATTCTTGAAATCTGGTATACTGGGACTCATACACCATAAGTGGTGATTTAGTCCCAGTATCAAGGTTGATCTAAAACTATGATATCCTCTAATGTTCTCGTGTAGCTTCTCTCCTATCAAATCTATGAGTTTGAAACACTGAATTGTAACCTATAGGTGACTTTCTGTGATCTTGCAATGTAGATGATAACTTTGACAACTTGACGACTTTTCTCCAATCTTACTCTTTAAGGGATATTCAACCTAGATATGTAAATCACACATCAAAGAGATGGAAAAATGTTGTTTTCTTAGTAGATAGGGGTTTGACGAAGTCAAACCCTATTTTGATAATCAAACCTTGAAATGAAATCAAATAGAATGAAAGAATGATGAATGAACAAATATACAATGTTACAACTCACCAAACCCTTGAACAAAAGGCTGCAATCTTGTATGTAATGGCTAGCATGAATGTAGATCTTGACTCTTGATTGAATGCTATATATCTTGACTTGAACACTTGCTTGAATCATAGGAACCTACATCACAAATGTTAGCTCAAAAACAAACATGATGCATGATGACTTTGACATGATGCTTGAGTCTTGAATAATGCTCCAAAATGCTTGACAATCACTCTTGAATGCTCTTGTAAACTCTTGTAATCATAAAATTGCTATAGGAATGCTCTCATCAACTTGCTAGGAGAAAATATGTGAAATAACCTTGTATTTATACTTGTTTATGCCAAATTTCCCAAAATTACAACACTACAAGCTGGCATTAGATCTAGGAGAATAAAATCCCGCCAAGAATTTGAATTTTAAATAGGTCCAAGCTAAGCAATACTCATATGCCAGTTGGGGCATATGAGTCCTAGTAGACTAAGCTTGGGACACAAATTTCAACAAATGTTTAGTTTTATGCCAAATTCAGGTTGAGGCCCCGAAACTTAGGTGGGACCCATACACCCAAGGTGGCGTATGAGTCTCTGATCACTAAATTTGGGCCATACAAACCAAAATCATTAAATTATGAGTGGTCATTTGATATGTGTCAGGATCATCCTCGGAAAGATGCATTAATTAAGGCTTGTGGATGCAAAATATGACCAAATAAGGCATAAAGAAGCCCAATTTTAGCAGGAAGGGACCAAACAAGTGTGAAAATGTAAAGGGATACATTTTCCTACACTATAACTAGAAATTATATTTTTTTTATCATTTGAATTGTATAAGTATATAGAATTAATGATATAACTTTCTTAGTCAAAATTGTAAATTGTATGATGTCAATGCTTTTGATTTATATGTTATGCTTTGAACTTTGCCATTATGATGGAGTTTAATCGTTAGTGTATGTTTTATATTTGAGTCTTTGGAAAGAATAAAAATTACTTCATGTATAAAATTTGTTGTCACATGTGAAAGTATGGGCAGTGCTAGTGAATGCAATCATTTTGGCATAAAATGAACCCTTGTTTTTGTGAATGTTAATCATGTTAACTAAACCAATAAACCATAACAAGTGTTCGGTTTGATCAGTGCTTGGATTGAGGTTGATACAAAATATCGTTTTAAGGCTGACTGTGATCACAACAATGACTTCTATAGGAAGCAGCTGCAAACAAACAAACCGTAACTGTAAGGAGAATGTAACATGGAATAAGGTTGATGGCGACTTTGCCTGCAATTGTATTGTTTTCTACAACTTATGCTGTTTGTGGATTTTATATACTTACCGCACTCCGACATAAAGTAGCACAAATTACATATAATCGTTCTAGAGGCCGTTAAATAACAGATTGGTGGCATCAGACGGTGGTCAGATCAAATTCTTCCAAACATCAAAGACCAAATTGGTGAATATACCAACGTGTTAATTAAGAGAATCCGGAGGCGTACGTCAATTGAGAGAATCTGGAGGCGTACGTTAATAGACCAGAGTTGACCTTGAACAACCCCGGGAGCGGGTCTCACACGTAAACGGGAGGCGTACGTTAATTGAGAGAATCTAGAGCAAGATAACAATTGGGTCTATTTAATGAGGCCCAATTCGGGTTGTTCTTCAGTAGATCTGTTGGTGAATTCAAAATGAAAAATTTAATAGTGTTAGCGATAGCGTTAGCCGTTCTGGTTCATCCTTCGCGTCAGCTGAGTAGGCATCAGGTATTGTCGAAATTTGTAGAGAAAAGGAGGTCTGGTGTGAAGAGGGAGGCGCAGGAATGGGTAGCTCCTTCCATTAGCACTGAATATGGATGGAAGCTCAATCAATACGCTCAAGATGGTTTGCAGGAGAATAACAAAATAACTGCTCTGCCTGGCCAGCCAGCTGGAATAACGTTTGCGCAGTATGCGGGATATGTGACGGTTGATGCAGAGGCCGGGAGAGCACTTTTCTACTATTTTACAGAGGCCACTGAAGACCCATCTACAAAGCCTCTGCTCCTCTGGCTCAATGGAGGTATTCTCCTGTCCATATATTTTACTTATTTTTTCATTGAGATCGATTAAAAGTAAGAGTTTTACAAGTTAGTGAGATTTTAAGTTGTCTGTATCAGGGCCGGGATGCTCATCTTTTGGTGTGGGAGCAATGACAGAATTGGGTC
This sequence comes from Sequoia sempervirens, assembly GCA_007258455.2. Taxonomy (NCBI): domain Eukaryota; kingdom Viridiplantae; phylum Streptophyta; class Pinopsida; order Cupressales; family Cupressaceae; genus Sequoia; species Sequoia sempervirens. Next base: position 196,553,663 of record VDFB02000008.1, on the reverse strand, counting down.
CATTCCGCGTACAACCAGATGGCAAAACTCTTTCTAACAATCCATACGCATGGAACCAAGGTTTTAAATAGATTACCCACGCTTAATAATGTCTTTTAGAGATATTTTATAAATCTTGGTATCTGCAGTTAGTTATAATCATTTATACCAGAAGATTTTTCCCACTAAAAAAGCCATTGTTCAACATCACCCAGAGATTCCTCAGCATTCATCTAACTTTTGTATTTTGCAGTGGCAAACACCCTGTTTTTGGAATCGCCTGCCGGGGTTGGATTTTCATACTCCAATACCACCTCTGATTATCAAAACGGCAATGATGATAACACTGGTATTTCAATTGATAAATTATGAAGAGATTTCTGACATGAATGCATACAGTGAAGATCTGTTAATAAAAACAATGTTTCAATATTTATTTACTAACCATGGCAAATGTTTCCTCTAAATAGCTCAAGATGCGTACGCGTTTCTCCTAAATTGGTTCGAAAGATTTCCACAATATAAAAATCGAGATTTCTATATAGCAGGCGAAAGCTACGCTGGTATGTCAAGCAATTCTATGATATCTGAACACAGAAAGCACGTTGTCATGTTATAATTTAACTCTGTTCTCTTCTCTTTCTTTTGCGTGCAGGGTATTATGTACCTGAATTAGCAGACACAATTCTTAAGAATAACAACTCCAGGACATCTTTCATAAGTCTCAAGGGAGTTATGGTGCGGTTCCCTTCCCTTCTCGTTTTCCTTTACAAGTGGTCTATTGTGCATGTCTACGATATTTATGCATTTTTTAAAATCTCTCAAACTACAATAAATCTTAATTTTAAGTTATAGTTGAACAAGTATAAATACATATATTATTAATGACCATTTACATGGGAAAATATATGCTTTGGAATTCTTATTTATTGAAAAATTGTGTTGTATAGATTGGAAATGGAATAATGAATGATGAGACAGATTATTGTGGTTCTATCGATTATGAGTGGACACATGCATTGATGTCAGATGAAGATTATGAAAATGAGCATTGCACTTCATCTTCTTTGAGTTATACAACTCATAGCAACAGATTTATGTCTCGAGCATCTACTGATGGAGAGATAGATCCCTATAATATATATGCTCCACTTTGTCCTTCCCATCCGAATCCCATTTGGGCATCTTCTACTTCTGTTGTAAGTACACAAACATGTTTTTCCAAGAATCTCTTGGAATAGAAATTTCAAATTGGTAATGTTATCTACCATATTAATATGTTATATGTTTTAACTAAATATAAATATGCACCCTATTCTCTCTATTGCAGGCTGACACCCTGACAAGTGGATTAAATGGATTTGACCCATGTAGCCCTGGCTATGTATTTACCTACCTTAACACCCCAGAAGTACAAAGTTCTCTTCATGCAAATGTAACAAACTTTCCCTATGAATGGACTGAATGCAGGTATGATTATATGCATTTGACATTTCCAAATAAGTATTATTATTTGTCTGATCTCACAAAGTTTAAGACTTGGAAGATTACCATCTAATGAATTTCCAATCTGCTTTTCAAAATAGTCACATACTTTCATACACCACCTCTGCAAGCACAATGTTTCCAATATATCGAAGGATGATGGTAGCAGGATTGAGAATACTAGTCTACAGGTATATTTAGGAGAAAAAATGTTATTGTTAAAAAGTGTTTAATGATAAAGATTTGATTGCAATAACTAATTAGTGATCAATTCTTTTGGTTGTAGTGGAGATGTGGATGCAGTGGTGCCTGTGACTGGTACAAGATATTCCATTAATGCATTAAAGCTACCAATAGAGGAAGCATGGTATCCTTGGATGAATGGAGAGTTAGATGTAGGGGGTTATAGTGTAATTTACAAGGGCTTGACATTTGCAACTGTGAGAGGAGCAGGGCATGAAGTGCCTAGTTATCAACCTTCTAGAGCTTTGACCATGACAAAATCCTTTTTAGCTGGAAATCCTTTGCCATCATAATAATTCCACTTTTGACATTTAATAATTGCATTCAAATGGTTTTACAACTATCATTATGATTAATATATGTACAATCTATTTAAGATAGTGACCTCTCAAAATCTTATTGTTGACTACTATTTACATATTTGGGCATCAAAATGTATTGTATTCATTTGATTTATTATAATATATAAGTATGAAAAGAGGCCATAGAAATACAAGTTCATAAGATTATAATATTATTAATTACAAAAATATCAAACTATGTAGAAATAATATGTATAAGTTGTAGTTGTTTGTTATATTAGAAGTTTTTAATAAAAATAATAAAATAAATAGATATTAAATATATAGCATTAGTCTATGTGAAATTCTATTAATTGCTAGTTTGATATAATTTAGTGTTAGTAGATGAAATTGCATTAATTATTATTCAAGTATTGGTTAAACTATAAATAAAGAGCTACATTAATAATATTATAATGTTAGCTTAATTTTTATATGAATTAAAATTTCAATATACTAATATAGAATAGATTGATGCTCCACTCCACATTGGCCCACTCCACTCTTGGGGACACTAGAGAGGTCGGGGAAGAAGCACCCCCTCATTTCTCTAATAAAAACCTTTCAACTAGTGCAAGTATTTTTGGGTGGCCTTTCAACCCTCTTGAAGTGTCACCCTAGAGGGGGAGGCTCAGATTCAATTGGTTGGTTGAGGAATTGAGGGGTCTCTCTATATGTGAGGGACTCGATGGATAATCTCACTTCCATTAGGATGATTGGCTAACATACATCATAATAAAGCCATTCTATTCTACCTCTATAATTATTAATTATACTATTATGGGTTTATATGGGGCCCTAGCCAATTCACTACAATTGATATATCAACTACACCATCAATTGAGCTTTCATCTATAGCTTATAAAAATACATACAAATTATCAAATTCAAGAAACTAAAAAATAATAATACTAAGAATCTATATAACTAACTCCTTATAGAAACTAAATATAAACATACAATTCTAAGGAAACAGAAACATTCACCTCTAAAAATACTAACCACCAACTAGTAGTGAGGAAACATCAATCAAACATGAAAAGATACAATATTATATTTTAGCTATAGCTAAAGACCATGAATACTATACTAGATCACCATAAGAACACAAAAATAATCTACAAACCAAATTTAAGGGACACACAAAGAGACCCATTTCTTTAAAATATTATTATAAATTCCACTTTGAGGTATTGGAGTGATTTCAAATAAAGAAGAAAATGAATCATTCTTATAAATAACACAATGAAGCTTAGTATCTTAAATACCTTCAATCATTGGCACCACCTTGGTATACATTTTATAATCTATAGGTTGTTAACAATTCATTATGAAATGACACTTTAAAATATGTTTAACGTCCATCCCTACATCCTGAAAAATGCTTCTACTATTATATTGTCAACCTATAACTAATGGATATCATCTTCTATCTTCTTTATGAAATCACCCATAGTTTTTTCTAAAGATCCCTTTTTCCATTTATCCATGACACATTTATACATTAAATTTTCTATTTTATTTTCTCATCCCATTCATCCTCCTCTTGAACTAGCAATTGTAGGATAAAATTGCTAACCTCATTACTCACTACAACCAGCTTCAAATTTTATTTAAAATCAACCAAAATCATTTCCCTCAAGTTTAATTGGCCATTATCAACAAACCTTCCTACTTAACTATTAATTTAATTAAACTAATTTTTTCCTTCCACACCATAGTTGAAAATATTTTCTAGATGATGGTTTATGATAGGGACAAGTCACTAAGAGTCCGTAGAGGATTCACCACATGCCATACTTACTAAGAATAACACATAAATTAATAACAAATAGCATATATTTAAAACTTCAAGCTTTCATATATGATAAACCATTGAAACTAGAAAAATACCCTAGGTAATCCCACCTCTACGCATGACACCTCATAAGTATTTCCAAGGCTACTCATAAAATCATGTGCATGATAAAAAATCTAAGCAATACACATTAAAATTATGGAATCCTTTCAAATATATTACAAACATATATTTAAATTATACCACATCAATGTTGCAAGAATGAAGGTGTTGTCATTGATCTCAACTAGTTGTTATTATCATTGATGTCATGGTTGCAAGTTATTGGATGTATATGTCAATGATATTGAGAAAATTGTAATGGAAAGGTTGCAGGTATTTAGTAGTTGCTTTGGGGTTTTCTTTGAGGTTTTCTCCTATGTTTGTGTGGTTCAAATATGTTAATCATGGTTGTTGAAAGTTGCTATATCTAGGATTTGGGCTTTTGGATCGTTGTATAGTGTAAGTTATGTTAACCAGTTGTGATATGTGTTTTTCAAGGTATCTGGCTGAGGTTTAGTAGAAATGTAGTTGCTCTATATTTCTTCTTGTTTGAGTCTTATGATTTGTGACTCTAGAGTTAATCTATTATGATCATGTTGAAGATAATTTTGTTGTCTGAAAGATTGGATCGTGTCAAGATTTGCATGTGCTTATTTTTCCTATGTGTTTTACACTAGTTTGGCTGACCTTGTGTTAAACACTAATTTCAAATTTAATGAAGCATGTTGGGACTTATTTGGGTCCTCATCAACCGTGTGTCTAGGTCACCCTCATTCTAATTCCACCCTAGGATGTTTTGGTGCCAACCTAATTTGAATTCATAAGATGTATGGCCAACTTTGGATATGTTTCAAAGTTGGGGATGGTATAAATATAGGATGAGATATTGGTGAAAGGTGTATAAATAGATAATGAAAAGAAATAGAGAAAGATGGATGTGAATAGGGAAAAATTTAAGGAACCCCCCCCCCTCAAAAAAGGTGTAAAATGTTGGTGAATCTTGTATACTTCCCGATAAAAATATTAATTTTAGTGGCAATTTTTTTTCGTTTTTCATGAAAAAAATAATCTCAATTGGAAAATCTTTTCTAATCGTAGAAGTCTGTGGAAAATCCTAGCAAATCTCAATTTTTTTTAAACCAATAAAATATTTTCATTGGCGATTAAAATTTATTTTCAAACCTAGAAAAAATTTCTATTGGCGAATTAAACATGTTTTCAAAACAAAAAAAACAATTTTGTTGGCAATTAAAACTATTTTTCAAACCAAAAAAATATATCCATTGGCGAGTTTAACCTATTTTCAAATTCATAAGAAAAAATAGCGGCAAATCAATACAACCACAATCGTTCACTGAATTTTTGATGGATGGTTGTAGTTGCATTCTAGAAGTAAATCTCTAAAGCACTAGATTTTTGATTTGAAACCTTCGAAATAACACTAGAACCGTTAGATTTTTAGAAATCAGTGGTTGTGATTTTATTAATTATTTAGGTTTGTTGCTCATCGTGCTCTTGTTTACCGTTAATATTGCCTAAGTTGGACCAAAATATTTTATGACAAAGCCTTAAATCTTAACTCTTTAATCCTGAGGGTCGAGTCTCATCAACCTAGCGATGTCCCCATTTTAAATTATGACGTGCCTAAAATTTGTTTTAAAAGAAGGACCGTTCGATGAATTTTCGATGGATGGCTATAATTGCATTTTGGAAGTAAATCCTTGAAGTACTAGACTTGCAAATTGAAACCTCCGGAATAACACTAGAACCATTAGATTTTCAGAAATAAATGGTTGAGATTTTATTAATTATTTAGGTATGTTGGTCATCATGCTCTTGATTACCGTTTAATATTTCCTAAGTCAGACCAAAATATTTTATGACAAAGCCTTAAATCTTAACTCTTTAATCTTGAGGGTCGAGTCTCGTCTACCTAGCGATGTCCCCATTTTAAATTATGCATGTGCATAAAGTTTTTTTTAAAAGAGGGACTGTTTGATGAATTTTCGATGGATGACTATAGTTGCATTCCGGAATTAAATCCTTGAAGCACTAGACTTGCGAATTGAGACCTCCTGAATAACACTAGAACTGTTAGATTTTTAGAAATCAATGGTTGAGATTTTATTAATTATTTAGGTTTTTCGGTCATCGTGCTCTTGTTTACCGTTTAATATTGCCTAAGTTAGACCAAAAGTTTTTATGTCAAAGCCTTAAATCTTAACTCTTTAATCTTGAGGGTCGAGTCTCGTCAACCTAGTGATGTCCCCGTTTTAAAAATAACTTTATTTGCATGTGCACTATGTAGCCATCTTGTCATCTGTCATGGGCATACCTTTTAAGCACTTGTTTTAAAGGATTCATGTGTTGAAATAAATGTTAATTGTCACATCAATGATAGTGGTGAGTTTAAAAATGATAAGTGTGTAGTCATACTGATTGTGTTCGTTCTAACTTCTATATATACTTCACCAACTTGATGTTCTTCATATCATTTATAATATATTTGGATTTGATTTATTTTTTCTCTATTTTCAATTTAATTGAGATATTATGGAGTCTTCATGGCGTGTCATGCTACCCAATTTTTTTTGGGAGAATATAAGGGACGATGCATACGATAGATGAAAGTTGGGTATGGTTTTTACAATTCCTTGTGTGCGGGTTAAGGATGCTATAAGAATAATTGTGGGTAGGGAATGGCTTCAAAACAACCCTCATGCTCTATATTCTAAGGTAGTTTTGGCTTTCTTGTCCAATTTCATGGACAATTTTCTTGGTAAAGATTTGGTGAAGACACTGGCAATATGTTATTTGCATCCTTTCATTTACTCTATTTCTTTGTTGGAGTTGGTGCTGGAGCATTACAATTTTGAAAGTGAGTTAGCACCTGTTGGTGGAATCTTCAGGAAAGTGGAATTGCATTCTTCTACAGTGCAGGCTCTTTCCCTAGTTAATATGAGATGGGGTTTGCTAGTTGATATGAAAAATGAATCATTAAGGAGTCTAGAGTTTTGGAGGAAGGTTTTGGGTGATTCACGTTTGTTCTTTGCTATTAGTTTGTTAAATTCAATTAATGTTATACTCAAACAACCGATTGATGGCCTCAACTAATGTTACAAAAAAAAATAGTAATGAATTGTGTGACATGTGATGTGTCTATATTTTATTGTAGAGCGTAACAATTCTTGTAATATGTACTTTGTGACTAGTTTTTTGTCATGGTTAGTGGCTTTTTGGCTACACTGGTTATGTACTATGTACTTCAGTCTTTAAAAATAGCTACTTAAATTAAAATGCTTTTCGTGGCTCCATTCTTGTAAATACCTTTTGCTTTGATCAATGTAAAAATGTTAAATGTGGCTTTTAAAACTAATAGTAATTTTCAACAAATAGTTCTGATCATATTCATAAGTTAGTAAAATTTATTGTGACTTATTAATGGACATTGATAATGATTAAGGTAAAACAAGACATTTAATTCTCTCTTTTCAATGTGTCGAAGTACTTTACCTTTTATTTATTCTATTGAAATTCTCAATTTGGTTGCAGTACTGTGGGCGACGGTGTAGATTAATGCCATATGAATAGCCAGAGTGATTGATTGGATAGATTTATATTGAAACCTACATGATGTATTCTAGAATCATAGATGATGATGTCAATAATCCAATGATTTTGACAATTGACAGCTTGTCAGCTTGAGGTATAGTTTGTATGTAGCCAGGCTATCAAAGTCCAGACGCCAATCAAATTAAACATTTAAATTGTAAATGTTAGGCTTAAGTTACATGAATCGATTAAGTTGGATTTTTGGTTTGCACGAATTGCAATTATGACTAGTCACTATACCCAACCTTAGGCTCACATGTAACATGTGTGAGGTGTATAAGGGACCAGGCTGGTAGTGGCACTTTTGGTGACACTTTTGGCCCATAAATAAGGATAGTGAGCACAACTGAAATCATTCGTTGAATTTTCATAAGGGTTTTCATTTTGTAGGGTTAATAACTTAATAAGGATTTAGGAAGAAGATGATGCGGTGCTATTGGGATACTCTAAATTCTCTTGCCTCTAGTTATGTAGTTACAGAGTAAAAGACCAATTTCCTTCAAGTTCAAAATGGGTGGAATTGGAAAGAAGTTGATTTGGTTCACCTAACTTCTCAGATAGGTTTTAAACCAGGATGAGGAGCTCTGATGGAGATAAGTGCTATCCTAGCGCATGGAAGCTACGAGTAGAAGATGGGAGTTTTACTACCCCTCATCGTCTACATGGTTGGCCAAGAGAGCCCCTTTCATTTATCTTTAGACACCACATGGCCTACCAGGCAAGCCCCATGCATTTATTTTCAGTGCTCATCTTTTGCATGGGAGCAATTTTACAACCCCTCATCTTTTGCATGAGTCTGGTTCTTAAAGGGGCTAAGTACATTTTGTATCTTCACAGCTCCCATTTCCCTAGTTTGCTTGGCCCCCCTTTCTCCATGCATTTTTTTTAGAGCCCATGGCTCACCCGACAATTCCCATGTGTTTATTTTTCAGAGCTCATGGTTGAGCCGGCAAGTCCCATTTTTTTTTAGAGAAACATGTATCACATTTAAATTTTCACCAGGGGTCTAGCAGAAGCTTGGTGCTTGCGCTTACATTTGTATTTGTACCATGTAATAATATGACATTGTAATTTAGTTGTAATAAAATAAATGGTTGTGCTATTAATGTGACATTGTAATTCATTTTATTAAGTCCTTTGCAAGTTAAGTGCTATTAATGGTTGTGCTATTAATGTGACATTGCAATTCATTTTATTAAGGCCTTTGCAACGTTTAGTTTCTGGCCCCATGGCCTTGATGTGACCAATCCTAGTGCATTAAAGTTTAAAACAAATTTAAAACACATGTTTATTATTTATATCATAAATTACTCAACCGTTCAATGAAAATTTGATGTATGGTTGAAGTTGCATTCAAAATGAAATGCATAGAGTGCTAGGCTTGCGAACTTAAACCTCCAGAATCACCCTATAACCGTTAGATTAATAAATATCAACGATTTAGAATTTGCTGTCAATGCAGGAGTAAATCATAAGTGGCTTGTTTAAATGTTGTTAGCCATGTACTAATTGTGTACTGTGTAGTTTTGAAGTAACATGTAGAAGTTTCATTTTCATTCACTTTAATATTCGAAGAAACAACACTTTCTATTGCTAAGTGATTTTATTTTGAAGTTAGAGGGTCAACACATGGGGATATTTCAGTCTTCAGTTTGCTCATTGAAGTGCACCACCCTGTTCTTGGTTCCACAGTTCCACTTCCAAAAAATCCATTCCAGTAACCATTTTCAACTTCAAGAATCAAAATTCAAAATTTGGGTAAGTTAAAGAATTCCTATGGCTACGTTTCATCGTTTGAATTTTCTTAAAATCTTATTTTGTCAAACTTTGAAGTTTACGTTTAGGGTTAAGAGGCTTAAGAATTAAGAAAAATTAAGGACTAATAGGGAATTCACAAATTTCACATTGTTGATTGTATCAACATGTCTACCACCAGTACCACTAGAGCAATGTCAAATAAAAAAATACATTATGCAAAATTGCTTAAAACCCTAGGTTTCATTGATGAATACCATGATATTTATGATCCTGAAACCTATGGTAGGCGTACCTAAGAACTTATATTTTCATCTTAGAATAAGGCTTAAAATAAATTGCAAGTTAATAGTATCAGTGCACCGTGGGTAAGTGGATTAGGGCTCATGATGTTACATGAGGTTTTCCCTTGCCCAAAATTTATCATGGTCTATACCTTAAATTATGATAATAACAAAAGAGAAATTGTTAATAAAGATAGCAAAGAAGAATTGTTATCCATTAATGCAAAAGAAATTGGAAAAGTGTTGGCCTTAGGGTTTACAATCAAAGAATTTAGAAATGTCCACATTGACCTAGAAAAGCTTGCTAGTGATTATGAAGCAGTGGATGAAATGGAGAAAAATTATTTCTTAAATAGAATAGTTTAGGATAGAAAAAAATTGAAAGGTGATCATAAGCCTCCTTATGATTTGAATATTTTTAAACCATGGGCTTAGGATACTATTTCCATGCTAGCATTTTTCCTCAGATTGGATAGCAATTTGGAAGTGGGTGCAAGCCTCCTTGAAATGGTATATAATATCCATTATCATGTTCAACATGTCAAATATAATTTTATTGGGAACATTGTAGAATCCATGCATAAACATTTTTTAATGATTAAAGGAGGTTCCACCAAGATATTTAGGTTCACAACCAACTTGTGCTATCTTTTTCTATTCAAATTTAGAGGAATGTTTCAGACCAACAAGCTTCAAATTCAGCCCTATAGTAATGCTGAGGAAAAGAAAATGGCTACAGTATATGAATGGACCACTGTGATAAGGATGCATGATTCTTGAAAGAACTACAGTCATTTTGTAGACTACTTTTTGGCTCCATTGCATCAAGCAATTACAAATACTCCAATGCCTAGATTTCCTATCATGCAGAAATTGCATTACTAGGAAAATAAATACAATTGGCTGATTGGTACTTAATGGAATAATTCATGATAAATTGACTTAATGAGGCCTTGATTCAGGTGTTGTGAGGAATTTTATGCATCCACACTAGGTCTTGGACCCTTGCACACCAAATAAAATGTGTTTATTAATGTCTTGTGAAGGTGTTGTAAAGTCTTGTAAAGGAATTTCACGCTTTCCTCGACTGAATAAAATTATTTCTCCCTAATTCAACATTATAAAACATATTTAATAATATCATTACATCAATATAAAAGGTTTTTGAATTAAACTTAATGTTAAAGTAGTGTTGTAATGTGTCTTGCACATTCACATTGGTTCTTGTGCTTTCTTAGGCTATGTGGACCTCATTTCAGTGTTGTAAAGTGCATTTAATCACACTTTCACATTGAATTATGTGTCCCAAGCCCTAATTGACATTTTTATCATCACTAGTAGGCCCCTATTAACCCATATTGTGCATCTCGAGGCCTAAATTGATCAAATAACTGACAAAGTTGCATTTTAAACCTTATTTCCTTATCTCCTGGCTTCATAGCTATTAGAATGGCCCTTGTGGGACCCATTTTTCATGCATGGTGAATCAGTCCCATCCAAGTGCGACCCATTCACCATGTGTGGTGAATGAGTCCCATTTGGCTCAATTTTGACCTTTGAGTGGGAAAAAAGTGAAATTTAAGTTTATTATTTCTTCATGTTGGCCCGTGATGAGGTATTAAAGGGTAAAATAGGTGAATTTCCTATAAAAACAAGTATTTTAACTCATTTTCACATTCATTCTTCATTTTTCATCCACCAATCTTTTCTTTCAAGTCAAGCAACTTAGGGTTTTATCATTCCAAGTCATTCAAGCTCAATTTTTAGACTTTCAAGGGCATATCCTTCATGTTTTGCTGCAGAATTTCAAGATCAAACATTATGGAAAGGTAATCAACTCCATTATTGCATGTTTCATTACATTATTTATCTATTTTGGTTTAATTACCTAAAAGGGGTTTGACCAAGGCAAACCCCCATGCCCTAACATTCAACCATTCTTCTTCTCTTCTTGTGTGTTTGCAGATTTAGGTCTCTTGGAAGCTTAGAAATCATTGAAGATCAAGTTGTAAATTCATTCAAGTCTTCTCCTCATTCAACAAGTCAAAATATCAACAAAAAGTCTCTTTCAAACTCGTAAATCAGAGTTTCAGAAGCAAACACCTGAAGAGAGCCGAAGTGCAGATTGGAAGCTCTAGAATCCACCTTTGAATATTTAGAAATTTAAAAGACTTGGAATCATTCACCATGGGTGGCGAATGAGTCCCATTCCAGGGTTAGTTTTTGGTTTTCTACAATTTTGGATACCCTTTTGTCTCAAATGGGCTCTGGTTTAGTTTTATAGAACTGAGACTGATTCACCCAGAATGGTGAATGAGTCCCACCAAGCCTGAAAATCAGCATCAAAAACATTTCAAATGTCATTTCTAGTCTTTATATACATTCCAGGTGCACACTTTCAATTTGGTCCATTTCTATTTAGTTTTGCATTCATTTCTAGGTGTTGTTGCATTACACAGTGTGTTTTCAAACATCACTTGTTTCTTAGGTTTTTCATTCATAATCAATCAATTAATTAGCTTAGTTGCATCTATATCATCTCATTTCGCCTTAATAACATCATACACATCCTAATTTGAATGAACTAGCTAGCATTTTTGGCCTACTTCTCTCCTTTTAGGTGCAAAACCCTAGAAGAGTTAGAGAGCCTTGTGGTGCCAAAAATCTACAGTTCATTTTGGTCAACTTGCTTTTAGAACACTTTATTTTCTGATTTGGAGTCCATTTTTATCCTATTTCTAGCTTGCATTGGCTTTTCCTTAGAGTTGCACTAGTTAATTTGCATCTAGGGTTTCAAATTTTTTTGCATTAGTAAAATGGTCATTTAGGTTGCATTTTTGCATATAATTTCCTTAATTGTTTCTGAAATTTTGCATCTCCATCATAGGCTTGCATCATACAACATTAAACACATAAAAACACTTCAAAATTTTTGAATTTTTTTCAAAAAATCAGTATTGGGACTCATTCACCATGCTAGGCGAATCAGTCCCTATCCATATTTTTGACTGACTATTATAAAATCAAAAACATCATTTTTTTGTTTCCTAAGCCTCCTAGTATCATATAGTATAAGTTTGGAAAGTTTCTGGAACCTTTGTTTTATGCATTTTGCTCAAAAACATCATTTTAGATTACTCATTCTTTAAATCACTACAATTGCAAACATCTTTACATCTGCAAATGCTTCCATTTCTACAATTTTGCATAACATTGATAAAATTAATTTTCACTTTTGCATATACAATATTTCTATACATAAAGCTTTGCATTAGTTTACTAAAAGTACTTTTAATTCTTGCATATATACATTGTTTACATTCTTAAGGTGTTGCATACATTGGATAAGAGTGTTTTGTATCTTTGTATATACATTGTTCATATTGCTGAAACATTGCATGAAATGGTTACATATGCTTTTACTTCTTATTCAAACAATCCTAGTACCTTACATATGTAGACATGTTAAGAAACATTTCCTATCCCTTCCCTATGAGAGTATTTTAGTGAAAGTTATTACAACTTGGGCCATTCCTAATGATCATACTTGTTCTTCTCATAATATCTCTCCTCTTGGTGACGAAGATATTTTAGTAGAAGAGTCAATTAATGAGAGTTTTGAGAATCCTAGTTATTTCTCTCCTTTTACCTCTCTTAGTGGACAAAACATTCACAACCAACATAACACAACCTTAGATGATCATGACATTACAATTTCCTTTTCTCCTAGTATCTCTCCTTGTTGTGAAGGTGATACTTTGATGTTAGTTTATGAAGATCATGAGAATCCTAGTTGTCCCCCTTCACCTCACAAAATTCTTCTTAAACAAGACAATACAACCATAGGTAATCATGAAAACAACATTTGTCCTTCTCCTAGTATCTCTCCTAGTTGTGAAGAAGATACTTTGTTGTTAGCAAACACAATTGATGATGGTCATAAGAACCTCCATTGTCCCCCTTCACCTAACAAAACCCTTCTTGAACAAGAAAATTCAACCATTAAGCATTCTCCTACTTGTGATGAAATCCTTTCAAAGAACCAACCTTAGAATGTCAAGAAGATTTGGTTTGTAGTTCTCCTCAAAACCCTCCTCCTAGGAAGGATATCACGGTGCAAGACAATAACCCCAATAATGATATAGACTCTCACTTGATAAGGGATGTTAACATTATTTAACCTCAACTCATCCTTTACCCCCCTTCACATAAACCTCCACCTCAAAACAAACCCGAATTTTTCCTTTACCCACCTAAGAATAATGTATTGCAACAACTGAGTTATATACTATTGCTCATACATATAACACTCAAAATAATCCGAAACCACCGCAACAAATCCCAACACCCTTACCTATTCCTAATCCTCCCCCACCTAGACCTATCTTACTAGGTTTTCCTAATGGAAAGGAGTACTGTAACCTTGTTGAACAATTAAAGAATACTCCTGCTAAAATATCATTATGGGACCTTATTCAAGCCTCCCCTCACTATCACAACATGATCCAATCAGAATTGCAATAAGTTCCTGTCCCTTCTAATACACAACCAACTAACATAGCAACCATGATCCAAGGACTAAATGCTGATATTGTTTTCCACCAAAGTGAGCTCCCCCCTTTGGAAATGAAAAAACAAAACGAAGATTTCATGATCATTTCTCAATACAATTGGATAGGGATAAAGTGAACCCTTATTGATAATGGCTCTTCCCTTAATGTGTGTACTGTGAATCTCCTTGATAGATTGCATGTTGACAAGTCACAAATAATACCTGATTTCATATCTATTTGATGATTTGATAATGCAACAAAGCAACCGCTTGGTGTAATCACTTTGCCTATTATAGTTGGGGTGGCTACTTTTCAAACTTCTATTCATGTCATGCCTTATGATATTTCGTATAATCTTCTTTTAGGAAGACCATGGATTCATGAGATGAATGCAGTGCCTTCAACCCTTCATCGTATAATGAAATATGTCCATAACAATAAAATTTATCAAATTGAAGCAGACCCTGAGCCTAAAAATTGCTTGTACCTTGAAAAAGGAGCTACAAGTCCTCTGAAAACATTGATTCCAACATCCAATATAGATCCTCTTGAAATAGAACAAAACAATGAGGAATCAGTCTCTAAATTATTTGGTGACGCTTGGGGATCCTTAGAATTCAAACCATCATTTATGGGAAAATACATATTCACACAAAAGAAAAACAAGAAACAAGAACAACCAACAATAATGTCAACACAAAATTTGGATGACCTTTCAAAAGCATCCGCCTCAACCACTTTAGACAAAGATACAAACTACACAAAAAACTTTGATGAACACAACAATGAACAACCACCCGATCCAAAAGCAATGAAGTAGCTTTATGGAAAAGGTTTTGACCTAATGAACCAACTTGGCTATAGTGGAAAAGGATGTGGTGCTCAAGAAAAAGGTATCCGCAACCCTATAGAGCTTAACACACATCAAATAACTCATGGTCTTGGTTATTGTCATTTGATTGAAATCACCAAGCCTTCACTCAACACCAACAATCTCACAAAACATACTCCTAAATCATCCTTCACAGTCATCCATCCTCACCTCATCAACACTAGTGGTCTTGAAAATTACCCTTTACAAAATATAAAACAAAAAAATGCACCTTCACTTAATGACACTGTCATTACGAAAAAAACTCATGAATTGAATCCGATAGATTTTCCATCCTATAAGAGTGAGAACAAAATCTTGCAATCTACAAAAACTTGTGTAAGTATGACATCTAATACTAAGTAAGATGTATCTTTGAAACAAATCACAAGACCACCTTCTACCATTGATCAAGAGGGTATCTTTTCGAGACTCCTCCAAGATCACTTGATCACTCTCCCTCTTAGAACTCAAAAGAAATGCTATTACAAGACTTCATTTTGTGCATATCATAGATTTCATGGTCATTCTACTAATGAATGTCAAGCTTTGAGTCGTAAAATCCACATTTTCAAGATTTTGGTATGCTTCCTTCTATGGGGGCACCTAATTCCTCTAATTGATACCAATTTTCACTCTCACCTACATTTCATCAATCGTTTTGGCTCACCTTTGTCTTGCACTAAGTGGGGGAAAGGGGTTCAGTATCCTTGTCCTCGTATGTCACTTTTCATTGACTCTTTTGGCTATTCATTAAATTTTCATAAATACATAAGAGCAAGCTTGGGATGTGGATGATATGCCTTCAGTTGGCTCGCATATGACATACTTTTCATGACGTAGCTCATCAGAAACATATGAATTGGCATAAGGCTTTCTGAGTAAGCTCTCATGTCTCCTATTTTAAAGTAATTGCTCTCAGTACTGGTGTTTGGAACTACTTTAAAGTGGGGGAATACATCACCACTCACATTTCATTGTGTGATTTCTTTCTTCTTGCGATATGTCCTTTCCTTGGTGGAGTCATTAGGCTTGATTCCCTCCAAGAGTGTGATACTTCTTTTGCATTTATCCTCTCTTGGAGACATTAAGCATGATGTTCCCTAAGATGAGACCTTGCACGAATAAAGCAAAATCCCTTTGAACATTCCTTACACTATTTTGCATTAACAGTGTCTATGAGTATCAAGCATAAGAAGTTTTGCTTACCTCATAGAGCTCAAAAATCATTTTCCTTTATGGTGCCTTATTAAAGTTATCAGGAGGTATAACTTTGGTATGGTTGAGTGGGAAGCCCATTCTGAGGCACGACTTTCCCCATAGCCACCTATATAGCTAAGTGTTTTGTCACCCTAGAGTGAGTGTGCAATATCTTTTTCTCACAAACAACCTAGATCTAATCCACAACTAGCTGGACACACGATCAAAGTTTGATCCACCTTCTCATTTTCATCTTCTTTCTTGCCAATGCATGATTTTGTATCTTGATGGTTTGATTTAGGATCTTGGATCCTAGGGGCTTGCACAATCTCCTTTGATCCTTGTCATTCTTTGTCTTCTGCATTTTTACACTCAGATCTCTCTTGAATGTCTACTTTAGTGTGAATTTGAAGCAAGTTCATCCTCTCACTAAAGTGGGGGCTAAATGTGTCGTAGAAAAAAGTACCCTTTGCTCGACATGTGAATAACTCATCATAAATTGACTTTATGAGGCCTTGATTCAGGTGTTGTGAGGCATTTTATGCATCCACACTAGGTCTTGGACCCTTGCACACTAAATAAAATGTGTTTATTGATGTCTTGTGAAGGTGTTTTAAAGTCTTGTAAAGGAATTTCATGCTTTCCTAGACTTATTAGACTTATTTCTCCCTAATTCAACATTATAAAATGTATTTAATAACATCATCACATCAATCTAGAATGTTTTTGAATTAAAATTAATGTTAAACTAGTGTTGTAATGTGTCTTGCACATTCACATTGGTTCTTGTGCCTTCTTAGGCTATGAGGACCTCATTTCAGTGTTGTAAAGGGTATGTGCAGGATCATCATGGAAAAAAAGCCCTTAAGTGGCAAAAAATTTAGAAAAATCAGAGTTAGGCAACTTGACATAAAAATTTGAATAAGTTTATATATTATTTCAAAATATATGTAAGAATAGAATCTATAAAAATTTAATGTAGTTTCTAAACTACTAGGTTTATTTAAAAAAAAACAATTTGGTGAAAATTTGAAATTTCAATGCAGTAGTACTTAAATTTTAAGGAAAAAAAAAGTAGGTGTCTGTCTGACCACCCTAACCACAATAAAATGATAATATTTTTTTATAAGATTGTAGATATAAGGGTATGTGGGATCATCATGGAAAATGCCTAAGTGGCAAAAAATCAAAAATCGAGTTAGGAAACTTGGTAAAAATTTGAATAAGTTATCTATTATTTCAAAAATATGTAAGAATAGAATCTATAGAAAATTGATGTAGTTTCTAAACTACTAGGTTTATTTTAAAATAAAAAAACCTATTTGGTGAAAATTTGAAATTTCAATGCAATAGTACTTAAATTTGAGGGAAAAATAAGAAGTAGGTGTCTGTCACCAACCTAACCACAATAAAATGATAATATTTTTTTATAATATTTTAGATATAAGTAGAGGACTCATGTTTCGATGTGATGCATATTTTTTGTAATTTTTTTCCAAGTAAATAATTAATTATGATTTTTTTATTACAACTTTTAAAAAATATAAAAATGCGTATGTCTAACCACCTTAACTTGGTCTAAACTTCATGAAATTCAATTTTATTTATTTTTAATACTATAGTATGTGAAGCATAGAATGTGACACATGTTTCAAATTCAAAAAAAGTGATACCGTTTGAAAGCCATAGATGTTTTTCAAACTATCAATTAGGGCTCTAGTCAGTAATTCAAATAGAAAATGAATAATAATTATTAAATTCAAAGTAAAGAATAATTTATATTGGTGGAAAGCTAAGAATATCCTTTAAAAACCTTTTTATTTCATCAATTTTGGGTAAAAAAAAAAAAGTCATCAGCCACATACCCTACAAATACCCATCATATTGCCACTTTTTGGCCCATCATGATCCTGCACATACCCATAAGTAGAGGACTCATGTCCAGATGTGATGCATATTTTTTTAATTTTTTTTCCAAGTAAATAATTAATTATGAATTTTTTATTACAACTTTTAAAAAATATAAAAACTCGTATGTCTAACCACCTTAACTTGGTCAAAACTTCATGAAATTCATTTTTTTTCTTAATCCTATAATATGCAAAGCATAGAATGTGACACATGTTTTGGATTCAAAAAATGTGATACCATTTGGAAGCTATAGATATTTTTCAATCAACTTATCAATCAAGACTTTAGTCGTAATTCAAATAGAAAATGAATAATAATTATTTATTAAATTCAAAGTAAAGCATAATTTATATTGGTGGAAAGCTGAGAATCTCCTTTAAGAACCCTTTTCGTTTCATCAATTTTGGGTAAAAAAAAGTCGTCAGCCACATACCCATCATATTGCCACTTTTTGGCCCATCATGATCCTGCACATAATCTAAAGTGCATTTAATCACATTTTCACATTGAATTTTTTGTCCCAAGCCCTAATTGACCTTTGCATCATCACTAATAGGCCCCTATTAACCCATATTGTGCATCTTGAGGCCTAAACTGATCAAATAACAAAGTTGCATTTTAAACCTTACTTCCTTATCTTCTAGCTTCTTAGCTATTAGAATGGCACCTTTGGGACCCATTCGCCATGCATGGTGAATCCATCCCATCTAGGTGGGATCCATTCACCATGTGTGGCGAATGGGTCCCATATTTCTCAATTTTGACCTTTGAGGAGGAAAAAAGTGAAATTTAATTTTATTATTTCTTCATGTTGGCCTGTGATGAGGTATTAAAGGGTAAAATAGGTGAATTTCCTATAAATACAAGTATTTTAACTCATTTTCACATTCATTCTTCACTATTCATCCACCAATCTTCTCTTTCAAGTCAAGCAACTTAGGGTTTTATCATTCCAAGTCATTCAAGCTCAATTTTTAGACTTTCAAGGGTAGATCCTTCATGTTTTACTGTAGAATTTCAAGATCAAACATCATGGCAAGGTAATTAACTCCATTATTGCTTGTTTCATTACATTATTTCTCTATTTTGGTTTAATTACCTAAAAGGGGTTTGACCAAGGCAAACCCCCATGCCCTAACATTCAACATTTCTTCTTCTCTTCTTGTGTGTTTGTAGATTTAGGTCTCTTGGAAGCTTAGAAATAATTGAAGATCAAGTTGTAAATTCATTCAAGTCTTCTTATCATTCAACAAGTCAAAATATCAACAAAAAGTCACTTTCAAACCCGTAAATCAGAGTTTCAGAAGTGGACACCTATAGAGAGCTGAAGTTCAGATCGGAAGCTCCGAAATCCACCTTTGAATATTCAAAAATTCAAAAGTGGACTCATTTTCCATGGGTGGTGAATGAGTCCCACTCCAGGGTTAGTTTTTGGTTTTCTACAATTTTGGATACCCTTTTGTTTGAAACGGGCTCTGGTTCAGTTTTACAGAATTGGGACTGATTTTCCCAAAATGTCGAATGAGTCCCACCAAGCCTGAAAGTTAGAATCAACAAAATTTCAAATGTAATTTACAGTCTTCATCCACATTCCATGCATTACACAATGCGTTTTCAAACATCACTTGTTTCTTAGGTTTTACATTCATAATCAATCAATTACTTAGCTTAGTTGCATCTAGATCATCTCATTTAGCCTTAATAACATCATACACATCCTAATTTGAATGGAATAGCTAGCATTTTTGGCCTACCTCTCTCCTTTTAGGTGCAAAACCCTAGAAGAGTTAGAGAGCCTTGTGCCAAAAATCTATGGTTTAGGAAGAATATACTGTGCTAAGATTTTATGGATTAGAAGTACAACCATACAAACTTCCAATACATGTGACATAAAGGGTTTTGTCTTTGGAATATGTAAGGCAGATGTAGAGTACTGATGAACTACACTATACCAATGAAGGGAAGAAGATGTTATTTCCTTCTTTACCTTTTTCATGTGGAGGGATCACATTTGAGAGAAAATCATTTAGTGTGGCACATGATATTTTGATTTTTTTTTATTTTGATGCTATCTATAACTGGCAGTATGATCCATGTGACACCATTAAATCAATGATTATGCTCAATAAGAATGCTGGAAGTAGAATTCAACATCAAAGTAAACACTTGCTTGAAAACTTGAGAAACAAGGATTCTTGGGGTGAGGTCAAAATAGCAATGGAGAAAAGTGTTGTTGAGAATGGTATTTCTTTTGAATTATTGTTGGCAAAAATTATGGCATTGCATCAAAAGAAAATTAGGAGGCACAACAATTTTTATGAAAAAAGTCATAAACCATCTAGTAGAGTAAAAATGCTAGATTCTCTAGAGAAGGAAGTTACAGAAAAAAATTGGTCATGATAAAAAATTACTGCCTTTTGGTCTATGAGGAAGGAGCTAGGTGATCCAAGAGCTCTTGCAGAGTATGGAGAAAATGAAGAAGATCATGATTTTAGAAAATTATGGAATATAGAGCATCCAGATGAATGAGAAGGTAAAGAAAGTGATGATGAATCTAATGATGATAGGGAAGAAGAAAGCCATGTCAATTTCAAACTTGGTTTAAGTGAGGCCACAAAATAAGCATATACTTCAGGAGTAGCCATAGCTGAAAAATGGGTTATGAAGGTGGTGGTTTGGGGTCCCAAGGAAAAGGAATTCCTACAGTAATAGATGTACAACATAGAAAACTAGTTGATAAATTTGGCCTTGGAGCTGATAAAGTAGACCAAGGGAAAACAAGTAGAGCTGAAACAATTCAATTTTTTAGAGCTTCAAATCCTCATCATCACGGTCAGACATAATCACAACTAGGATATGCCCATAGTGGAGAAGTTAGTGCAACTAGCACTACCTCTAGTGGTGATGGTATGGGTAGTAGTAGTATTAGTGGTCAACATGTGCTACAACAAAAAATTACACACAAGAGGAAAAAAACACAATATACCATAGAAACACTAGGTGATCAAGGAATACAAAAGAGTCAAAGGATTTTGACAGGTCCATGTCACACTACTAGTGGATCCACCACAAAGGAGTTATTTATAGGCACTCCCCCAATGCCAGTTAGTCTAGCTACGACATGATTAGCAATTGCAAATACTCCTATTACTTCGCCATTCAAGCACCATTGTTCCTAAGTCCCTAGGTTTTGATTACATTGAAGAGTTTAAAAAGAAATTAGAATTGAATAAAAAAGAAAAGAAGCAACTGGTGGAGAGTGCATCTATTGTAACTTTAGAGCCTACAACAACCATCGTATTACCCTCATTTGACACAAGTAAAGAAATCATGGAGTACACAATTCTTGTTCCCACAGTTCAAAACAAACCAGCAGATCAAATGGCTCCATCTAAATTCTAGCTGAACAATATTCAATTGGATTTTTTTGGACTCAAAAATACTAACAAAATTAATGTATCAAAGAATAACAATGAATTGGTGTACACATCATTGTTAAAGAAAGATAGAGAGAAAAAAAGTTTCAAACTCAAATTGAAAAGTTATAGGCAGACCTAGCAAATGAGAAAGCAAAGAGGAAAGTAGCATATAACAAGAGCAATGAATTAGAAAAAAGAATAAAAAAATCTACCTCTACATCAACAAGCAAAGAGGATAAGAATAATGAGACTAGAGTGAATGAACTGAAGCAAAGGCTAGATAAGAGAAACAAGAAATATAATGAGTAAAAATCCACTTTAGAAAAATTAAGACTAAGCATTGTGAATGGAACTGCATAGTGGGACCACAAGTTTGAGGAGAGAAAAAGAAATGAAAGATTGGAGGCATAGTTGATGGAAAAAAAATCAAATTAAGTCTTGTCAAAATAAGTTCTCTACATTTTGTAGAGAAACAATGAAGCATATGAAACAAAAGCTCTGGGATGAAATAATGCAGGGGATTGATCATTTGTGTGACATGTTTCAATTGATTGATACTATCAGACAACATCATAATAATCTCAACAAATATTTAATGGACAACAAAAATATGCTGGCATTGGAGAAATCAACAAATCAAATTCAACAAACAGTCTACAAAGCCAGTGACAATGTTTTGAAATCAAAAGGGCTTACTAATCGGCTTGCTACATCAATGAAATTGTCATCTGTTATTAAAAAGTATTTGAGAATGCGTGAAACAAAGGAATATTTTCATTTGGATACATACAAGATGAAGAAGGTGGATGAAAAGGTAAGGAACTTCATAGAGGTTGGTTTTCCATAGGACTTTGACACAAATGAGTGATTCGTTGGAAAGAATGATTTCAAAAAGAAGATGGAGGATGCAAGGAAGATTGATTTGGTCCAGTTTCCTCAGAACCTAGATGTGGTGAACTATTTGGATTCCATCAAACCATTGTAACATTGAATGGAAAATTGACTGAAGAATCCAAGACAGGTTCCAATTTGAATCATGAATTTTGAACAAATCTTCAAGTCAAAAAACATTAGTTAGAACAAATGACAATTCCACAACCTGAAGAGTGGAAGTTGCTAGAAAAGGTGATGCAGTGATTTGATTTTTGATAATATGAGTTTCCAATTTCCAACTTAGCTTTGTGCAGAGTTGTCTTTGAGCAAGATTTTGCATTGCCAATGCCTCTATGTATTCATTCATGTGATAATCAATTTAAAAGCTCAAATTTAGACTTCAGTAATGTGTTGATGTTCAATTATCTGTATTATGGGTTTGGCCAATGCATCTAGGATCTTTTGGGAAAATTTTGATTTTCCTCATTAGAGAAAAAACTCTTTTATGCTTTCAAGTTTTTTTTACAGTTATCTTTCAATATATAGAAACTCATATGGTGAAGTTCATATAGACATAATCTTTGTGTTGTGGTGTATGGATTTATTCTATATTTTCTGAATATATTGCCAATGGTTATCTATGTTGGTGTTCTGGATCTTTAATATATTGTATTGCTATCAGATGTTTATATTTGAATGAATGCTTATGGTGATGGTTGAGTTTAGTTAAAGAAATTTATTAGTTCTGAAGTGATTCAAGTCTTTGTGCTTTAGCTTATAGTTTGATATTTCATATTGGCATGCCTTTCAAAGCTTTCTAGTTAAAAGCTACACCTTTCTTTGCTTTTTGGTGAAAACCAGCCCAAATTTCTTTGCTTTCTAGTTTAAGCTTTTATTGTTTAAGTTGTGTGGATGCCTTAAAGCCTTTATAAGTTATTCATGTTGAACTATTAGCTTATAACTTATAAGTTATGGATGTTGAACTTTTAGCTTCTATTCAAGGAATGGATTAATAATATTCCTTTCAATTATTTATCAAAGATTGTGTGAATGGCAATACAATAGGAATTTACAAGTCAAGTTCTTTAAAAATGATGCAGAATCACATATCAAATTCAATACCATGGAATACAATATAAAATATAAAATATCACATTTTCATGGAATACAACATAAAATATCATCAACTATAGTTTGGACTTTGGAATATGATTCATGAAGTGCAATATAAAATAAATTGCAATTATAATTTAATAAATGAAGGAGTAGTTGAATGCCTTCTAATAACCAAAGTGAATGAGAGAAGAATGTGGAGTTGGGTGGCAACATCGATCATACACCTAGCATTTATGGAAAGGAATAATTGGTGTGAAAATGGTGAACAGGAGGTGGTAGCTTTGTAGCTGCAGCAGTGATGGAGGCTAGTTTCACACTTACAACAAGGAAACAACTCTCACCTTTTCATGGAGGAGCATCGATGAAGAGACTGATGGGTTGTTTCCTATACGGTGATGAGGGATTAGTGTAGGAAGTGCAACTAATTTTGGGAAAAGGATTCAGCAACCTCAAGCAAAGATACACAATGAACATGGACATATATTCACTAATTATGGCTTGGGGTTTAGATTTGGGAGAGCCGATTGAAGTTGTGAAAAAGGTGTTGAAGACACTGGTGCATGAGGATTATATTGAGTACATGGACACACTATTGGAATGGGCGACTCTGGGTGTAGGAATGGATATCAGTGAGGGAATTGACAGTGACGAGGAAGAAGAAACAATGAAATGTGTACCCTTTGTGAAATGGCCAGAAGGAAAACATAAAGCCAAATGGAGAGAGGGAGCAACACGCGGGTGGGAAGCAATAAAATTGATTGTGGAATTAATAGAGGTTGAGGTAGTAATCGTGAAGGAAAAGGCTAAATCGAAGCATTTGGAGAAGAATGAGCAGTGACCGTGGAAGAAGAGGAAGACGAATGGGGCCACCATGGAATCTATGGAGAGTAGCTTGTCTAGAGCTTTATAGTAATTTAATCCTCTGTCAGGCATTGTTATTTTTTGGCTTTCTGTAGTTTGTTTTTAGGGTTTTCTAAAATTGTGGGAAATGAAGGGAAGATGTTTTTTGGTTTGCAAGGTAGTTAGTAGGTATTTGAAAAGGATTTAAATGTAATTTTGGGAAATTTTTTGATTTTGATGTAGCTGTTAAGGGTTGGCAGTAAAGTCACTGCAGATAAACTGTATTTTTTGAGAAATTGGGGTAAAGTAGTTGAATATCTGGAGGATAGATGGTTATTCAGAAAAGTTTAGAAAATGATGTAATATGACTTTTTTATCAATAAAGTAAAAAATATTATTACCGATAAAAAAATATATATATCATGAAGTGCAATGATTCACAATTTCATTGAATACAATATTAAATATCTTCAATTACATTATGGAACAATGGAAACTAATCCATGAAGCGTAGTATAATTATAAATACCTAAAATATTCTAATTCTCTTCCATTTCCCAAACGGAGTCAGGGTCCTCAAACTGAAGTTCATCATCAAATAAAGTAAAAGAGTCATCTGGAATTTGATTCTGAGTTTGATCTTCATTTTCTTTGGCCTATGTCTCAAATTCAACATTCATTGTGTGATTTGTGTCATTGTCAATGTCATCTGTCTCACTGCCACTGCCACTACCACTAGTACCAGTGTTTGGAATTGGAGTGTTGCACAACTTGGTCCTTATTCTTTCACATGTGGACCTATAGATTGCGAGTGCCCTTTCAAAAGGAAAATTAAAGAAATTATATGCAGTTCCTTTCAACCTCAAACAATTTTCCAAATTCTTGTCTAGTTTGTTTCTTAACTTTGATTTCAAAAACCCCAATGTATTGAAAACTCTCTCATTCTCCACTGATCCAAATATCATTGTTTGACATAAATCAACAACTTTGAAATATTATGATATCGAACCATGCAATATTTCACTCTGACCTAAGTTTGTCCAAACCTTTTTTATTGATCCAAATTCAAAGGCCTTCTCCTTTCCCATGGATTTATACTGGTCCCTCATAGCTATTGCAAAACTCCTAGATTTTTTTCTAAGCTTAGCTTCATTTAAAATTCCTTCTATTTTTTGCTCATCGTATGTTACACTTTTTGAAAATTGTTTGATCAATAATTTTTACTTGATCATGAAAATATTTTGGGTTTTCTCGGTTTTCCCAAAATTGAGGATACACAATACCCATGGCTTCAAGTATTTCATGTCGAGGGAATATTTCACGTATCTCTGAGGAAAGAGGTTTTGCAACAATTTCCTTCAAATTATCGCCAACAGATTTAACAATTCCTTTAAAATATTTCTCCTTAACAACTACTTCTTTGCTAGAGCGCCTGGTTGTCTTACAATGGTACATTGGTATCTCATATCCACGTACATAGATACATAAGTTCCCGCTTGCATTAAACTAGAAATAATTATAAGAATTATTCAAATCAGTAGTTTTTTGCCACATGAAATAATTTGGGCCATCTTGTGTTAGATCTAGATATAGATGATAGAGGGCCAAGCATGTATGTTTACGTAGATTGGCATATTCATTAATATACATAATTATTTCTTGGGCTTTCTTCACAAGATTGTTCATCTCATCTAGCATGGAGAAAAGCCTTAGAGCTAAAGTCAAGAGTGTCTCTATATCGCTTAACCTATGTAAGAGGCCAGGAGCTTTGTCTACTATGTTGTGATGCTTGTACATCACTCCAATCAAGGATTGCTATTCTAAAAGAGCTCGTTGCATTAGTCCATGCAAGGAGATCTATCTAGTATCGACATCCTTGAGAAGCTTGTTTCTTGGTGTTATTCCCTCAGCAAAATTTTGAAATTCTGTGAAACATTTGGGACTTCGACAGAAGTATGCATGGATCTCGTGGACTAGATTTTCAAATTTTGATAATGTAGGAAACTTGCTTACAATTTTGAATGCTAAATTCATTCTGTGGGCCATGCAATGAATGCCAAGCATGTATGGTGCACAAGTAGTTTGTAAAGTTTTGTGCAAACATTGGTCCTTTGACCTTGCATCACTGCAGCTCCATCAGCTCCTACACACGCCAACTTTTTGGCAATTGTCAACTCATCCATACCTGCACTTTCATTCAAAGATTTCTTGACTAGTTCAAATATATTATGCGATTTTGAACTATCCTTCATTTTATGAACACATAAAAGATGAGCTTGGTGAACATCTCATTCTATAGTATACAAATGCCTACAGAACCAAGAATTATTATTTACCTCAGTAACTTCATCTAAAGATAATGCAATGAAATTTGAATCTTTTACTTTCTCCTTTAAATCTTCCTTTTCAACTTTAGTAAGGCAATTTTCCCATTCCCATCCAACATTTACTAACAAATGTGAGAAGGGATAGTGAGGAACATTCAAAAAAGATAATAAACCAAAATATTCTTGGTAGTCTATCATAGGATGACCTCTAGACAAAATATGAAAAACAACACTCATCTGAACAGTTTTTGACATATTTGTTGCTTCCATTGCTTTTCCAAATTGAGCCTTAAGTGTACCTTTACATGCAATAATTTTTGACATTATTTTTTCATGCTCTTCATAATCCATGGCATACCTAACATGAAGACATTCTTCCTTTGATTTCCATCGTACGACTTATTTTTCCTTTGAACCGTCTATGATTTGTTTTTCATAAAATTTACCGATATGCTTTTCTATAGTGTCAATATTTAGCTGCAACATCTTAGCTCTTCCACATTTCCAACTACAAATTGCAAATTTGGCTAATGTTTCCTTTTCATTATCATTTGCATTGTCAATCCCCACTGGTACCATGAATGGGTACTTTGACAACCAACCAAGTTGAAAATTCCTTGTCATTTTCCACTCGCGCCTCATTTTTGATTTGCTTCTTATTTTCCTGCTACCAACATCATCATCCTCATCCAAATTAATTATCTCATTCTGGCTAACTAGGCCCACGGTATCCCATGGAACATCTTCTATGGCATTTCCATCCTCATTTGATACATTTTGATTTAAATCAATGACAATCTCAACTTGACCTTCTGGTGGTGGTGAGGTATTGTAAATTCTACCAATATCTGGTGGAAGAGTTGATGATGTAGCTGAAGCTGCATCTTGACCTAATGGATCAAAAGCTTTGGCAATTCCAAAGTAAGACTGTATGGTATGTCTAAGTTTTTGGCATTTTGATGGCCTCCCAATCTCTTCACCACCCTAAGGAGCCTGAGGAGTCTCCTCACTACCCTAAGGAGTGATAGGAGTCTAAGGAGTGGCAAGAGTCTCTTCACCACCTCGAGGAGCAGCTAGAGCCTTACCCTTGCTGCTCGAGTTGCTCAACATATTGATCTCTCACTTTGAATAAAAATTGGAAAAAAATGTCTTCTTGTTTAAGAAGGATAGAGAATATATATCCCATTCCCTACAAAATAACACCTTTAAGACTGAAGCAAGAATGGAAAAGAGATAAAGAAAACCTATTATTATAACACTATGAAGAAATGATCACTCACCTTTAAGTCTACGTTTTTGGCTTTCACTGACTTCTGAATCGAGAAGTAGAACCTCAGAATTGAACAAAATGTGTAAGAATAAATGACACTTTCGATTGTATTTATATCAATCCCTATTTGGTGAATTCTATGAGATTTTTAAATGGTTTATTAAAAAATTGGCGAATCCTGTGTGCTTATACAATGATACGTTGTAATTTTCAAGGCGAAATGTGTCCTCAAATGTAATTATTTTTTAATTTTATTGGAAAAATAGGTCCTCATAAGAAACTATTTATAAATTTTAATTGGCGATATGGGTCTTCACAAACAACTTTTTGTAAATTTTAATTGGCGAAATGGGTCCTAATATAATGTTGTTTTAATAGTATTGGTGAATATGTAGGTGTTTTATTACATGCTTCTAGGATTCTAGGCGAAAATATTAGTCGGTCCATTTGAAATGCGTAGTTTGTTATGGCGAATTTGTTCCTTAAATATGCCTCATAATTTTTTTTTTTGGCGAATGGACATGAATTGGACCTATAGTTTGTAAAATCTGGGTGATTTGGACACCCTATTAATGGGTGCGAGAAATTCTCCAATTTTGACTTGGCTGATTCCTAGAATTTTCCAATTGGGAAAGATTCACCACTAAAGTTTTCCTTGGATGTGAAATATATGAGATGTAAGTTTTCCAAATTAGTGCAAAATTTGATTGCTGAGTTTCTAGATGCCGTGAGCTGAAGGTGTACTATATCATTCATGCATCTCTACAAGTGGTTGAGTGAATCATGGTGTAAATCTCTATTGCATTGAGATTGTCTTCTTTATGTAACATATCTATTATATCTTCTTTGTATCTGTGTGGTAGTGAGCCCTATGGGTGGTTAACCCTTGTTGGATAGTGAGTCTTGATCCGAATAGTGAGTCCTTGTTTTGGTAGTGAGCCTCATCAGGCAGTGAGCCTTTGTAATTAGTTTTGATATTCTCTATATTGTGAGCTAATCCTCACCATGTTTTTTCCCTTATTGTGTTTTCCATGTAAATCTATTGTTACTATGTATGTGTGATGCTTTTTTAGTTTTTCTCTTTACTTTTAATGTTTAATCATTTAGTAGAGTAATGATTTATGATTTCAATCTAATCTCCCATGAAAGTTTTAAAGGTTAAATTTTGTGATAATTGATTCACCCCCCTCTCAGTTATCTTGTTCAATAATTGGTATCAGAGCTTGGTTCCTTGGAGAGGATGGCAGGAAAGATCACTTTTGAGTATTAGAAGTTTGATGGAACTAATTATGTTATTTGGAAAATACTAATGGAAGAATATCTGGAGTATTATGGATATGATGTAGAGAAAGAATACAAGACTCCTTACACTGCTCCTGATAATGGTCTGAGTACAACTGATGAAATGAAGGTGCATGAAGTGAACAATAAGGTGAAGTTCATTTTGAAGAATAGTCTTGCACATTCTGAGTTGATTAAAGTTCAAAATCTGAAGAATGCTAAAGAGGTCTGGGATAATTTATAAAAAAGGTGCATGAAGGTGATGAAAGGGTCAAAGAAGCAAAGTTTAAGTATTTGGAGACACAGTTTGAGCTCCTGCATATGTTTGAAGATGAGAACATTAAATCCTATGTGTAGAGAGTAGTTGAAGTGGTAGGTGGAATGCAAGGACTTGGTGCTACAATAGATGAACCCAAGATCGTAAAAAATATTCTTATAACTCTCCCTAATGCATATAGTGAAAAGGTATATACTATTGAAGAACATATAGAATACAAGACCTACACTAAAGATCAATTATTGGGAACTTTGACATCTTATGAAATGAGAAAGCCAAATTTGAGAAATGGATGCAAATCAGAAACTGCTTTCAAGGCTACAAGAGCTAAAGATCCAAATGAAGAGAATCTTGATGAAGTAGAAGCTAGCTTTGTGAGAAGAATGAGGAAATGCTCCAACAAGTTACCCTTTAAATGCTTTCATTGTGGAGGAATAGGTCATTATGCTTTGAGGTGTCCAGAAAGAGCTAAAAGGAACAAACAAATATTTGAGAAAGAAAACGAAGGTAAAAATATCAATAGAGCATATTATGTGAATGAGGATGCTAGTATTTCTGATGACGAATCTTATTATGGGTATGTGCAGGATCATGATGGGCCAAAAAGTGGCAATATTTTGGGTATTTGTAGGGTATGTGGTTGACGACTTTTTTTTACCCAAAATTGATGAAACAAAAAGGGTTTTTAGAGGATATTCTCAGCTTTCCACCAATATAAATTATGCTTTAATTTGAATTTAATAAATAATTATTATTCATTTTCTATTAGAATTACAACTAAAGTCCTGATCGATAGGTTGATTGAAAAACATCTATAAATTTCAAATGGTGTCACATTTTTTGAATCTGAAACATGAGTCACATTCTATGCTTCACATACTATAGGATTAAAAAAAGAAAAAATAAATTTCATGAATTTTTGATCAAGTTAAGGTGGTTAGACATACAAGTTTTTATATTTTTAAAAGTTGTAATAAAATTCATAATTAATTATTTACTTCAAAAAAATTACAAAAAATATGCATCACATCCGACATGAGTCCTCTACTTATATATAAAATCTTATAAAAAAATATTATAATTTTATTATGGTTAGGTGGTCAAATAGACACACCTTCTTATTTTTCCCAATTTAAGTAATTACTGCATTGAAATTCCCAAATTTTCACCAAATAGATTTTATTTGTTTTAAATAAACCTAGTAGTTTAGAAACTACATTTCAATTTTATACAAATTCTATTGTTACATATTTTTGAAATAATGTAGATAACTTATTCAAAATTTTACGTCAAGTTTCCTAACACTTATTTTTTTGAATTTTTTGCCACTTAAGGGCCTGTTTTTTGCATGATGATCCTGCAAATACCCTTATGGAGATCTTAATGGCAATGAATGATTGTTATTGGCAATAAAAGATGAACCTATTGGTAATTTTGAAAGATAGGTGAAAGAATGCCTACTAGAGGAAGAGAAAAAGAAAGATACTATAATCTCTACCCTACATGCTCAATAGGAAAAGAACTATTGGGTTGTTGACAATGGATATTCACATCATATGACCAATGATACTTGAGTAAGTTTTCTAAACTTGAAAATATGATGGATGCTTAGTTATGTTTGGAGATGATATCAGTGCTAAGATTTGTGGGATAGGTTCAATAAGTTTTGATGGAAAGAATAGTACTGATGATGTCTACTATGTTAAGGGCTTAAGGCATAACCTCTTGAGTGTTGGATAGATGTGTAGCAAAGGATATAACCTTGTATTTGAAGATGAGAGATGTGAAATTTGGAAAGGATCTGAAACAATGATTGTTGTAGGAAAGAAGTTTGAAGGAAATATATATCAACTTAAAGGTGCCGATGGAAATTGCTTTATGACTTAGATTAATTATAGTTGGTTATGGAATCGAAGGATGTGCCATATAAATTTTGATAACTTTCCAAGGATTAGTGCAGTGCAAGCCATGAGAGATTTACTAATGATTACAAAGCCTATTTATACTATTTGTAGGAATTTCCAGTTTGGGAAGCATGCAAGAAACAAATTTAGATCAAAGGAACAATCTACTACCAGAATACTAGATTTAAATCATAGAGATCTATATGGTCCTACAAGAGTGATAATTCTACAAGGTGAAAGGTACTTTATGGTTTTGATTGATGATTACACTAGGTATACATGGGTTACATTTCTTAGATAGAAATATGATGCATTAGATAGATTCAAGACAAAGCTATGGTTGAGAATGAAGTAAATTTGAGAATAAAATTCTTAAGTTCTAACAAAGGTGGTGAATTCACCTCCCATGATTTTAATATGTTTTGTGAACTTTATGGAAGAAAAAAGATAGTTATCTGCTCCAAGGACTCCTCAGCGAAATGGAGTTGTTGAAAGGAAGAACAAAACAATTCAAGAAGTTGCTAGATCAATGATGATTGAAGTTGGTCTATTAGAAGTTTACTAGAGAGAAGCTAGTCATATTGTTGTTTATGTGTTCAATCAAATTCAAGCAAGAGCCAATAGTACTAAGACCCCCTATGAGCTATGGTGTGGAAGAATTACTACTGTTAAGTATTTCAAGGTATTTGGAAGGAAATGTTATATCAAATGGGATGAAGAAAATTTAGGCAAGTTTGATGCTAGAAGTGATGAAGGTATTTTTCTTGGATATTCTACTAAAAGAAAAGCTTATAGATATTTTAATAAAAGACTCAGAAAGATTGTAGAAATCACAAATGTTAAGGTTGATGAAGCAATGAAGAACTCCATTGAAGTTGATGGATATGTATTTGATTGTGTAAGGATTGAAGAAGTTGTGGAATAACAGAAAAATGATGAGCAAGAGAAGAAAAATGAAGAAGAGAAAGAAGAAGCTCTGGTGGTGTCCCCAAACATACCTAAATATGTGCAAAAAAATCATTCATAAAGTTAGATGATTGGAGACAAGACAAAAGGAGTATTGACAAGAAAAATTGTTGCTGGTGAGATAAATCTCTATTTACTTTTTGAGATTGAACCAAAGACCGTAAGTGAAGCATGTAAAGATGAGCATTAGATGGAAGCTATGAAAGAAGAACTTATGCAGATTGAGAAGAATCAAACTTGGGAATTGGAACCTAGACTGGTAGATAAGAAAATGATTGGATCAAAGTGGGTATACAGAAACAAGTTGAATGAAAATGGAGAAGTGGTTAGAAATAAAACAAGGCTTATGTGTAAGGGCTACTCACAAGTAGAAGGCATAGATTTTTTAGGGGAATTTTTCCCCAATGGCAAGAATGGAAGCTATCAAGATGTTCTTAGCATTTCTTGCTCATAAATATTTCAAGTTCTATCAAATGGATGTTAAGTCTGCATTTTTAAATGGTGATCTAGAAGAAGAGGTCTATATGGAAAGACCAGAAGGATTTTCGTTGTTAGATCAACCAGATATGGTTTGCAGATTGAAGAAAGCTTTATATGCATTGAAGCAAGATCATAGAGCTTGGGATTTAAGGTTAGATAGGTATTTGATTCAACAAGGTTTCAACAAAGGTACGACATATAGTAATCTATATTTTAAAATTGAAAATGGAAAAATCTTGATTGTGGTAGTATATGTTGATGAAATTATCTTTAGAGGAAATGAAACTATGTGTAAGATGTTTGTGGAAGAAATGTAAAAAGAATTTGAGATGTCCATGTTTGGTGAAATGAATTTCTTTCTTGGGCTACAAATTAATCAAATAGAGAAAGGGATTTTTATTTCATAGTAAAATTATGTAAGAGATATGTTGAAGAAGTTTGGGATGGATGGTTCTAAATTGGTATGCACTCCTATGGTGACTGGTTGCAAATTAAGTAAAGGTGTTGATTCATCTAAGGCTAACCAAAGCAAGTATAGATCTATGATTGGTGGACTGTTGTATTTGACTGCTACTAGACTAGATATTATACATGGAGTATGTCTTGTGGCTAGATTTCAAGAAGATCCTAAAGAAACACATGTTGCTACTGTTAAGAGGATATTAAAATATTTGAATGCCACTCTAGATTATGGTTTATGGTATCCTAGGGATACTGACTTTACACTAAGTGCTTATACAAATGCAGATTGGGTTGGATGTGTAATGACAAAAAAGGTACAAGTGGTGGTACATTATTTCTTGGTTTCAGATTGGTGGTTTGGTTTAGTAAAAAGAAAGATTCAATTTCTTTTCCCACTATTGAAGCTGAGTATATTGTTGTTGCATCATGCTACACACAAGTTTTATAGATGAAACAGTCATTGAAAGATATCAAAATAATGTATGAATATCCTATTTCTATCTTTTGCGATAATACAAGTACAATTAACATTTCAAAGAATCTAGTGATGCATTCAAGGAAAAAAAATATATCTATTAGGAATCATTTCTTGAGAGAAAAGGTTATGGAGAACAAATTAAAACTTGAGTATGTACTTATGAAGGATTAGATTGCTGATATTTACGAAGGATATTCCTAAAGATACTTTTGAGTATATCTGGGAGAATATAGGGGTGATTCCCCCTCCTTTCTTGAACTGCATGCATATGGAGATGCATCAGTTAGGTGGGTCTATGGATCTATCTTTCTTCTAGACTGATGTTTTGGTGGCTACCTCTTAGGGGGAGTAGGTAGTGTCATGTGTTGTCATTGAAATAATATTTTGTGCTTAATGTCAAAGGGGAAATAAATGTAAAATATATTTTTCCTTTACCATTGATGTCAAAGGGGGTGATGAGGAAGATGTGATAAAGATTATCTTCGGAGATGAGGAAGATGTGAAAAATTTTATCCTCTAAGGGGGAGAAATAGAAAGTAAAAAGTATTCAGAGCGAGAGTGTTGTCTTTGATGGTTTTTCACATCATGTGTTGCCATCAATGAAAAATGGGGAGATTATTACAAGAATGAAGGTTTTGTCATTGATTTCAACTAGTTAACTAGTTATCAACTGGTTTCTATTGTCATTGAAGTCATGATTGTAGGATATTGGTTGTATATGTTGAGGATATTGAGAAAGATGTAATGGAAAGGTTGCAAGTATTCAGTGGTTTCTCTGGGTTTTGCTTCGGGATTTCCTCCTATGTTTGTGTGGTTCAGGTATGTTAATCATGGTTGTTGAAAGTTGTTATATCTATGATTTGGGCTTTTAGATCATTGTATAGTGCAAGTTAAGCTCACTAGTGGTGAACTGTGCTTTTTAGCGTATCTAGCTGAGGTCCAAGAGAAATGTAGTTGCTTTGAATTTCTTCTTGTTTGAGTCTTATGACTTGCAATTCTAGAGTTAAGCTGTTATGATCATGTTGAAGATAATTTTGTTGTCTAGAAAGATTGGATTGCATCAAGAGTTGTGTGTTCTTAACTGTTCTATGTGTTTTACACTGGTTTGGCCAATCTTGTGTTAAACACTACTTTCAAAGTTAATGAAGCATGTTGGGACTTATTTGGGTCCTCATCAAGCATGTGTTTGGGTCACCCTTATTCTAATTCCACCCTAAGATGTTTTGGCGCCACCCTAATTTGAATTCAAATGATGTATGGCTAACTTTGGATATGTTTCAAAGTTGGAGATGGTATAAATATAGGATGAGATATTGGTGAAAGGTGTACAAAGAGATAGTGCAAAGAAATAGAGCAAGATAAATGCAAAATGTATGTGATGTGAGTTTGGAAGATCAGTGCAAAATCTAATTGTTGAGTTTCTAGATGTAGTGAGCCGAAGGTGTACTTTGTTATTCATGCATGTTTGCAAGTAGTTGAGTGAATTATGGTGGAAATATTTGTTGCATTGAGATTGTATTCTTCATGTAACATATCTCTTCTATCTTCTTTGTATCTGCGTGGTAGTGAGCCCTCTAGGTGGTTAACCCTTGTTGGATAGTGAGTCTTAATCCAGATATTGAGTCACTATTTTGGCAGTGAGCCTCATCAGGCAGTGATCCTTTGTAATTAGTTTTGGTATTCTCTATATTGCGAGCTAATCCTCACCGTTGTTTTTCCATTATTGGGATTTCCATGTAAATTTGGTGTTATTGTGTATGTGTGATGCTTTTTCAATTTTTGACTTTGCATTTAATGTTTAATCATTTAGTAGAGTAATGATTTATGATTCATCTAATCTTCAGTGAAATTTTTAAAGGTTAAATATTGTGACAACTGATTCACCCCCCTTCTCAGTTGTCTTATATTCAACAATCAATACACATTTACAATGTCTGATCCTCTTTAATTATAGGTTCCAATTCATTCCAATCTTTAGCCTCTTTTCTTTAATTAAGTGTGTGTGTCATAGAAAAATGGCCCCTTGTCATTTTCATCATCTTTTAGGCCTTGCTTCTTGATGTTTGGTATATTTTGTTTTGATTTTATGTTATAATATGGCTTGAACATGCATATTTAGGTACTAAAATTCAAATAATGA
Organism: Sequoia sempervirens; assembly: GCA_007258455.2. Classification (NCBI taxonomy): domain Eukaryota; kingdom Viridiplantae; phylum Streptophyta; class Pinopsida; order Cupressales; family Cupressaceae; genus Sequoia; species Sequoia sempervirens. Next base: position 196,517,756 of record VDFB02000008.1, on the reverse strand, counting down.
TGTCTTGTGAAGGTGTTGTGAAGTGTTGTAAGACATTTCCACATTCTTCTAGACTTTATTTATTACAATTCACCTAAAAATCAACTTTTCATCACTAAACAAGTCCTATTTTAAAGTGTTGTAAAGTGTTGTAACAAGATTTCATGCTTTTCTAGGCATAACTTCACCATTTACACCTTTCTTATGTTTTATTTGACCCCTTTATGCACCCATAAGGCTTAATTAAGTGTGTTTTTGAATGTAAACCTAACAAACAACATTTAATACAAGTTAATTCCCAACACCCACCTTCAAGTCCAAGGTGGGACCCATTCACCATGGGTGGCGAATGGGTCCCTCTTGGCTCAAAATTCAAAATATTTTAAAATTTCCTTTCAGGTTTTTATTTAAAATCACTTGATGTCGGCCTATGATGAGGTATTAATGGGTTCCTAAGGCACAAGATTGTATAAATAAGTTATTTTCACCTCATTTTACATCTCTCCTAATTCATTCAAGCAATCCCCTACAATTTCACATCACATTCAAGCATCTTACAACATCAAATCAAGCATCAATCAAGCAATCAAAGGCAACCATTGACATATCTTCAGATTTGCATCAACAAGGGTTTGGTAAGTTGATAGAATTTGCATGTTATTAGTTTATCTTTCTCTTTCACTTCATTATTTCATTAAGGGTTTGATTACCAAAGTGGGGTTTGACCAAGGAAAACCCTTATTTGCTAACCCTCAACCATTTCCCCCTCTTGCATGTGTGTTTTTTAGAATTTTGTATGCAAATTTAACAAGCATTTAGGTGTTGAAGAGTGGTCAACAAGTCAACTAGGTGCTTCAAGTGAAATCAACCACATTTCAAGCTTAGAGAAGGTATTTTGTCTGTTTCCTGCAGAATTGACTTCGGCAACCTGACAAGTAGAAATTTCTAGATCTGGTGTTACAAAGTTGTCTCCTAATATCTTAGAATTTTGGGGGAGGATTGATTCACCACCAGTGATGAATGAGTCCCACCTTAAGACTAAAAATCCAAGTTTTGTCAGATTTTGGATCCCGAAAGTTAGAAACTAGTTCCCAATAGTTTTACCAGAAGCAGGACTAATTCGTCACCTTGGGAAAATGAGTCCCACTGTTGATTTTCTATAATTCTAGACTGCATTAAGAAAATTCCAGATTCTTCAAAATTTTCCCAGGTGCACATTGTTTCAGTCCATTTATTTCTATTTTGCATTTATTCATTCTTAGTTCATTGTTTGCATATGACATTGTGTTTTCCAACAAAGCATAAATCTTAAGTTTTGCATGCATAATCAATCATTTAGATCACTTAATTACATTCATATCATTTCATTTAGACATAATAACATCATACATCCTAATTTGAATGAACTAGTCAACATTTTTGTCCCTACTCTCTCCTTTTAGGTGAAAAACCCTAGAAGAGTTAGGGAGTCTTATGGTGCCAAAAATCTACAGTTTAATTTGAAGTCCAATTGAAATACACCTAGGTTAGCCCAATAATTTTCCACTCTATTTTGAGACCTATAACAATACACTACCATAAACTTATTGGAATTAGCCATCCATTGTATATTTTAGAAGTTCTAGAATGGGAGGAAAATTTCAATATATACCTAATTTCAATCACTTATGTGCAATTTACCTTCTATCTCCACATCTATACCCTACCCTACAAATATATTTAAACTCATGAAGTATTACTTCCCTTCTATATTATTATTAGGGTGAAATTTCAAAGTTGTGTCCTTCTATAGGCCAGGTTATCTACATAAATGAATTTAAGCATTTCTAAATCAAGAGTTAAGCAAAAAGTTGGCTTTCCTAGCATTACTAAAACTCCAACTGAAACAAACAATAATTTAAGGTTTATATTTTATAGTATTTAATTAAAAATTACTAAACCAACCATTATATCATTTTAAGTGATAAGGTCTAATAACTGCACATCCCTCATATGTATTTCAACTATAAACAGTTACACTAGAGATGGGAAAGAGAATTTAAGAGAGACTAGGATAACTTAGCATAACCAAAGCCAAATGTTGAAGACGTAAATCTTTAACCCTTGTGCCACCTTGATATTTATTAATTAAAAGTTTAATAATTAATATAGAATATTTAGAGTGATGTTCCACTCCACATTGGTCTACTCTACTTTTGGGACACTAGAGAGGTAGGAATAGAAGCACATCCTCCTTTCTTTAATAAATTCCTTAAAATAAGTGGAAGTATTTTGGTGTGGCCTTATAACCATCTAAAAGTGCCACCTTAGAGGGGGAGGTTTGGACTCAATTGGTTGGTTGAGGAATTGAAGGCCTCTTCTCTATATGGGGGAATCGATAGATAATCTCACTATAATTAGGATGATTGGATAATAGACGCCATACTAAAACCATTCTATTCCACCCTATATTTATTAATTATATTATTAGGGATTTATACGAGGCCCTATCCTAACAATAGTACATTAATTCACTATAATTGATATATCAACTAAACCATCAATTGAGAAACTTAAACAAGTACATCCAAACTATCAAAATAAAGAAAATACAACATACTAATAATAATAACCTATACAACTAACCATTTACATAAAATGAACAAAAAAATTAATTCTAAGGAAACATAAATATTTTTCTCTAACCAAAACATACTAATCACCGATTATTAACTTGAGGAAACATCAATCAAACATGAAAATATACAAAATTTTATTTTATTCATGGCTAAATACCAAGCATACTATACTATATGACCACAAGAACACACATTTAATTTACAAACCAACCCTAAGGGACACCCAAAGTCGTCCGTTTCTCTAAAACCTTATTGTAGATCCCATTCCTAGGTATTGGGGTAATTTCAACAAAAGAAGAAAATGGACCATTATGAGAAACAACACAATGAAGATTAATACTTTGTATAACCTCAATTATTGGAACCATCTTTGTATACATTTAATCATCCATAAGTGGTCAACATTTTGTTGTGAAATGAGACTAGCATATGTTGAATCACCATCCCTAGATCTTGACCAAATTCTTATAATATTTACTATTAACTCATAAATCATGGTTATCATCTAGTATCTACTTTATGAACATTTATGAAGATCCCTTAATTTATCCATACTAAATTTTTACATTTCATTTTACCATTTTCCTTCCTCATCCCTTTCATCTTGCTCTTGAATTGGAAATTATAAGATATAATTGCTAACCTCATTACTCACTAAAAACAACTTCAAATTTTATTTCTGAATCAACCAAAAATAATTTCCCTCAAGTAAAATTATCCATTATCTGCCAAACCTTCCTTCTTTAACCATGAAACAAATAAAAAGAGGTTCACCCAAAAGGGGATTCACCAAATGGATGAACCTAATTTTGGTTATGATGTTTCATTCAATTATGAGGGTTAAAATGTATAAATAATAAAAAAAAAATCAAATCTAATTGTTATAACAGCAATAAGGAAGGTTTTAAGATGCCAAAATGATGTGTACCTTGCTGAAAAAGTGTTGTTTTGGGGGTCACCAAGGACTCATTCGCCCAGTGGAGAATGGGTTCTTGCCAGGGTTTTGGAAAATTAATTTCTAAGTTTTCTTCTTCAATGTCTACACTCCCAGCTCCCAGGTGATCAACTCCCGAAAGTCAAAAAAAAATTATGTAGAGTACTTTCAATGATCTTGCACTAAAGATGACAACTTTTACAACTTTGCAACTTTGACAACTTTGACAACTTTTTTTTCTCCATTTGATCTTCAACCTAAAACCTGTAATCACACATGAAGAGAGAAGAATTTTTTTTTGTTTGTTTGGGAATAGGGGTTTTCCTTGGTCAAACCCCATTTTGGTAATTAAAACTTGTAATTAATTAATGCATAAAGGAAATATGAATGAACAACAATGCGTAAAAACTCACCAATCCTCAATTGAACCTTGGAATGCAAATCTAAAACTTAGCATGAAGTGGCCTCCATGAATGTAGATCTTGATCATGGACTTGACGTAAGAATAATTCTTTGAATATGCTTGATTGACTTTCATGCTACATCAACACTTTAGCTCAACTACATGCAAGACTTTGACATGATGATATGGACCTTGATTTCTGCAATAAAACCTTGATAATATGCCTTTGAATGCCTTTGAAAATTCTCTTCAATTATCTTGTGAAAGTACTCTTGATTGCTTATCAACTTGCTAGGATGTCTTAGATGAAACTATGTGAAATAACTTTATATTTCTACTTAACTTAATATTTTATCTCGAATTCAAATAACACAAGCTGACATCAAATCTAGGATTCAAAATCATTAAAATCTTGCCAAGAATAAGTTCAAAAAGTGGTGTCCTAAGTTAAGGAGGACCCATTCGCCATAGGGCAAATGGGTCCAAGCACATTCAACTAGGACACACTTCAGGGATGTAAAATGTTACACCAAAAGGGGGTCCTAGGACCTAGGGAAGACCCATTCACTAGGTGGAAAATGGGTCCCAGGTCACTAGCCTAGGACTCAAACCTTGCCAAATTAAATGTTGTGAAACTTTATTAATGAGTGTCAGGATTTATCCTTCAAAAAATACATTAAATAAGGCTTGGATTTGAATTTAAGGGTCCAATTAAGCTCTATTTAACCTTAATTAATTAATAAATCCCTAGATTAGTTTGAAAGTGTAAGAAAACACTTTAAAATGCCCTAAACAAGGCACAATTAAGTCCATTTTATCATTAATTAATTATTCCCAATCTAAGCGTGAAAAATGGTTACTTTTTTTATGCTACATTTTTCCCCCACTTTAGTGAGAGTTTTCCCCCATGACAAACTCATGCTAAAGTAGACATTAAAGACACTTAAGTATGCAAAAATGACAAAGATACATAATCATACCCTATCAAAGATGAGGAAAAACAAAGGAAAATAAGGGATCAAGCATCAACTAATCCAACACGATGTGGAACATGGCTATTTGTCTGAGAAAAAGGATCTAGCTTCGACACTCTTCCCAACACTATGTGGGCTAGGTCTAGGTTGTTTGTTCATAACATGTGTGCTCACTTTGGGGTAGTGGAACTTCTAGCCATCCACTAGGTGAGTATCCCAATGAGGTGGAAAATGAGAGAATCATATTATCCTCCCATACCATACCAAAGTTATCCTCTTGACAACTTCAATAAGGCACCATAATGCGATGCACTTATGAATGTTTTGTCTATAGGTTTTTGTTTAAGGGGATTTTTCTTTACGTAAGGTATTATTTTTTGAAAGAACATCATGCCTAATGTCTCCAAGAGAGGACAAGTCAAGAATATCAGATTGCCACTTATGGGATGCCTTATTTCACATCATGCCACTAAGCGAAAGTCATACGCCTAGACATATGGAACTCTTGGAGGACATCAAACCCAATGACACCACCAAGAAAAGGAAAAATCACAAGAAAAATAAAAACACACCATGAAATATGTTAAATGTCGAAAGATGTCATCGATGTATGCCCCCACTTTAAAGCAATTGCTAGCACCATTGTTGTGAGCAACTACTTTAAAGTAACCATTGTTTTCTCCTTAGAAATGAGAGCTTTCCTCAGAAAACCCTATGCCAAGTCATATGTTTCCAAAATAAATCTATGTCATGAACAAGAAGGGAGGGGTTACCCCCAAAAATACATAAGGGATCTATGGATTTGGGGTCAATATGTCTTTTCTACAGTGTTGTTATAGAGCTCAGAACCGTCATCATTCCCCAAATACTCATAGAACTGGAAGAATGACACATAGAGAGTGAAAAAAAAGAAAAATCCTTTCAGACCTCAACATGGATGAGACATAAATGTTGCGAAGCCTTGCATCATCCCCAAAAGGGAAACACAAGACAAATGAAAAAGATAAAATGTTTACAACCTAGAGAAGAATGTAGACACATATAGAATAATACACAAAAAGGGAGAGAGATACATCAAACAAAACATCATAGGGGACCACATTATGCACATGCAATCACATAAAGAAACATAAAAAACAAAATAAAAACACTAGTAAGACACATGCGAGTCAACCTATAGCAGTTCGTCCGCATCCCAATCTCGATTGTTATAAACAAAAGGCAGAAAGCTAGCCAAAGTGATAACATCAATTGCCAAAACTAGGACAAGGATAACTAACCCCTTGACCCCACTAAGTACAGGACAAGGATGAGTTGAGACGATTGATGATACACCACTCCTTGCAAAAAGGAAATGATTTTAAATTAATGTAAAACATACAATAGTGAGTATGTTATGATCCTACAACTATTGCATGGCAAGGAGCATCATCTATTGTTATTGATTATAATGAGTAGAAAAAGTATCAACTTGATGCCTATTGAATGAGATATTCCCACATGAAGTATATATCAGTTCAAGATACACTCAAGTTAAATTTGGCTTAGAAGAATCCTTTGTAGGAGTGTTGATATTGAATGAAGGCTTTTTTGATGATTTTGTTTTTTTTGAAGGACAATAACCAAGACCACTAGTTGTTTCTTGCGTGTTAGGCTATATAGGAACACATATACCTTGTTCTCTAGCGCCAAATCCTTTTCCACTATACCCAAGTTCTTTCATAAGTTTGTAACCTCTTCCATAAAGCTTTTTAATTTCTTTTAGATTCGGTGGTTGCTCATAATCAACTCCATTAAAGTTTGTTGTGTAATTTTCTTCTTCTTCTAAAATGGTTGAAGTGGATACATTCGAATTTTGTGTTGAAATTACCAGTTTTACTTTCCCCTTGTCAAACTCTTTTATTATGATCTTGTATTCTCCCATGAATGTAGGTGTAAAATCTAAGGAACCCCAATCATCTTCCAATACCTTTGTGACTTCATCAATGTTTTTCTTATGTTCTTCTTCCTTCGTGACTTCCACTTTTGTAGTTGGATACAATGCTTTCAAAGGATCTTGTCCTCCTTTCTCAGTAATAAAACAACTTTTAGGTTAAGGATCGGCCTTGTTCGTATACACTTTCTTGTTGTAGACATACTTCATTATATGGTGAAGAGTTGAAGGCACCGCATGCATCTCATGAATCCATGGTCTTCCTAAAAGGATATTAAATATGAAAGATCGTGAGGCATAACATGGACCGAAGTTTGTAAGGTGACCTTTCCAACTCTAATAGATAATGTGATGACTCCAAGCGGTTGTTTTCCTACATTATCAAATCCATGAATGGATAAAGAATCAGGTTGAATTTTTCTTTTTTCTACTTCAATCTTATCAAGAACGTTTATGCTACACACATTAAGTGTTGAGCCACTATCAATAAGAGTTCTCTTTATCACTATTCGATTAACAGGAGCTATTATCATGAAATATATATATATATATTTTTGGTTGTCTAATGAAGGTAACTCATCTTGATGAAAAGTAATGTCTAAGTTGGTTCCAGAGTTACAACTTGAATTTGGGCTGCCACAGCATTTGATTGCACATTAGGAGAGGTAGGAACTTATTGTAAAGAACTTTGAAGCATGTCATGATAAATAGGTAAGGCTTGAATAATGTCCCATAATGATATCTTAGCAGAAGCACTCTTAAGTTGTTCAACAAGATCATACCCATTTCCACTTTGTAAAGGAAAATGAGGAGCACTAGGAAAGATAGGGTTAGGAAATGGGAGGGATGTTTAAGTTGTTTTTCTTGGTTTCAGATTGTTCCTAGTGTTATATGTATGAGAAATGGTATTGTAACTTGGTTGCTGCAAAACATTATGATTATCAAGTTTCCTTTTAGGTGGTTCTAAAATAAGCATGGGTTTATTTTGAACTTGCGGTTGTTGTGAGGGTGGATAAATGATAATTTTAGCCTTAGGAGGTACAATAATTAAAGGATATCTAGGATGTCTCAAGGGAGTTCTAATGTTCATAGCCTCACTGAAATTATCCAGGTTATTTTCAAAATCTCCCAATGAAGGGGAGTCTAATGTCACTTCATCATCTTCATCTAGGGAAGCCATATTATTATTGCTTGAATGATATGTGTCAATGTTGTTAGTTTCTTCCACCGTGATATCTTCCCTAGTAGAAGAGTTTTTAGGAGAGCAACAATCTAGAAGTTCATGGAATTCAATGGTTGGTTATTCTAAAATGATTTCATCACAAGTAAGGGAGTTATCAATAGTTGGAATTTATTGTTTATCAATTATGGCATTCTTTTGTTCAATAATGTTTTCCCTCGGGGAAGAGAGAAAAATAGGACTCTCATAACTCACATTAGTTTGATCTTCTAACACCAAATTATCTTCATAAATAGGAGAGATATTAGGAGAAGGGAAATTTTGATTTTTATGATTGTCCATGATTTCATCCTTTTTCTCCAAGGTCTCATTCTCTTATGCCATAATATCTACCCTAGTAGGAGAGATTTTAGGAAAGTAACAAACAAGAGGTTCATCAAATTCCATGGTTAGATTTTGTAAAGTAGCTTCATCAAAAATAAGGGAGGCATCAAGAGAAGAACCACTATGAGTTTCATGGTGTGGATGTGAAAATCTGCATTTTGGTTAAAATCCTAACACACAAAGCATGATTATCATTTTAAAACAAATCTAATAATCAACATCCCTATAAAGTAAATCAACATGCTTCATGATGCAATCAAAACAACAAAGGAAACTAGTTGAAAGCATACAATAAAACATGAAGTAAATCATCTCATATTGGATTGGTGCTTCTATGGAAAGAATCCCTTTCCCAATCCTTTCTAAGATAAGCTAAATTATTAAATGCTTTGAAGATGGAGTAAGATGGGAAAAATTAGTTCTCAAATGAAGAGAGCGACTTTGCATAAGATTTGTGGATCAAGATGTGTAGGATTTGATCAAGAATGAAGCCTTTCATTTATAGATTCTCAAGTTGAAAGAATTCTTATGAGAGAGAAATGTGGGATAAAGATTGGACAAATGAGATGAGGCCACTTGTCAACTTGTCATAGGTTGAGGAATGAGCACATTTTGGTCAATGTGCCAAAGAGAGGGAGATTTCAAATTTGAATTTGAGAGTTAAATGTTGAGTTTGACTTGTTCAAGGGACATGTAAGAGACATTAATTACTTTTTTGGATGTACATGTCCACTTGATTTTGAATTCAAACTTGAGAGAATATTCCTAAAAGATGCCATGTTGATGGAAAATGTTGGTTTTATAAATGAATTAAAATGATTTATGGGTGCAAGTGGGAAAATCTAGAGTATGTGATGGGTGATTAGATTAGGTCTAATAAGAATTAGCTTAACTTAGATGATGATTAAGATGCTTTGACCCTTTTGACTTGAATATTTTGATTTATTTAAATCAAGAGGGAGAAATATGACTTTTGGGATTTAATTAAATAAATTCTTGATTTATTTAATCAAAGAGGGAATAATAGGCCTAAATTAAATAAAGTTAATTTATTCAATTTAAGTGGATAATCCTTAGAGATTAAATGAACCTGATTTACCTAATGAGTGGATTAATGTGAATTTGATTTATGAATGAGCAGATGAATATGAACTCAGTGCATAATGCTAATTTCACGTGTGTACACATGGTTACCAATGATTGGAATTTTTTGTTCAAATAGATCTTCCCAAATGGTAGGGGATTTATGAAAAAGGAGAAACAAGATTCTCATGACCACCAATAAGTGTATATTCTAACACCAAACTATCTTCTTCATATCTAGAAGAGATATTAGAAGGACAAATTTGATTGTCATGGTTGTTTATAATTACATCCCCATGTCCTATGATGTCTTCCCAAGTAGGAGAGGTAGGATTCTCATAGCTCTCAATCATTAGATCTCTTAACACCAACATATCCTCCACACAAATGTGTTTTTCATGATCGTTCACGATCATATCCTCTTTCACAAAAGCATTTTCACAAGTAGGGGAGGTATTGGTAGATGAATGGAGACTATGTAAAGTAATTTTAAGGAAATTTTCAATGATCTCATCTTCTTGATTCATAATATCTTCCCAAGGGGGAGGAGGAGAATGAAAAAAAATACCTTCATGATTCTTGATAATTGCATCTTCTTTCACCAAGACACCTTCATCACCAATAGGAGAGGTATCAGGAGAAGAAAAATTATGGTTTTAATGATTATCTATGCTTTCATCCTCTTCCACTAAAGAATTCTCACAAGTAGGAGGGATGAAATTTTTCTTAGCATGATTACGAAGGTAAAATACTAGCATTGTGTGCTAAAAAATGAAAAGAAGTTTTATCCATCTTATGCCATGCTTGAAGAATGTAAACAATGTATAGAAAAATATGAAAAGTGATTTTATAAAAATTATGTATGCAAGAATGCAAAATTTTAGAAATGTACACATTTTCAGATTTGATGCTTTTGCTACTAAAATGATTTTGGAATGACTAAAAAATGATCACTAAATGGATGATTTTGACCTAGATGCATAAAAAAAAATTCCCAAAACTTTCTAGAATGATATAGTAGGTACCCAGTAAGCCTAGAGGAAGTGCAAAAAATCACCAGAAAGATTAGAAAAGTTAGTTTTTTTAGGCCTCGAAGGACTCATTCGCCCAGTGGAAAATGGGTCCTGCTATGCTTTTTCGAGAAAATCTGAATATGGTATTGAAGCTTAGGAACTATGAAAAATTTATGCCTATGTAACCCTAATGGGGACTCATTCACCCTATGGTGAATGGGTGGGTAAACCCACAAAACTGGTTTACAATTCCAGTGAGGAAGGAAAATTGCAAAAACTGCCCCCATGGCAAAAAAAATGGTTTTTGGGGGTTCAAGCGAACATTTGGTTTGAGCAAACCCAAGGGGGTTCGCTAGAACCCCCCTTCGAGTGAACCCATTAAATTTTGGGTCCCACATTTCCTGGGAAAAAGGAAAAGGAAAGGGTTGTGGAAAGGGGGTTTGCTCGAACCACCCTTTTCCCTTCTCCCCCTCTGGCACCAAAAAACTCCAGAATTTTGACATTCGAAGCTTGAGTTGATGATGAAAATGGAGGAGACTTCAAAAACCTAACTGGATGATGGTAGCCCTTAGAACGAGCTATCCAACGACTATAATTTTAATATGTTTTGGTTTTATTATGTATTTGTTTTTTTAGTTTTATTAAACATAGGTTTTTCACCTAAAATCAAGCTCTTTGTTCTGCACATGTGGAAAAAAATAGATTATAAAAAAAAATTTGAAGAATATGAGTGCACCAAATATTGAAGTCCTTAATCCAACAAAAAAAAAATGAATTTCGATACAAAAAAAGTTACGCGTTATATGGTCCGCCTATGTCTGAATTGTAATTGGTTTGACTTTGAAACTTGATTAAGGAAAAAATATTCAATAAAACACTATCTAACCAATTGGAAGCACTAGATATTGGATTTACAAATATAAATTTGAAAGAATTAGAATTTAATCCTTCATGGAAAAAAAATTATGTTGTATATGGTGAGTGTCACTCCTTAAAAATGGTGTTTACTGAAAAAAAAACTAGTTTTCAAAGGAGATGGAAAAAGAAGTACAATCTGATTCCAAAAAAATTGAAAAAAATATATTTAGAATCTATAGACAAAATTTCACAAATCACTAGTTTGCATCATCTTCAAATTCCTCATGGTTTACCCGCTATAGGTGCCCGAAATTGAAGATTTAGTTAGAAAAATCAGCTCAGTGTCTAGTTTGGCCAAAAATTGTAAACCAGTATTGTGGGATCACCCGAGTCCTGGTATAGGGTTTTTTAAACTTGAAAAAATGCAATTTCAAAGTGATCACATGTTTTTTCTGTTTCAGGTTTGTAATAGTCAATTCTATAACATATTTTCTAGATTTCAAGTCTCTAAATGCAATGTTGACTAAGGTTAAATGATGAATAAGGTTACTAAATTTAATGTGCAATATGAATGTAAATGGTTGAATGATGATTTTAATGTTAAGAATATGCAAAACAAAGTCAGATCTAATGCACTTTTTCTAATTTTTAATGAATATAAGCAATGCAAACATGCAAATCAATCCTAAAAGTAATGTTCACTAATGCAAAATGAAAGAACCCTAAATGCAATGCAAGTAATACAAATCTAATGAAAACTATTGCAAACTAAGATCTATGGTTTTAATGGGTCCTCCAAATCAGAAATTAGGATGTTCAAAAGGTTGGGTTCATCAAAATGAAACAAAGAAAAAGAGGTTCACCCAAAAGGTGATTCACCAAATGGATGAGCCTAATTTTGGTTATGTTGTTTCATTCAATTATGAGGGGTAAAATGTATAAATAACAATAAAAAATAAAACCTAACTATTATAACATCAATAAGGAAAGTTTTAAGATGCCGAAATGATGTGTATCTTGCTGAAAAAGTGTTGTTTCGGGGGTCACTGAGGACTCATTCGCCCAGTGGCAAATGTGTCTCTCCTAGGGTTCTAGAAGAGTGATTTTTGGGTTATGTTATTCAATGTCTAAACTCCTAGATCCCAAGTGATCAGCTCCCAAAAGTCAGAAATAAATTTTGTAGAGAGTACTTTCCATGATATTACACTAAAGATAACTTTTACAACTTTGCAACTTTGACAACTTTGACAACTTTTTTTCTCCACTTGATCTTCAACCTAAAACCTACAATCACACATTAAGAGAGAAGAAAAAATGTTCTTTGTTAGGGAATAGGGGTTTTCCTTGGTCAAACCCCATTTCGGTAATTAAACCTTGTAATTAAGTAGTGCATAAAGGAAAGATGAATGAACAACAATGCGTAAAAACTCACCAATCCTCAATTGAACCTTGGAATACAAATCTGAAACTTAGCATGAAGTGGCCTCCATGAATGTAGATCTTGATCATGGACTTGATGTAAGAATAATTCTTTGAATATGCTTGATTGATCTTTAATGCTACATCAACACTTTAGGTCAACTACATGCAAGACTTTGACACGATGATATATAATTAATGATATCAAATTTCCATAATCCATTATAATTATTATGAAATGGTTTCTGGATTCGATTGTTAATGATTTTTTGCATCAGCGTTTCAGATCACACTCAGTGATCCATCATCAGGATGAGAGAAAAGCGTTGAAGGAGAATGTAAAATTGCAGACCAAGACCAAATTAAAAAGAGGGAGGAAGGGAAGGTTGCACAAGGGACCTTTGTGCAACCTTCCCTTCCTCCCTCTTTTTAAGTTGGTCTTGGTCTACAATTTTATATTCTCCTTCAGCTCTTTCCTCTCATCCTGATGATGGATCACAGAGTGTGATCCGAAATGTTGATGCAAAAAATCATACACAATCGAATCCAAAAACAATTGCATGATAATGATGATATATACCTTGATTGTTGCATTAAAACCTTGATAATCTACCTTTGAATGCCTTTGAAAATGCTCTTGAAGGCTCTTGTGAAAATACTCTTGATTGCTTATCAACTTGCTAGGATGTCTTAGATGAAACTATGTGAAATAACCTTGTTTTATACTTAAGATTTTATCCTAAAATTCAAATAACAAAAGCTGACATCATATTTGGGATTCAGAATCATTAAAATCTTTCCAAGAATAAGTTCAAAAAGGGGTGTCCTAAGTTAAGGACCCATTCGCCATAGAGAAAATGGGTCCCAACACAGTCAATTAGGACACATTTTGGGGAGGTAAAATGTTATGCCAAAAGGGGGTCCTAGGAGCTAGGGAGGATCCATTTTCCAAGTGATGAATGGGTCCCAGGTCACTAGCCTAGGACTCAAACCTTTCCAAATTATTTTTTTGAAACATTATTAATGAGTGTTGAGATTTATCCCTTAGAAAATATAATAAATAAGGCTTGGATTTGAATTTAAGGGGCCAATTAAGCTCTAATTAACATCAATTAATTAATAAAGCCCTAGATTAGTGTGAAAGTGTAAGAAAACACTTTACAACACCATAAATAAGGCATGCAATTAAGTCCATTTTATCACTAATTAATTATTCCCAATCTAAGCATGAAAATGGGTTACTTTTTTTGACGCTACAAATCATAATATAATTAAACTAAGGTTTCCTTCCACAACATAGTTGAAAATATTTTGTAGATGATGGTTCGTGATAGGTCTAAGTCACTACAAGTTTTGAGAGGATTCTCCATATTCCATACTTACTAGTATGGAGTACCAAACTAAATAATAATAAAAATATGCATGAAGAACTTCAATCCTCCATATACCACAACCCATAAAAACTAGAAAAATTCCACAAGTAATAGCACCTTTATTCATGAAAGCTTGTTAATATTTTGAATTCTATTGATAAAATAATGCATTTATAAAAAATGTGAGAAAATATCTAAAAAACATATATTTAAATCATAGAACATTTAAGTAAAATTAATATTTTTTATCCTTTGTTATTATAGATTCTATGTCATTACAATCTTTAGCCTCTTTACTTTCAATTAATGAAGTTCAATTGAAGCACACCTTGATTATCCTAGTATTTTTTCACTCTATTTTGAGACCTATAACAATTCACTATCATAAACCTATTGAAATTACCCTTCCATTTAAGAAATTCTTCTAAAATAGTTTTAGTTTCCAATTTAGATAATCACCTTTGTTAATTACATTAACAACTATGTGTGAGTCACCTTCTATCTCCACATCTATATACCCTAACCTATAAATAGCTTTCAACTCATTAAGTACCCTTATATATTATTATGGAGTAAAATTTTAAACTTGAGTACCACTTTAGGCTAACTTATTAGCACAAACAAATTTAAAAAAAATCATGTAAAAGTTAATTTTGGTCTAATTTATGTTCTAGATGGATTCATTATAGCTAAACTAAATCTTAACCACAATTTTTCTAATTGAAAGTGTCGATTAAATACATATGTAGCATCACTTTTGAGCCAATTTATAAAAAAAATTAAAAATTAATGTTTTCACAATTCTTACTCACATAAATAACATTAAAAAAATATCTTTTAGATCTATAATTGTAGTTTTCAAAAATATAATTTTAAAAATATTTTAATTGGTGTATACATTATTTTTATAGTTATTATTAAAAGTAGGTCATCTTGACACCAAATCTATAAGGGTGATTTTATTTTAAATAGAATACTAAATTTTATTGAAGAAAATTAGGAAAAAATGATGCACGAGAGGAGAGATTCCATGCTTTTTATTATAAAAGTAGGGAAAGGGTCCTGATCCCAAAAATTTAGAACATTAAAAGAAGATTAAGTAAACAATAAGAGACAATGCATACCCGAAGAAGTAGCAAACGTCACGTAAGCCCAGAGAAATAATAAAAAACCAAAAAATAGAGAGGCCAAGAAACACAACACAAGAACCTACTAACAAATCAAGTCCCAATCATCTAAAAGTGCATCAAGGGAGGTTTCCCATTATTCCTTATCTTTATGTTCAAAGTAATTATTAACCTACATAGTCTCCCCTACATTACCTTTAGCCCACTTCTTTTTGTGTTTGGCAATCTTTGAATGGCCAGAGATAATACCTATAACAACCTTCTCCACAATTCCATGGATTAGATTAATAATCTTAGGAAGGATATTTACCATATGAGTACAGTTGCTAAAAAGACTATTAGACACCAAATTTTCAATCTCTCTTCATTATGGCCTCCTTGACTTTTCCATTAGTGTTGTGAGTAGGGTTGTAAGGAGGGAAAGTATCCTCCCTATCATTTGTGTTGTCCGTAGGGCCTGGGGAGGGAGGGAAGGAATAATTTTGCATCTTAGGGTCAACCAAAAAAGTATGGTCATAGCCCATATCAACCTTAATATCATCCTCCACAATAACCTATTCCTCATTAGGTTCATTATCTTGCATCTCCTTTGAGCCATGGTTTGAGTCATCTAGTGCAGGGGCACCTTGGGGTTTCCATGCCTCCATTGAAGCTTTGTTAAAATTTGTTTTGTTTCTCAAGATGAATATGGTGTAATAAGGTCCAAAGGACCCTCTTCAATGGTTTTTAATAGGCTTTCAATGATTGTAATGGGTTTTTAATGGTTGAAATAGGCCTTTTCCACACATTGTAAACTTGGTGCATCTAGGCTTAAGAAAGAAAGAAAGTTCCATGATGTAACCAGGTAATAGATAGGAAATATTTTATGTTTAAGTAGGTTAGGTGTGTCTAAGACATCCATTTGTCTTGAAATGGAGTCTAGTTGAAGCTTTTATGTTTGTGTTGTTTTAAGTTGTCTTAAGTAGGAAACTTGGCTAAAACAAAGTTTACTAATCCTCTAACAGCCCTCTAATTCAAAAAAAAGTTGAGGGATGTTAGGAGGAGTGGGAACATGTTTAAAAATGCCTCTTTTGGTCGAGGCAAGGTTGTTGAAGAACTTGGGAGAAGATTTGAATGAAAAAAGGCTTTGTTTTCTCTAAATTTTTATGTTTTTTCCTACTAACTTGCATGGTACAGACATAAATATTGTTGTACGGATGCAAAATTATGATGGAATGATAGAGGGATGAGTTTTATTCCTTTTGGAAGTGATTTGGAGTAAAACCATAAAGAAACAAGGAAGTTATACCCATTCTTCTGAAAGTGGCCAGAAACCCTCAAAAACCAGAGTTTGATCACAAAAATGGTTGTGGCTCTCCATTCCTTTGTGGTCAAGGCTTGATTCTTGGTGGAATGGTAGAGTTTGTAGCATAATTAATGATTCAAAAGGTTTTGGAGAACAACATGGAGTTTGGAGCAAGTTCTTTGGTACCCTAGGTCTGGCATCCTCATGTGACAGGCCTAGAATTGGTCCAAAAATTTGAGTTTTGATAGTTTGTGAGTGAAATTGGTAAGAAGAGTGGTTGGGAAAAGTTGAAATGGGTTTGTTGAGGCTGTACGAACCTTGTTCATGGCTTAGGGGATTTGGGGTGTGCCTAGATACTTTGGTTCTTTCTTGGAGCAGACAGTTTAGGCTTCCTTGTAGCATTGTAGTTTTATCCATTGTGATTGTTCTGTTGATTTTCATGTCCTGAGGTTTTGTGGACTTGAATGGGTCTATGTAAGGTGTCTAAAACTAGTGCCACTTGTCTGGTTCATGCCTCCAAAGAAGCCTTTGTTTTGACTGTCCTGATTGGATAGGCTACAAGGAATACATGGCCTAATGTTGTATAAGTGAGTGATGGATTGTTCTTAAGTGGAAAGTCCTACTTGTTGGTTTTGGTTAGTCAAGTAAATGGTGTTGAAAAAATTTCCAAGCCTTTGGTTGAGTCTGGTTGTAAGAACCCTTGTTGAGTAGTTGGGTTATCTCCAAGAAGAAGTAGTGGAATTGAAGGGTCCACATAGAGTATTTGAGAGAAGCTAAGGGGTATGTGCAGGATTAAATCATGGAAAAAAAAGGTGCTTAAGTGGCAAAAAAATCAAAAAAATCATAGTTAGGAAACTTGAAGTAAAAATTTGAATAAGTTATCTAAATTTTTTCAAAAATATGTGAGAATAGAATTTGTAGAAAATTGAATGTAGTTTCTAAACTAGGTTTTAAAAAAAATAAAAATCTATTTGGTGAAAATTTGAAATTTCAATGCAGTAGTACTTAAATTTCAGGGAAAAAATAAGAAGTAGGTGTCTGTATGACCACCCTAACCATAATAAAATGATAATATTTGTTTATATGATTTTAGAAATAAGTAGAGGACTCATGTCCCGATGTGATGCATATTTTTTTGTAATTTTTTTCCAAGTAAATAGTTAATTATGATTTTTTTATTACAACTTTTAAAAAATATAAAAAACTTGTATGTTTGACCACCTTAATTTGGTCAAAACTTCATGAAATTATTTTTTTATTTTTTTAATCTTATAGTATACAAATCATAGAATGTGACGCATGTTTCAGATTCAAGAAATGTTATACAGTTTGAAAGCTATAGATATTTTTCAATCAGCCTACCAATCAGGACTTTAGTCGTAATTCAAATAGAAAATGAATAATAATTATTTATTAAATTCAAGGTAAAACATAATTTATATTGGTGGAAAACTGAGAATCTCCTTTAAAAACCCTTTTTGTTTCATCAATTTTGGGTAAAATGAAAGTCGTCAGCCACATACCCCACACATACCCATCATATCGCCACTTTTTGGCCCATCATGATCTTGCACATACCCTAAGTAAAAGGAGTTGTTTGACATTCAAGCCTGGTCTTCCCCTACTCACTCTACATCATCCTCTTCATCCAAGCCCTCCTCAGTTTGAGGGAGGAACTCTTCCTCCGACACATCCTGTTCAATCATCTCCTAAATCTATATTCCTTTGTAAGTGTTAGGGTTAGCATTGGAGATGGATTTAACAAGTCTAGTAGAACTTCTTCTACTAAATGCTTTGAAGTCAATAGGAGTAGAATCCAAAGCCAAAATTTCCAACCCTTCAGCATAAAAAATTTCTATAGCCTGACCATCATCTAGATTGGGGCTTTTAGGCTTCTTGGCATAATTTTCATGTTTTTTGTTTTTCATATTGTGGGGCACTTTTATTTTATTAGCAGGTGAGGTGTCAAGAAGCTCAAGTTGGAGGGAAAGGATCATAGCAGTGCCCTTACCCTTATGGATCGGATCCACCTTGCCTGTAGAGAAAGGATTAGGTTTAGTAGGGGTGAGGGGGACATAGAGGGTTTATCTTTGATAAGTTTAATTTTGACACCATAATGAACCTTAGGATTAGAGGACAAGGTCATGGCCAGACAATATTTGTACAGATTTGTGATAAGGCCCTAGTGTAAAGGAGGATAGGAACCTTTAACAATGCAAGCTTCAAGAGAGGTAAACAAAAAGAAGGGGAGATTCATTTTCATACCATGGCGAAGGTGATTTAGAATAAAAAAGTGATACCCATGAACATTTTTGAAGTGGCCTCCGTCGGTGAATTACTTCATGCAATGCAAACTCATGAGGCCTCAAGGAGCTGAAAGCTTCTCATGACTGCAACCATTTTGAAAGTGGACAAATTTCTCTTTCCTTTTAAAGAAGTCATTGATGAACATTTTGTAATTATTGTTGCTATGTTTTCTACCTTGATACACTTGCAAGAGAGACCCATGGATTTGATGATCAACTCATTGGAAACCTTAATCTTGACATTACCAATGGCGACCACGCCTTTAGTCCAAGAGAACAAATTTGGAAGTTAACTTGTCATTGTAGCCCCGCATGGTTTAAAAAATTGCATGAAACTACCTCTTTAGAAGAACTCCCAGAGCTTAATATTCTTCTTCAGAGCCTTTCAAGAGATAGGTTCTATGTGGAGTCTCAGACTACCCATATTAGCAAACACATACACCCACCCAACACATAGGAGAACCGAGAAAGCCAAAAGGAAGTGGGGAAAACAAAAAATAGAACCTTTAACCATTTTTTTGAAAATGTTAGTGTTCTTTTTAGAATTTGCATGGTAGTGTAAATAGAAAGATATTATTTCTTCTATGAGGATCGCCTATAGTAGAAGTACAATGGCTATCATAGCACATAATCCCCGTCATCTTGTGGTGAGGAACTATAATGGCAACATTAATGATGACAAGAAAGAGAGGACCTTTCATATAAGCAAGAAGAGGGAATCACATGAGCAAGATGTAGATATCCAAGTTGTATTTAGGATTGAACTACCAAGTGTGAGCTAGAGTACGAGTAACACCCTCAAACCAACAAACAATGCTTTCCCTATAATCAATAAAATAATTGTAAGACAAGATAGTTAAAATTTGAGAAATATAATCCCTTGTGAGAGCCTTAGTGATATGATTGATGCAATATGTATAGATATATTTCCCCAACGTAGTGGCATAACTAGCTACAACAAAGAAATTATGATAACTAAGCAAATATTTCCTAAAACATATGTAAAATCTGCCAAGTCACCACAACCAACCTTAGATTGAGTAGTCATATCGAGGGGATAAGTAATGGTCAAGTCTATCCCAGGAAAGAATATGTTGAAAGGTTCCCAAGATATTTGAATTTGAATTCCAATAAGTCAACTTGTAATAAAGCAAGCCTAGGTTGCAAGCCAAGTCCTTAGCACCATTACCTTCCTTGAAGATGTGGCCAATTTCAATTTGATGAAAATATTTAAGGTCCCTTCTGCAATTTTCAATTATAATATGTATCTTCTGAGGGGTTTTGTCATGGAGGAGGAGATTCAAAAGTTGGGAGTCACATTCAATTTCCACCTGAAGTAATCCCAATTGTAGGATCCGCTTAGTCCCCCACCAAGCTGACATAGCTTCAGCCACATTGTTGGAGAGAGAGATTCCATGTTGATATGATATACACTTTTCTATTTTGAATGAATAGTAAAGACAAAAAGCTACATCCCATCAAGACAATTGTATTTTTAGTACACACAACTTTTACATTTTATTTAATTTTTTAATCAAAATGAGGAAAAATAATTTATGCATTCAAATTTGAAGTTATGAATACAAAAAAAATTGAAGGGAGAAAATTACTTTATAAAAAGTGGCATTCCACATAACCTCAACTTTTAGCATTTTATCAATGACTAAATAATAGTGTCAGTTTGATAAAAATTCTAAATTCAAATAATTTCTATTTAAAAAATACAAACATAAAATAAACTAAAAAATTACATTTCATTACTTTACACCATTTCAAAATTCAAAACATACATGTCACTTTCTAATGATTAAAGTTACAAAGTTAGATTAGTGTTTTCCATATACTGTTTGTGGATTTTATATATTTACCGCACTCCAACCTAAAGTGGCACAAATTACATATAATCGTTCTAGAGGCCGTAAAAAACCAGATTGGTGGCATCCGACGGTGGTCAGATCAAATTCTTCCGAACATCGAAGACCAAAGAGGTGAATATCCCACCGTGTTAATTAAGGCATTGATAATTCTAATGGTTGAGCTTGAACAACCCTGGGAGCGGGTCTCACACGTAAACGGGGGGCGTACGTTGATTGAGAGAATCTAGAACAAAATAACAATTGAGTCTATTTATTGAGGCTCAATTCAAGTTGTTCTTCAGTAGATCTGTTGGTGAATTCAAAATGAAAAATTTAATAGTGTTAGCGATAGCGTTAGCCGTTTTGATCCATCCTTCGCGTCAGATGAGTAGGCATCAAGTATTGTCGAAATTTGTAGAGAAGAGGAGGTCTGGTGTGAAGAGGGAGGCAGAGGAATGGGTAGCTCCTTCCATTAGCACTGAATATGGATGGAGGCTCAATCAGTACGCTCAAGATGGATTGCAGGAGAATGACAAAATAACTGCTCTGCCTGGCCAGCCAGCTGGAATAACGTTTGCACAGTATGCGGGATATGTGACGGTTGATGCAGAGGCGGGGAGAGCACTTTTCTACTATTTTACAGAGGCCACTGAGGACCCATCTTCAAAGCCTCTGCTCCTCTGGCTCAACGGAGGTATTTTTCTGTCCATATATTGTATTTATTTTTTCATTAAAAGTAAGAGTTTTACAAGATAGTGAGTGTTTAAGTCGTCTGTATCAGGGCCGGGATGCTCATCTTTTGGTGTGGGAGCAATGACAGAATTGGGTCCATTCCGCGTACAACCAGATGGCAAAACTCTTTCTAACAATCCATACGCATGGAACCAAGGTTTTACATATATTACGCACGCTTAATAATGTTATTTTGATGGATACAATGGAATTATAGAAATATTGGTATCTGCAGTTGGGTATAATCATTTATATCAGATTTTTTTTTCCCTCTAAAAAAGCCATTGTTCAACATCACCAGAGATAACTTTTGTATTTTGCAGTAGCAAACACCCTGTTTTTGGAATCGCCTGCCGGAGTTGGATTTTCATACTCAAATACCACCTCTGATTATCAAAACGGCAATGATGATAACACTGGTATTTGAATTGATAAATCATGAAGAGATTTTGTGACATTAATGCATACAGTGAAGATCTGTTAATAAAAACAATGTTTCAATATTTATTTATTAACGATAGCAAATGTTTTTCATGGACTGGAATGGGTAAATAGCTCAAGATGCGTACGCGTTTCTTCTAAATTGGTTTGAAAGATTTCCACAGTACAAGAATCGAGATTTCTATATAGCAGGGGAAAGCTACGCTGGTATGTCAAGCGATTCTATGATATCTGAACACAGAAAACTCGTCTTCGTGTTATAAGTAAACTCTGTTCTTGTCTCTTACTTGTGCGTGCAGGGCACTACGTACCTGAATTAGCAGACACAATTCTTAAGAATAACAACTCTCGCACATCTTTCTCAAGGGAGTTATGGTGCGGATCCTTTCCCTTCCCGTTTTCCTCTAAAACTGGTCTATCGTGTGTGTCAACTATATTTATGCTTTTTTAAAAATCCCTCAAAACTACAACAAATCTTAATTTTAAGGTATAGTTGAACAAGCATATATACATATAGTATTAATGACCATTTACATGGGGAAAATATATGCTGAACAATATCTATTTATGTTGTAAATGATTTGGATTCTTATTTATTGAAAAAATGTGTTGTATAGATTGGAAATGGAATAATGAATGATGAGACAGATTATTGTGGTTATATCGATTATGCGTGGACACATGCATTGATGTCAGATGAAGATTATGAAATTCAGCGTTGCACTTCATCTTCTTCGAGTTATACAACTCACAACAACACATTTATGTCTCGAGCAGAATCTACTGATGGAGAGATAGATCCCTATAATATATATGCCCCACTTTGTCCTTCCCATCCAAACCCCATTTGGGAGTCTTCTACTTCTATTGTAAGTACATAAGCATGTTTTTCCAAGAATCTCTTGGCATAGAAATTTCAAAGTGGTAATGTTATCTACCATATTAATATGTTATATATTTTGACTATATATATATATATATGCCCTATTCTCTCTATTGCAGGCTGACACCCCAACAAATGGATTAAATGGATTTGACCCATGAGCCCTGGTTATGTATTTACCTACCTTAACACCCTAGAAGTACAAAGTTCTCTTCATGCAAATGTAACAAACTTGCCCTATGAATGGACTGAATGCAGGTATGATTATATGCATTTGACATTTCCAAATAAGTATTATTATTTGTCTGATCTCACAAAGTTTAAGACTTGGAAGATTACCATCTAATGAATTTCCAATCTTCTTTTTAAAATAGTCACATACTTTCATACACCAGCTCTGCAAGCACAATGTTTCCAATATATCGAAGAATGATGGCAACAGGATTGAGAATACTAGTCTACAGGTATAAAGTAGAAAAAATGTTATTGTTAAAAAGTGTTTAATGATAAAGATTTGATTGCAATAATTGATTAGTGATAAATTATTTTGGTTGTAGTGGAGATGTGGATGCAGTGGTGCCTGTGACTAGCACGAGATATTCCATTAATACATTAAAGCTTCCAATAGAGGAAGCATGGTATCCTTGGATGAATGGAGACTTGGATGTGGGGGGTTACAGTGTAATTTACAAGGGCTTGACATTTGCAACCGTGAGAGGAGCAGGTCATGAAGTGCCTAGTTATCAACCTTCTAGAGCTTTGACCATGACCAAATCCTTTTTAGCTGGCAAGCCTTTGCCATCATAATAATTTCACTTTTGACATTTAATAATGACATTCAAATGATTTTACAATTATCATTATGATTAATATATGCACAATCTATTTAAGATAGAGACCTCTCAAAAATATTATTGTTGACTCCTATTTACATATTTGAGCATCAAAATGTATTGTATTCATTTGATTTATTATAATATTTAAGTAT
The DNA here is from genome assembly GCA_007258455.2 of Sequoia sempervirens. Lineage (NCBI taxonomy): Eukaryota > Viridiplantae > Streptophyta > Pinopsida > Cupressales > Cupressaceae > Sequoia > Sequoia sempervirens. The sequence goes on along the minus strand of VDFB02000008.1, from coordinate 196,493,987 downwards.
GAAAAGAGGCCATATAAATACATATTCATAAGATTATAATATTATTAATTACAAAAATATGAAACTATATAAAAATAATAAGTATAAGTTGTAGTTGTTTGTTATATTAATTTTTTTTTGATAAAAATAATAGAATATAAATAGATATTCAATATATAACATTAGTCTATGTCAAATTATATTAATTGCTGTTTTGATATAATTTAGTGTTAGTAGATTAAATTAAATTAATTATTATTCAAGCATTGGTTAAACTATAAATAAAGAGCTACATTAATAATATTATAATGTTAGCTTAATTTTAATATGAATTAAAATTTCAATATATTAATATAGAATAGAGTGATGTTCACTCTACATTGGACCACTCCACTCTTGGGACACTAGAGAGGTAGGGGAAGAAGCACCCCCTCCTTTCTCTAATAACAACCTTTTAACAAGTGCAAGTATTTTGGGGTGGCCTTTCAATCCTCTAGAAGTGTCACCCTAGAGGGGGAGGCTCAGACTCAATTGGTTGGTTGAGTAATTGAGGGGTCTCTCTATACATGAGGGACTCGATGGACAATCTCACTTCCATTAGGATGATTGGCTAATAGACACCATAATAAAGCCATTCTATTCACCCCCTATAATTATTAATTATATTATTAGGGGTTTATATGGGGCCCTAGCCAAACAATAGTACAAAATTCACTACAATTGATCTATCAACTACACCATCAATTGAGACTTACATCTATAGCTTCTAAAAATACATCCGAATTATCAAATTCAAGAAATTATAAAATAATAATACTAAGAACCTATACAACTAATTCCTTATAGAAACTAAATATAAACATACAATTGTAAGGAAGCATAAACATTCGACTCTAAAAAGATACTAACCACCAACTAGTAGTGAGGAAACATCAATCAAACATGAAAAGATACAACATTATATTTTAGCTATAGCTAAAGACCAAGAATAATATACTAGATCACCATAAGAACACAAAAATAATTTACAAACCAACTTTAAGGGACACACAAAGAGACCCATTTCTTTAAAATCTTATTATAAATTCCACTTTCAGGTATTGGAGTGATTTCACCTAAAGAAGAAAATGAATCATTCTTATAAATAACACAATGAAGCTTAATATCTTGAATAACTTCAATCATTGGAACCACCTTGGTATAAATTTTATAATCTATATGTCGTCAACAATTCATTGTGCAATGAGACTTTAAAATATGTTGAACTTCCATCCCCATGTCCTGAAAAATGCTTCTAAATTTATTTGATTATCAACCTATAATTCATGGATATCATCTTCTATCTTCTTTATGAAATCACCCATAGTATCTTCTAAAGATCCCTTCTTCCATTTATCCATGGCACATTTCTACATTCAAATTTTCTATTTTATTTTCTCATCCCATTCATCCTCCTCTTGAACTAGCAATTGTAGAATACAATTGCTAACCTCGTTAATCACTACAACTAGCTTCAAATTTTATTTGAAATCAACCAATATCATTTCCCCTCAAGTATAATTGGCCATTATATATAAACCTTCCTACTTATTTATTAATTTAATTAAACTATTTTTTTCCTTCCACACCATAGTTGAATTTTTTTTTATAGATGATGGTTTATGATAGGGCCAAGTCATTAAGAACCCCTAGAGGATTCCCCACATGCCATACTTAGAATAACACATAAATTAATAAAAAATAACATACATGTAAAACTTCAACCTTCCATATATCATAACCCATTGAAACTAGAAAAATACCCCAGGTAATCCCACCTCTATGTATGAAAACTAATAAGTATTTCCAAGGCTATTCATAAAATCATGTGCATGATTAAAAAAATTTAAGCAATAAAAATTAAAATTATGGAAGCCTCTCAAATATCTTATAGTTTACATATATTTAAATCATACTACATCAACTGACATTTACAATGTCTGATCCTCCTTAATTATAGGTTCCAATGCATTCCAATATTTAGCCTTTTTTCTTTAAGTTAGTGTGAAGTCCAATTGAAATATACCTTGGTTAGCCCAGTAATTTTCCACTCTATTTTGAGACCTATAACAATACACTACCATAAACCTATTGGAATTAGCCTTCCATCTATATTTTAGAAGTTCTAGTATGGGAGGCTAATTTAAATATATACCTAATTTCAATAACAATTATGTTCAATTTACCTTATATCTTCACATCTATACCCTACCCTACAAATATCTTTAAACTCATGGAGTAGTACTTCCCTTCTACATATGTTGAATTGCCATACCTAGATCTTGAAAAAATTATTATAATATTTTATTATTAACCCATAAATCATGGATATCATATAGCATCTCCTTTATGAACTCATTTATGAAGATCCCTTCCTTAATTTATCCATGCTAAATTTTTACATTTCACTTTACCATTTTCTTTCCTCATCCCTTTCATCTTGCTCTTGAATTGGTAATTATAAGATATAATTGCTAACCTCATTACTCACTAAAAAAACTTCAAATTTTATTTTTGAATCAACCAAAATAATTTCCCTCAAGTAAAATTATTCATTATCTACCAAACCTTCCTTCTTTAATCTTAATATAATTAAAATAAGGTTTCCTTCCACACCATAGTTGAACATATTTCGTAGTTGATGGTTTGTGATAGGTCCAAGTCACTACAAGTTTTGAGAGGATTCTCCATATGACATACTTACTAGTATGGAGTATCAAAATAAATAATAATAAAAACATGTAAGAAGAACTTCAATCAGGTCCATATACCACAACCCATAGAAACTAGAAAAATGCCACAAGTAATAGAACCTTTATGCATGGAATCTCATAATTATTTTAAATTCTATTAATAAAATAATTTATGTTATAAAAAGCATGAGAAAGATATCTAAAAAACATATATTTAAATGATAGAACATTTAAGTAAAATTAATAATTTTTTATCCTTTTTAATTATAGATTCTATGTCATTACAATCTTTAGTTTCTTTACTTTCGATTAATGAAGTCCAGTTGAACCACACCTCGATTATCCTAGTAATTTTCCACTCTATTTTGAGACCTATAACAATGCACTATCGTAAACCTATTAAAATTACCCTTCCATTCTAGAAATTCTTCTAAAATAGTTTTGGTTTCCAATTTAGATAATTTCCTTTGTTAATTGCATTAACAACTATGTGTGAGTCACCTTCTATCTCCACATCTATATATCCTAACCTACAAATAGCTTTCAATTCATTAAGTACCCTTCTACATTATTATAGAGTAAAATTTAAAAGTTGAGTACCACTTTAGGCTAACTTAGCACAAACAAATTTAAAAAAATGCATGTAAAAGTTAATTTTGGCCAATTGTATGTTCTAGATGGATTCACTATAGCTAAATTAAACCTCAACCACAAATTTTCTAATTGGAAGTGTCCATTAAGTACATATGGAGCATCACTTTCAAGCCAATTTATAAAAAATAATAATAATAATATTTTCATAATTCTTACTAACATAGATAACATTAAAAAAATCTCTTATAGATCTATAATTGTAGTTTTCAAAAATATATATTTTTAAAATATTTTAATTAGTGTATATTTTATTTTTATATTTATTATTAAAAGTAGGTCATCTTGACACCAAATTTATAAGGGTGATTTTATTTGAAATATAAATACTAAATTTAATTAAACAAAATTAGGAAAAACTAATGCACGAGAGGAGAGATTCCATGTTTTTTATTATAAAAGTAGGGAAAGGGCCCTGATCCCAAAAGTTTAGAACATTAAAAGAAGATTAAGTAAACAATAAGAGGGCATGTAGGCTCGAAGAAATAACAAAGGGCACACAAGCCTAGAGAAATAAAAAAAACAGAGAGCCTAAGAAACAAAACACGTGAACCTACTAATAGATCAAGTCCCAATCATCTAGAAGTGCATCAAGGGAGGTTTCCCATTCCTCCTTATCTTTTTGTTCAACATCATTATTAACATGCATAGTCTCCTCTGCATTACCTTTAGCCCACTTCTTTTTTTGTTTGTAAATCTTCGAATGGCTAGAGACAACTTCGAAGAGACAACACCTATAACAATCTTCTCCAGAGTGCCATGGATTGGCTTAATAATCTTAGGATTTAAAGACGAGTACACTTGTGAAAAATACTATTAGACACCAAATTTTCAAGCTTTAGCACACAATTCTGCAACTTCATTATGACCTCCTCACTTTTCCATTAGTGTTGTGAGTAGGGTTGTATGGAGGAAAGTATACTCCCTGTCATTTGTGTTTTCCATGGGGCCTATGGAGGGAGGGAAGGAATAATTCTACATCTTAGGGTCGACAACAAAAGTATGGTCATAGCCCATATCTACCTCAATATCTATGCTATAGAAAACTGGCCCCTTGTAATTTTCATGGCCTTTTAGGTCTTGTTTCATGGCATTTGATATATTTTGCTCTAATTTTATGTTGTAACATGGCTTGAACATGAATATTTAGGTACTAAAATTCAAATAATGATGTCTTGTGAAGGTGTTGTGAAGTGTTGTAAGACATTTCTACATTCTTCTAGACTCTATTTATTACAATTCACCTAAAAATCACCTTTTTATTATTAAACAAGTCCTATTTTGAAGTGTTGTAAAGTCTTGTAACAAACTTTCATGCTCTTCTAGGAAAATCTTCACTATTTATACCTTTCTTATGTTTTATTTGGCCCCTTTATGCCCTCATATGTCTTAATTAAGTGTATTTTTTGAATATTAACCTGACAAACAACATTAAATACAACTTAAATCCTAACACCTATTTTCAGGTCCTAGGTGGGACCCATTTTTCATGGATGGCGAATGAGTCCCCCTTGGCTCTAAATTCAAAATATTTTAAATTTCCTTTTGGGTTTTTATTTAAAAACACTTGATGTCAGCCTGTGATGAGGTATGAACGGTTAACTAAGGAACAAGAGTGTACAAATATGTGATTTTCACCTCATTTTACATCTCCTACAATCTCATTCATTCAAGCGTTCATTCACACATCATTCAAGCATCTTACAATATCTTATCAAACAATATTCAAGCACTTTAGAGCAGCCATTGAAATTACTTCAGACTTGCATCATCAAGGGTTTGGTAAGTTGATAGCATTTGCATGTTATTATTTTATCTTTCTCTTGCATTTCATTGTTTTATTAAGGGTTTGATTACCAAAGTGGGGTTTGACCAAGGAAAACCCGTATTTTTTAACCCTCAAGCATTTTTCCCCTTTGCATGTGTGTTTGCAGACCTAGGTATGCAGATTCAACAAGCTTTTTTGTGTTGAAAAGTGGAGAAAAAGTCAACTAGGTGCTTCAAGTCAACTCATTCATATTTCAAGCTTGGAGAAGGTTTTATGTCCGTTTCTTGCAAAACTGACTTCGATAACCCGACAAGCAGAGATTTCCAAATCTGGTGTTGCAAAGTTGTCGCCTAATTTTTCAAAATTTTGGGTGAGGATTGATTCGCCACTAGTAGAAAATGAGTCCCACCTTAGGACTGAAAATCTAAATTTTGTCATATTCTGGATCCCGATAGTCAGAAACCAGTTTTTGCCACTTTTTCACCACTAGGAGGACTAATTCATCACCCTAGGCAAATGAGTCCCACTATGAAATTTAAGTGATTTCAGTCAACATTCACAACATTTTAGATTCTTCATCAAACTTTCAAGTGCACTCTATTCCATCCCATTTTTTTCTGTTCTGCATTATTTCTTCATATAGTTCATTGTTTGCATATCATAGTGTGTTTTCAAACATAGTTTAAATCTTAGTTTTGCATTCATATTCATTCATCTAAATCACTTAATTTCATTTATTTTACCTCATTTAGGTTAGAAAAAATCCTTTATAACATTAATTTGAATGAACCCTTTGCATTTTTGGTTCCTACCTCTCTTCTTTTATGTGAAAAACCCTAGAAGAGCTAGAGAAGTCTTAGGAATCCAAAAATCAATGGTTCAATATCATTCTCCACAATAACCTATTCCATATTATGTTCATTTTCTTGCATCTCCTTTGAATCATGGTATGAGTCATCCTCCTCTGAGCCTCCTCAGTTGAGGGAGGAACTCCTCTTCCTCCAACTCATCTTGGTCAATTATCTTGTAAATTTGTATTCCCTTATAAGTGTTAGGGTTAGTAGTGGAGAGAGATTTAGAAAGTCTAGTAGAAATTCTTTCACCAAACCCTTTGAAGTCAATAGGATTATAATCCAAAGCCAAATTTTCTAACCCTTCGGCATAAAAAATTTATATATCCTCACCATCATTTAGATTGGGGCTTTTAGGCTTCTTGGTAGAATTTCCATGTTGTTTGTCTTTCATATTGGGGGGGCACTTTTATTTTCTTGGAAAGTGAGGTATTAAGAAGCTCAAGTTGGAGGGCAGGGATTGCAACAAGCTCCTTACCCTTATGGCTTAGACTCACCTTTCCAGTAGAGAAAGGATCAGGTTTAGTAGGGGCAAGGGGGACTTATAGGGTTTATCTTTGATAAGTTTAATTTTGACACCAGAATGAACCTTAGGATTAGAGGATGGGTTTGTGGCCAAAAAATATTTGTACAGAGTCGTGATAAGGCCTTGTTGTAAAGGAGGATAGGCACCTTTAACAATGCAAGCTTTAAGAGAGGTAAACAAAAATAAGGGGAGATTCATTTTCATACCATGGCAGAGGTGATTTAGAACAAGAAATTGATACCCATGAATAGTTTTGAAGTGGCCTTCAAGGGTGAGGTACTTCATGCAATGTAGACTCATGAAGCCCCAAGGAGCTGGAAGCTTCTCGTCACTGTAACCATTTTGAAAGTGAAGAACTTTCTCTTTCCCTTTAAAGAATCCATCGATGAACATTTTGTAATTAATGTTTCTCGTTTTCCTACCTTGATACCCTCGTAAGAGAGACCCATGGCTTTGGAAATCAGCTTTTCAGAAACCTTAAACTTCACATTACCAATAGTGACCATACCTTTAGTCTAAGAGTTAACAAATTTTGAAGTTAACTTATCATTGTAGCCTCACATAGTTTCAAAAAATGCATGAAATCACCTCTTTGGAAGAGCTCCTAGAGCTCAATATTCTACTTCAGAGCCTCATAAGGGATAGGTTTAGTGGGAGTCCCAAACCACCCATCTTAGTAAACACATACACCCACCCAATACACATGAGAACCAAGAAAGCCAGAAGGAAGTGAGGAAAACACACAATAAAACTGTTACCCAATTTTCACTTATAACTCAATTAGGTAGAGCTAGAATGAAGTTTGCATATTTTGGGAGCATTTAGGATCATTCAGGAGTAGAAGAATTAATGCATTATTTGAAGCTTTTAGCTTCATTGTTTTGCTAACATGTTTGTTCACTGTGGAGATATAGGTGAAATTTGGTTGCTGGATTCATTTCTTTTAATATTTCAGCATGTGGTGAAAAAATGGGCTCCCACAAGGGTTGAGCCTAGCATGCTACCCTCTTAGATTCAAAATATGCAATGAAAGTTTTTGTGAATGGAGTTTTCAAATAATGCTGAGTTCCATTTGAGAAAATAGACTATTAATGGTGATAACATTCAGAAGAAAGATTTAATGGACAAGAATATGAGCAAAAGAGTAACCATTCAAAGGCCCTACACCATAAGAACAACGATCGGATGTTTTGATCATATATTGAAAAATGCGATATGGGTTTTTGTGATTATTGGACAAAAATTAGAAAGCAATGACAAAAAACCCCTTTAAATTTCTCACTGACCCAGTTCGTAGTTTTTGAGAAAAGATATTGGAGGTGGAACTGAAAGTGTATCATGCATTTGATGTCAAACTGGAGTCTTTTATCCTTGTTTCATGGTTGAACTGAGGTGATCTCGGGGTCCACTTTGGTCATGCAATTACTTGTGTGTTTCTTACATATTTTTAGACAAAATGAACTTTTTAATTAAATATTAAAGGTAATATTTTATTAATTACCTTAATATTTACCATGTGATGCATAAAAGGAGGGATTTTACATGTTAAATATTAAAATAATAAAAATTGATTATCTTTAATATTTAATCAAATAGTTACCTTTTCCCCAAAATCATGCAAAAAGCACAAGAGTAATGGAACTGAAGATATTTTCATTCATTCAGAGTTGAACTAGAGAGTTTGGTCTTGTTTTAGAGTTGTCTCATATAGTTTTGAGGTCAACTTTGGTCAAACTAATTGTGAGAGGGAGTTTGAGCCTATTTTTGCTCAAATTGCTTCAGTTCTAACTCCTCTTTTTATGGATTTTCATCTTTGCTCATGAGAGGATTTTTGAGATATTTTTCACCTATAGTTTGCTTCTAGTTCCACCTCTTGGCACATTGGAGCTATCATATCATTGTATATATTGAGAAAAGACTTAGTCTTTTTCTTAGTTCTTGTTTTTTTCCTTTGCATTTTGCAAAGAGACTATCTTGTAACTTAGTTTTATTTACAGTTTAATATATTAAATAACTTTTATAGGTTATCATATACTATCAATTGAAAAATTTCCTTTCATCTTTCAAATATTGTCAAGTTTTCCTTCCAAATTTCAGGTGTCGTCCTTATGTTTGATTTGATAAGAAATTGACTGTGTTTCAATCTTGAAACCTTTATTTTTCTTTCTCACTCATAAGTTTATGAATGCAATTAAGTTCAGTTTCATAGGTTATACATTGTGCATATAATTCAAAGTTATCAACTTTGTTGTGAAAACATTATTTTTTCCTTCGAAGAGGATAATTTCATTAAGGCCTTTGTATGAAATATTTATGTGATTGAACTGTTTAGATCTAGTTGTGTAGATAGAATCTTTGAGAGGTCCTTGTGAAACAATTTGCAGGTTTATCATCTTTTAGGTGCATCACCATCATTTTAATTTGGTTTTGCATTCCATTAAGTCTTCTATCCCTTTTCTTGTTTAAGTCTTTTAGTTTCATAGCAAATCAAAAGGGTAACCAGACCATAATCTAGAGACTCACTTTCATTATGAGCAACCCACAGCTCGAAAGTGTTTCAATTTTACACAGGATTCCTGAGCTTTACAACTTTGCATTCGAGTGTAAACCCTCGTGATAACAAAAACCTTTAACCCATTTTCTAAAAAAATTAATGTTCTTTTTAGAATTCGAGTGGTAGTGTAAATAGAAAGAAATGTTATTTCTTCTATCAAGATTGCTTGTGGTGGAAGTACAAAGGCTATCATAGCACATAACCCCCACCATCTTGTGGTGAGTAACTATAATGGCAACATTAATCATAATAAGAAAGAGACAACCTTTCATATAAGCAAGAAGAGGGAATCA
>VDFB02000008.1:196394054-196484533 GCA_007258455.2 Sequoia sempervirens | reverse complement strand
TTGCCACTTTTTGGCCCATCATGATCCTGCACATACCCATAATAAGATTCATCATCAGAATTACTAGCATCCTCATTCACATAATATGCTCTATTGATATTTTTACCTTTTTTTTCTTTCTCAAATCTTTGTTTGTTCCTTTTAGCTCTTTCTGGACACCTCAAAGCATAATGACCTATTCCTCCACAATGAAAGCATTTAAAGGGTAACTTACCTTCATACTTGTTGGAGCATTTCCTCATTCTTCTCACAAAGCTAGCTTCTACTTCATCAAGATTCTCTTCATTTGGATCTTCAGCTCTTGTAGCCTTGAAAGCAGTTTCTGATTTGGATCCATTTCTCAAATTTGGCTTTCTCATTTCATAAGATGTCAAAGTTCCCAATAATTGATCTTTAGTGTAGGTCTTGTATTCTATATGTTCTTCAATAGTATATACCTTTTCACTATATGCATTAGGGAGAGTTCTAAGAATATTCTTTACAATCTTGGGTTCATCTATTGTAGCACCAAGTCCTTGCATTCCACCTACCACTTCAACTACTCTCTGCACATAGGATTTAATGTTCTCATCTTCAGACATATGCAGGAGCTCAAACTGTGTCTCCAAATACTTAAACTTTGCTTCTTTGACCCTTTCATCACCTTCATGCACCTTTTTTCTAAATTATCCCAGACCTCTTTAGCATTCTTCAGATTTTGAACTTTAATCAACTCAAAATGTGCAAGACTATTCTTCAAAATGAACTTCACCTTATTGTTCGCTTCATGCACCTTCATTTCATCAGTTGTACTTAGACCATTATTAGGAGCAGTGTAAGGATTCTTGTATTCTTTCTCTACATCATATCCACAATACTCCAGATATTCTTCCATTAGTATTTTCCAAATAACATAATTAGTTCCATTGAACTTCTAATAGTCAAAAGTGATCTTGCCTGCCATCCTCTCCAAGGAACCAAGCTCTTATACCAATTATTGAACAAGATAACTGAGAGGGGGGGTGAATCAGTTATCACAAAATTTAACCTTTAAAACTTTCATGGGAGATTAGATCAATCATAAATCATTACTCTGCTAAATGATTAAACATTAAAAGTAAAGAGAAAAACTAAAAAAGCATCACACATACATAGTAACAATAGATTTACATGGAAAACACAATAAGGGAAAAAACATGGTGAGGATTAGCTCACAATATAGAGAATATCAAAACTAATTACAAAGGCTCACTACCAAAACAAGGACTCGCTATCCGGATCAACACTCACTATCCAACAAGGGTTAACCACCCAGAGGGCTCACTGCCACACAAATACAAAGAAGATATAATAGATATGTTACACAAAGAAGACAATCTCAATGCAATAGATATTTACACCATGATTCACTCAACCACTTGTAGACATGCATGAATGATATAGTACACCTTTAGCTCATGGCATCTAGAAACTCAGCAATCAAATTTTTCACTAATCTGGAAAACTTACATCACATATATTTCACATCCAATGAAAACTTTAGTGGTGAATCTTTTCCAATTGGAAAATTCTAGGAATCAGCCAGGTCAAAATTGGAGAATTTCTCGCACCCATTAATAGGGTATCCAAATCACCCAGATTTTACAAACTATCGGTCCAATGCATGTCCATTCACCAACAATTTTTTTTGAGGCATATTTAAGGAACAAATTTGCCATAAAAAACTACGCATTTCAAATGGACCGACTAATATTTTCGCCTAGAATCCTGGAAGCATGTAATAAAACACCTACATATTCACCAATACTATTAAAACAACATTATATTAGGACCCATTTCGCCAATTAAAATTTACAAAAAATTGTTTGTGAAGACCCATATCGCCAATTAAAATTTATAAATAGTTGCTTATGAGGACCTATTTTTCAAATAACATTAAAAAATAATTACATTTGAGGACACATTTCGCCTTGAAAATTACAACGTATCGTTGTATAAGCACACAAGATTCACCAATTTTTTAATAAACCATTTAAAAATCTCATAGAATTCGCCAAATATGGATTGATATAAATACAATCAAAAGTGTCATTTATTCTTACACATCTTGTTCAATTCTGAGGTTCTACTTCTTGATTCAGAAGTCAGTGAAAGCCAAAAACGTAGACTTAAAGGTGAGTGATCATTTCTTCATAGTGTTATAATAATAGGTTTTCTTTATCTCTTTTCCATTCTTGCTTCAGTCTTAAAGGAGTTATTGAGTAGGGAATGGGATATATATTCTCTATCCTTCTTAAACAAGAAGACATTTTTTTCCAATTTTTATTCGAAGTGAGAGATCAATATGTTGAGCGACTCAAGCAGCAAGGGTAAGGCTCCAGCTGCTCCTCGAGGTGGTGAAGAGACTCTTGCCACTCCTTAGACTCCTATCACTCCTTAGGGTAGTGAAGAGACTCCTCAGGCTCCTTAGGGTGGTGAAGAGACAGGGAGGCCATCAAAATGCCAAAAACTTAGACATACCATACAGTCTTACTTTGGAATTGCCAAAGCTTTTGATCCATTAGGTCAAGATGCAGCTTCAGCTACATCATCAACTCTTCCACCAAATATTGGTAGAATTTACAATACCTCACCACCACCAGAAGGTCAAGTTGAGATTGTCATTGATTTAAATCAAAATGTATCAAATGAGGATGGAAATACCATAGAAGATGTTCCATGGGATACCCTGGGCCTAGTTAGCCAGAATGAGATAATTAATTTGGATGAGGATGATGATGTTCGTAGCAAGAAAATAAGAAGCAAATAAAAAATGAGGCGCGAGTGGAAAATGACAAGGAATTTTCAACTTGGTTGGTTGCCAAAGTACCCATTCATGGTACCAGTGGGGATTGACAATGCAAATGATATTGAAAAGGAAACTTTAGCCAAATTTATGATTTGTAGTTGGAAATGTAGAAGAGCCAAGATGTTGCAGCTAAATATTGACACTATAGAAAAGCATATCGGTAAATTTAATGAAAAAAAATCATAGACGGTTCAAAGGAAAAATAAGTCGTACGATGGAAATCAAAGGAAGAATGTCTTCATGTTAGGTATACCATGGATTATGAAGAGCATGAAAAAATAATGTTGAAAATTATTGCATGTAAAGGTACACTTAAGGCTCAATTTGGAAAAGCAATGGAAGCAGCAAATATGTCAAAAACTGTTCAGATGAGTGTTGTTTTACATATTTTGTCTAGAGGGCGTCCTATGATAGAATACCCAAAATATTTTGGTTTATTATCTTTTTTGAATGTTCCTCACTATCCCTTCTCACATTTTTTAGTAAATGTTGGATGGGAATGGGAAAACTGCCTTACTAAAGTTGAAAAGGAAGATTTAAAGGAGAAAGTAAAAGAGTCAAATTTCATTGCATTATCTTTAGATGAAGTTACTGTGGTAAATAATAATTCTTGGTTTTGTATGCATTTGTATATACTGTAGAATGAGATGTTCACTAAGCTCATCTTTTCTGTGTTCATAAAATGAAGGATAGTTCAAACTCGCATAATATATTTGAACTAGTCAAGAAATCTTTGAATGAAAGTGCAGGTATGGATGAGTTGACAATTGCCAAAAAGTTGGCGTGTGTAGGAGCTGATGGAGCTGCAGTGATGCAAGGTCAAAGGACCGGTGTTTGCACAAAACTTTACAAACTACTTGTGCACCATACATGCTTGGCATTCATTCCATGGCCCACATAATGAATTTAGCATTCAAAATTGTAAGCAAGTTTCCTACATTATCAAATTTTGAAAATATAGTCCGCAAGATCCATGCATACTTCTGTCAAAGTCCCAAATGTTTCACAGAATTTCAAAATTTTGCTGAGGGAATAACACCAAGAAACAAGCTTCTCAAGGATGTCGATACTAGATGGATCTCCCTGCATGGACTAATGCAACGAGTTCTTTTAGAATATCAATCCTTGATTGGAGTGATGTACGAGCATCACAACATAGTAGACAAAGCTCCTGGCCTCTTACATAGGTTAAGCAATATAGAGACACTCTTGACTTTAGCTCTAAGTCTTTTCCCCATGCTGGATGAGATGAACAATCTTGTGAAGAAAGCCCAAGAAATAATTATGTATATTAATGATTATGCCAATCTACGTAAACATACATGCTTGGCCCTCTATCATCTATATCTAGATCTAACACAAGATGGCCCAAATTATTTCATGTGGCGAAAAATTACTGATTTGAATAATTCTTATAATTATTTGTAGTTTAATGCAAGCGGGAACTTATGTATCTATGTACGTAGATATGAGATACCAATGTACCATTGTAAGACAACCAGGCGCTCTAGCAGAGTAGTAGTTGTTACGGAGAAATATTTTAAAGGAATTGTTAAATCTGTTGGTGATAATTTGAAGGAAATTGTTGCAAAACCTCTTTCCTCAGAGATACGTTAAAGATTCCCTCGACATGAAATACTTGAAGCCATGGGTATTGTGTATCCTCAATTTTGGGAAAACTGAGAAAACCCAAAATATTTTCATGATCAAGTAAAAATATTGATCAAACAATTTTCAAAAAGTGTAACATACGATGAGCAGAAAATAGAAGGAATTTTAAATGAAGCTAAGCTTAGAAAAAAATCTAGGAGTTTTGCAATAGCTATGAGGGACAAGTATAAATCCATGGGAAAGGAGAAGGCCTTTGAATTGGGATCAATAAAAAAGGTTTGGACAAACTTAGGTCAGAGTGAAATATTGCATGGTTTGATATCATAATATTTCAAAGTTGTTGATTTATGTCAAACAATGATATTTGGATCGGTGGAGAATGAGAGAGTTTTCAATACATTGGGGTTTTTGAAATCAAAGTTAAGAAACAAACTAGACAAGAATTTGGAAAATTGCTTGAGGTTGAAAGGAACTGCATATGATTTCTTTAATTTTCCTTTTGAAAGGGCACTCGCAATCTATAGGTCCACACGTGAAAGAATAAGGACCGGGTTGTGCAACACTCCAATTCCAAATGCTAGTACTAGTGGTAGTGGCAGTGGCAGTGAGATAGATGACATTGACAATGACACAAATCACACAATGAATGTTGAATTTGAGACACAGGCCAAAGAAAATGAAGATCAGACTCAAAATCAAATTCAAGATGACTCTTTTACTTTATTTGATGATGAACTTCAGTTTGAGGACCCTGACTCCGTTTGGGAAATGGAAGAGAATTAGAATATTTTAGGTATTTATAATTATACTACACTTCATGGATTAGTTTCCATTGTTCCATAATGTAATTGAAGATATTTAATATTGTATTCAATGAAATTGTGAATCATTGCACTTCATGATATATATATATTTTTTATTGGTAATAATATTTTTTACTTTATTGATAAAAAAGTCATATTACATCATTTTCTAAACTTTTCTGAATAACCATCTATCCTCCAAATATTCAACTACTTTACCCCAATTTCTCAAAAAATACAGTTTATCTACAGTGACTTCACTACCAACCCTTAACAGCTACATCAAAATCAAAAAATTTCCCAAAATTACATTTATCACCTTTTTCAAATACCTACTAACTACCTTGCAAACCAAAAAACATCTTCCCTTCATTTCCCACAATTTTAGAAAACCCTAAAAACAAAATACAAAAATCCAAAAAATCACAATGCCTAACAAAGGATTAAATTACTGTAAAGCTCTAGACAAGCTACTCTCCATAGATTCCATGGTGGCCCCGTTCATCTTCCTCTTCTTCCACGGTCACTACTCATTCTTCTCCAAATGCTTCGCTTCAGCCTTTTCCTTCACGATTACTGCCTCAACCTCTATTAATTCCACAATCAATTTCAGAGCTTCCCACCCGCATGTTGCTCCCTCTCTCCATTTGGCTTTATGTTTTCCTTTTGGCCATTTCACAAAGGGTACACATTTCATTGTTTCTTCTTCCTCGTCACTGTCAATTCCCTCACTGATATCCATTCCTACACCTAGAGTCACCCATTCCAATAGTGCATCCATGTACTCAAGATAATCCTCATGCACCAGCGTCTTCATCACCTTTTTCACAACTTCAATCGGCTCTCCCAAATCTAAACCCCAAGCCATAATTAGTGAATATATGTCCATGTTCATTGTGTATCTTTGCTTGAGGTTACTGAATCCTTTTCCCAAAATTAGTTGCACTTCCTACACTAATCCCTCATCACCGTACAGGAAACAACCCATCAGTCTCTTCGCCGATGCTCCTCCATGAAAAGGTGAGAGTTGTTTCCTTGTTGTAAGTGTGAAACTAGCCTCCATCATTGCTACAGCTACAGAGCTACCACCTCCTGTTCACCATTTTCACACCAATTATTCCTTTCCATAAATGCTAGGCGTATGATCGATGTTGCCACCCAACTCCACATGCTTCTCTCATTCACTTCAGTTATTAGAAGGCATTCAACTACTCCTTCATTTATTATATTATAATTGCAATTTATTTTATATTGCACTTAATGAATCATATTCCAAAGTACAAACTGTAGTTGATGATATTTTATGTTGTATTCCATGAAAATGTGATATTTTATATTTTATATTGTATTCCATGGTATTGAATTTGATATGTGATTCTACATCATTTTTAAAGATCTTGACTTGTAAATTCCTATTGTATTGCCATTCACACAATCTTTGATAAATAACTGAAAGGAATATTATTAATCCATTCATTGAATAGAAGCTAAAAGTTCAACATCCATAACTTATAAGTTATAAGCTAATAGTTCAACATGAATAACGTATAAAGGCTTTAAGGCATCCACACAACTTAAACAATAAAAGCTTAAACCAAAAAGCAAAGAAATTTGGGCTGGTTTTCACCAGAAAGAAAAGAAAGGTGTAGCTTTTAACTAGAAAGCTTTGAAAGGCATGCCAATATGAAATATCAAACTATAAGCTAAAGCACAAAGACTTGAATCACTTCAGAACTAATAAATTTCTTTAACTAAACTCAACCATTGCCATAAGCATTCATTCAAATATAAACATCTGATAGCAATGCAATCTATTAAAGATCCATAACACCAACATAGATAACCATTGGCAATATATTCAGAAAATATAGAATAAATCCATACACCACAACACAAAGATTATGTCTACATGAACTTCACCATATGAGTTTCTATATATTGAAAGATAACTGTAAAACAAACTTGAAAGCATAAAATATTTTTTGCTCTAATGAGGAAAATCAAATTTTTCCCAAAAGATCCTAGATGCATTGGCCAAACCCATAATATAGATAATTGAACATCAACACATTACTAAAGTCTAAATTTGAGCTTTTAAATTGATTATCACATGAAGGAATACATAGAGGCATTGGCAATGCAAAATCTTGCTCAAAGACAACTCTGCACAAAGCTAAGTTGGAACTTGGAAACTCATATTATCAAAAATCAAATCACTGCATCACCTTTTCTAGCAACTTTCACTCTTCAGGTTGTGGAATTGTCATTTGTTCTAACTGATTTTTTTTTACTTGAATATTTGTTAAAAATTCATGATTCAAATTGGAACCTGTCTTGGATTCTTCAGTCAATTTTCCATTCAATGTTAGAATGGTTTGATGGAATCCAAATAGTTCACCACATCTAGGTTCTGAGGAACCTGGACCAAATCAATCTTCCTTGCATCCTCCATCTTCTTTTTGAAATCATTCTTTCCAACGAATCACTCATTTGTGTCAAAGTCCTATGGAAAACCAAGCTCTGTGAAGTTCCTTACCTTTTCATCCACCTTCTTCATCTTGTATGTATCCAAATGAAAATATTCCTTTATTTCATGCATTCTCAAATGCTTTTTAATAACAGATGACAATTTCATTGATGTAGCAAGCCAATTAGTAATCCCTTTTGATTTCAAAACATTGTCACTGGCTTTGTAGACTGTTTGTTGAATTTGATTTGTTGATTTCTCTAATGCCAACATATTTTTGTTGTCCATTAAATATATGTTGAGATTATTATGATGTTGTCTAATAGTATCAATCAATTGAAACATGTCACACAAATGATCAATCCCCTGCATTATTTCATCCCAGAGCTTTTGTTTCATATGCCTCATTGTTTCTCTACAAAATGCAGATAACTTATTTTGACAAGACTTAATTTCTTTTTTTTCCATCAACTATGCCTCCAATCTTTCATTTCTTTTTCTCTCCTCAAACTTGTGTTCCCACTATGCATTTCCATTCACAATGCTTAGTCTTAATTTTTCTAAAGTGGATTTTTACCCATTATATTTCTTGTTTCTCTTATCTAGCCTTTGCTTCAGTTCATTCACTCTAGTCTCATTATTCTTATCCTCTTTGCTTGTTGATGTAGAGGCATATTTTTTTATTCTTTTTTCTAATTCATTGCTCTTGTTATATGATGCTTTCCTCTTTGCTTTCTCATTTGCTAGGTCTACCTATAACTTTTCAATTTGAGTTTGAAACTTTTTTTCTCTCTATCTTTCTTTAACAATGATGTGTACACCAATTCATTGTTATTCTTTGATACATTAATTTTGTTAGTATTTTTTAGTCCAAAAAAATCCAATTGAATATTGTTCAGCTAGAATTTAGATGGAGCCATTTGATTTGCTCATTTGTTTTGAACTATGGGAACAAGAATTGTGTACTCCATGATTTCTTTACTTGTGTCAAATGTGGGTAATGTGATGGTTGTTGAAGGCTCTAAAGTTACAATAGATGCACTCTCCACTAGTTGCTTCTTTTCTTTTTTATTCAATTCTGATTTCTTTTTAAACTCTTCAATGTAATCAAAACCTAGGGACGTAGGAACAATGGTGCTTGAATGGTGAAGTAATAGGAGTATTTGCAATTGCTAATCATGTCGTAGCTAGACTAACTGGCATTGGGGGAGTGCCTAGAAATAAATCCTTTGTGGTCGATCCACTAGTAGTGTGACATGGACCTGTCAAAATCCTTTGACTCTTTTGTATTCCTTG
The DNA here is from genome assembly GCA_007258455.2 of Sequoia sempervirens. Lineage (NCBI taxonomy): Eukaryota > Viridiplantae > Streptophyta > Pinopsida > Cupressales > Cupressaceae > Sequoia > Sequoia sempervirens. The sequence goes on along the minus strand of VDFB02000008.1, from coordinate 196,475,529 downwards.
ATCACCTAGTGTTTCTATGGTATATTGTGTTTTTTTCCTCTTGTGTGTAATTTGTTGTTGTAGCACATGTTGACCACTACTACTACTACTACCCATACCATCACCACTAGAGGCAGTGCTAGTTGCACTAACTTCTCCACTATGGGCATGTCCTAGTTGTGATTGTGTCTGACTGTGACGATGAGGATTTGAAGCTCTAAAAAATTGAATTGTTTCGGCTCTACTTGTTTGCCCTTGGTCTACTTTATCAGCTCCAAGGCCAAATTTATCAACTAGTTTTCTATGTTGTACATCTATTACTGTAGGAATTCCTTGTCCTTGGGACCCCAAACCACCACCTTCATAACCCATTTTTCAGCTATGGCTACTCCTAAAGTATATGCTTCTTTTGTGGCCTCACTTAAACCAAGTTTGAAATTGACATGGCTTTCTTCTTCTCTATCATCATTAGATTCATCATCACTTTCTTTACCTTCTCGTTCATATGGATGCTCTATATTCCACAATTTTCTAAAATCATGATCTTCTTCATTATCTCCATACTCTGCAAGAGCTCTTGGATCACCTAGCTCCTTCCTCATAGACCAAAAGGCAGTAATTTTTTATCAGGACCAATTTTTTTCTGTAACTTCCTTCTCTAGAGAATCTGGCATTTTTACTCTACTAGATGGTTTATGACTTTTTTCATAAAAATTGTTGTACCTCCTAATTTTCTTTCGATGCAATGCCATAATTTTTGCCAACAATTATTCAAAACAAATACCATTCTCAACAGCACTTTTCTCCATTACTATTTTGACCTCACCCCAAGAATCCTTGTTTCTCAAGTTTTCAAGCAAGTGTTTACTTTGATGTTGAATTCTACTTCCAACATTCTTATTGAGCATAATCATTGATTTAATGGTGTCACATGGATCATACTGCCAGTTATAGATAGCATCAAAATCAAAAAAATTCAAAATATCATGTGCCACACTAAATGCTTTTCTCTCAAATGTGATCCCTCCACATGAAAAAGGTAAAGAAGGAAATAACGTCTTCTTCCCTTGACTGGTATAGTGTAGTTCATCAGTACTCTGCATCTACCTTACATATTCCAAAGAAAAAACCCTTATGTCACATGTATTGGAAGTTTGTATGGTTGTACTTCTGATCCATAAAATCTTAGCATAGTATATTCTTCCTGAACCACAGATTTTTGGCACAAGGCTCTCTAACTCTTCTAGGGTTTTGCATCTAAAAGGAGAGAGGTAGGCCAAAAATGCTAGCTATTCCATTCAAATTAGGATGTGTATGATGTTATTAAGGCTAAATGAGATGATCTAGATGCAACTAAGCTAAGTAATTAATTGATTATGAATGCAAAACCTAAGAAACAAGTGATGTTTGAAAACACATTATGTAATGCATGGAATGTGGATGAAGACTGTAAATTACATTTGAAATTTTGTTGATTCTAATTTTCAGGCTTGGTGGGACTCATTCGCCATTCTGGGCAAATCAGTCCCAATTCTGTAAAACTGAACCAGAGCCCGTTTCAGAAAAAAGGGTATCCAAAACTGTAGAAAACCAAAAAATAACCCTGGAGTGGGACTCATTCACCACCCATGGAAAATGAGTCCACTTTTGAATTTCTAAATATTCAAAGGTGGATTTCAGAGCTTTCGATCTGAACTTCAGCTCTCTCTAGGTGTCCACTTCTGAAACTCTGATTTACGGGTTTGAAAGTGACTTTTTGTTGATATTTTGACTTGTTGAATGATGAGAAGACTTGAATGAATTTACAACTTGATCATCAATGATTTCTAAGCTTGCAAGAGACCTAAATCTGTAAACACACAAGAAGAGAAGAACAAAGGTTGAATGTTAGGGCATGGGGGTTTGCCTTGGTCAAACCCCTTTTAGGTAATTAAACCAAAATAGAGAAATAATGTAATGAAACATGCAATAATGGAGTTGATTACCTTGCCATGATGTTTGATCTTGAAATTCTATAGCAAAACATGAAGGATCTACCCTTGAAAGTCTAAAAATTGAGCTTGAATGACTTGGAATGATAAAACCCTAAGTTGCTTGACTTAAAAGAGAAGATTGGTGGATGAATAGTGAAGAATGAATATGAAAATGAGTTAAAATACTTGTATTTATAGGAAATTCACCTATTTTACCCTTTAATACCTCATCACAGGCCAACATGAAGAAATAATAAAATTAAATTTCACTTTTTTCCTCCTCAAAGGTCAAAATTGAGCCAAATGGGACCCATTCGCCACACATGGTGAATGGATCCCATCTAGATGGGATGGATTCACCATGCATGGCGAATGGGTCCCGCAGGGGCCATTCTAATAGCTAAGAAGCCAGAAGATAAGGAAATAAGGTTTAAAATGCAACTTTGTATGTTATTTGATCAGTTTAAGCCTCAGGATGCACAATATGGGTTAATAGGGGCCTATTAGTGATGATGCAAAGGTCAATTAGGGCTTGGGACAAAAAATTCAATGTGAAAATGTGATTAAATGCACTTTAGGGTATGTGCAAGATCATGATGGGCCAAAAAGTGGCAATATGATGGGTATGTGGCTGACAACTTTTTTTTACCCAAAATTGATGAAACGAAAAGGGTTCTTAAAGGAGATTCTCAGTTTTCCACCAATATAAATTATGCTTTACTTTGAATTTAATAAATAATTATTATTTATTTTCTATTTGAATTACGACTAAAGTCTTGATTGATAAGTTGATTGAAAAATATCTATAGCTTCCAAATGGTATAACATTTTTTGAATCCAAAACATGTGTCACATTCTATGCTTTGCATATTATAGGATTAAGAAAAAAAATGAATTTCATGAAGTTTTGACCAAGTTAAGGTGGTTAGACATACGAGTTTTTTATATTTTTTAAAAGTTGTAATAAAAAATTCATAATTAATTATTTACTTGGAAAAAAATTACAAAAAATAATATGCATCACATCCCCGACAGAGTCCTCTACTTATGGTATGTGCGTAATCATGATGTAACAAAAAGTGGCAATATGATGGGTATTTGTAGGGTATGTGGCTGATGACTTTTTTTTTACCCAAAATTGATAAAATAAAAAGGGTTTTAAAGGATATTCTTATTTCCACCAATATAAATTATTCTCTTTACTTTGAATTTAATAAATAATTATTATTCATTTTCTATTTGAATTACTTACTAGAGCCCTCCCAATTGATAGGTCAGATTGAAAACATCTATGGCTTTCAAACGGTATCACTTTTTTTGAATTTGAAACATGTGTCACATTCTATGCTTCACATACTATAGTATTAAAAATAAATAAAATTGAATTTCATGAAGTTTAGACCAAAGGGTGTTGTATATGATTTTTATGGTTTCAAAAGTTGTAATAAAAATCATAATTAATTATTATTTACTTGGAAAAAAATTACAAAAAATATGCATCACATCCAAACATGAGTCCTCTACTTATATCTAAAATATTATAAAAATATTATAATTTTATTGTGGTTAGGTTGGTCGCATTGCATTAATCTACTTCTTTATTTTTCCTCAAATTTAAGCACTATTGCATTGAAATTTCAAATTTTCACCAACAGTTTTTATTTTAAAATAAACCTAGTAGTTTAGAACCATGGTCTAATTTTCTATATAGATTCTATTTCCTACATATTTTTGAAATAATATAGATAGCTTATTCAAATTTTTACGCCAAGCTTCAACTCGTTTTTTCTCGATTTTTGCCACTTAAGGGCCTATTTTTCCATGATGATCCCCAAGACATACCCCTTATATCTACAATCTTATAAAAAAAAATATTATCATTTTATTGTGGTTAGTGGTCGTGATAGACACCTACTTCTTTATTTTTCCTTTAAAATTTAAGTACTACTATTACTGAAATTTCAAATTTTTACCAAATAGTTTTTTTTTTTAAATAAACCTAGTAGTTTAGAAACTACATTAAATTTTTTATAGATTCTATTCTTAGATATTTTTGAAATAATATATAAACTTATTCAACTTTTTATGTCAAGTTGCCTAACTCTGATTTTTCTAAATTTTTTGCCACTTAAGGGCCTGTTTTTTCCATGATGATCCTGCACATACCCTTTACAACACTGAAATGAGGTCCTCATAGCCTAAGAAGGCACAAGAACCAATGTGAATGTGCAAGACACATTACAACACTAGTTTAACATTAATTTTAATTCAAAAACATTCTAGATTGATGTGATGATGTTATTAAATACATTTTATAATGTTGAATTAGGGAGAAATAAGTCTAATAAGTCTAGGAAAGCATGAAATTCCTTTACAAGACTTTAAAACACCTTCACAAGACATCAATAAACACATTTTATTTAGTGTGCAAGGGTCCAAGACCTAGTGTGGATGCATAAAATGCCTCACAACACCTGAATCAAGGCCTCATAAAGTCAATTTATCATGAGTTATTCCATGTCGAGCAAAGGGTACTTTTTTCTACGACACATTTAGCCCCCACTTTAGTGAGAGGATGAACTTGCTTCAAAATCACACTAAACTAGACATTCAAGAGAGATCCGAGTGTAAAAATGTAGAAGACAAAGAATGAAAAGGATCAAAGGAGATTGTGCAAGCCCCTAGGATCCAAGATCGCAAATCAAACCATCAAGATACAAAATCATGCATTGGCAAGAAAGAAGAAGAAAATGAGAAGGTGGATCAAACTTTGATCATGTGTCCAACTAGTTGTGGATTAGATCTAGGTTGTTTGTAAGAAAAAGATATTGCACACTCACTCTAGGGTGACATAACTCTTAGCTATCCGTCGAGTGAGAAATCCCAAAAGGTGAGAAACATACACTAGTTGGTATGCACTCACGAAACACATAGGTGGCTATGGGAAAAGTCGTGCCTCGGAATGGGCTTCCCACTCAACCATACCAAAGTTATACCTCCTGATAACTTTAATAAGGCACCATAAAGGAAAATTATTTTTGAGCTCTATGAGGTAAGCGAAACTTCTTATGCTTGATACTCATAGACATTGTTAATGCAAAATAGTGTAAGGAATGTTCAAAGGGATTTTGCTTTATTCGTGCAAGGTCTCATCTTAGGGAACATCATGCTTAATGTCTCCAAGAGAGAATAAATGCAAAAGAAGTATCACACTCTTGGAGGGAATCAAGCCCAATGACTCCACCAAGGAAAGGACATATCGCAAGAAGAAAGAAATCACACAATGAAATGTGAGTGGTGATGTATTCCCCCACTTTAAAGCAATTGCTTTAAAATAGGAGACATGAGAGCTTACTCGGAAATCCCTATGCTAATTCATATGTTTCCAATGAGCTACGTCATGAAAAGTATGTCATATGCGAGCCAACTGAAGACATATCATCCACATCCCAAGCTTGCTCTTATGTATTTATGAAAAGTTAATGAATAGCCAAAAGAGTCAACGAAAAGTGACATACGAGGACAAGGATACTGAACCCCTTTCCCCCACTTAGTGCAAGACAAAGGTGAGCTGAAACGATTGATGAAATGTAGGTGAGAGTGAAAATTGGTATCAATTAGAGGAATTAGGTGCCCCCATAGAAGGAAGCATACCAAACTCTTGAAAATGTGGATTATACGACTCAAAGCTTGACATTCATTAGTGGAATGACCATGAAATCTATGATATGCACAAACTAAAGTCTTGTAATAGCATTTCTTTTGAGTTCTAGGAGGGAGAGTGATCAAGTGATCTTGGAGGAGTCTCAAAAAGATACCCTCTTGATCAATGGTAGAAGGTGGTCTTGTGATTTGTTTCAAAGATACATCTTACTTAGTATTAGATGTCATAATTACACAAGTTTTTGTAGATTGCAAGATTTTGTTCTCACTCTTATAGGATGGAAAATCTATCGGATTCAATTCATGAGTTTTTTTCGTAATGACATTGTCATTAAGCGAAGGTGCATTTTTTTGTTTTATATTTTGTAAAGGGTAATTTTCAAGACCACTAGTGTTGATGAGGTGAGGAAGGATGACTGTGAAGGATGATTTGGGAGTATGATTTGTGAGATTGTTGGTGTTGAGTGAAGGCTTGGTGATTTCGATCAAATGACAATAACCAAGACCATGAGTTATTTGATGTGTGTTAAGCTCTATAGGGTTGTGGATACCTTTTTCTTGAGCACCACATCCTTTTCCACTATAGCCAAGTTGGTTCATTAGGTTAAAACCTTTTCCATAAAGCTACTTCATTGCTTTTGGATCGGGTGGTTGTTCATTGTTGTGTTCATCAAAAAAAATTGTGTAGTTTGTATCTTTGTCTAAAGTGGTTGAGGCGGATGCTTTTGAAAGGTCATCCAAATTTTGTGTTGACATTATTGTTGGTTGTTCTTGTTTCTTGTTTTTCTTTTGTGTGAATATGTATTCACCCGTAAATGATGGTGTGAATTCTAAGGATCCCCAATTGTCACCAAACGATTTAGAGACTGATTCCTCATTGTTTTGTTCTATTTCAAGAGGATCTATATTGGATGTTGGAATCAATGTTTTCAGAGGAATTGTAGCTCCTTTTTCAAGGTACAAGCAACTTTTAGGCTCAGGGTCTGCTTCAATTTGATAAATGTTATTGTTATGGACATATTTCATTATACGATGAAGGGTTGAAGGCACTGCACTCATCTCATGAATCCATGGTCTTCCTAAAAGAAGATATACGAAATATCATAAGGCATGACATGAATAGGAGTTTGAAAAGTAGCCACCCCAACTATAATAGGAAAAGTGATTACACCAAGCAGTTGCTTTGTTGCATTATCAAATCATCAAATAGATATGAAATCAAGTATTATTTGTGACTTGTCAACATGCAATCTATCAAGGAGATTCACATTACACACATTAAGGGCAGAGCCATTATCAATAAGGGTTTGCTTTATCCCTATCCAATTGTATTGAGCAATGATCATGAAAGCTTCGTTTTGTTTTTTCACTTCCAAAGGGGGGAGTTCACTTTGGTGGAAAACAATATCAGTATTTAGTCCTTGGATCATGGCTACTATGTTAGTTGGTTGTGTATTAGAAGGGATAGTAACTTGTTGCAATGTTGATTGGATCATGTTGTGATAGTGAGGGGAGGCTTGAATAAGGTCCCATAATGAGATTTTAGCAGCAGTATTCTTTAATTGTTCAACAAGGTTATAGTACTCCTTTCCATTAGGAAAACCTGGTAAGATAGGTCTAGGTGGGGGAGGGTTAGGAATAGGTAAGGGTGTTGGGGTTTGTTGCAGTGGCTTCGGATTATTTCGAGTGTTATATGTATGAGCAATAGTATTATAACTCAGTTGTTGCAATACATTATTCTTTGGTGGGTAAAGGAAAAATTCGGGTTTGTTTTGAGGTGGAGGTTTATGTGAAGGGGGGTAAAGGATGAGTTGAGGTTAAATAATGTTAACATCCCTTATCAAGTGAGAGTCTATATCATTATTGGGGTTATTGTCTTGCATCGTGATATCCTTCCTAGGAGGAGGGTTTTGAGGAGAACTACAAACCAAATCTTCTTGACATTCTAAGGTTGGTTCTTTGAAAAGGACTTCATCACGAGTAGGAGAATGCTTAATGGTTGAATTTTCTTGTTCAAGAAGGGTTTTGTTAGGTGAAGGGGGACAATGGAGGTTCTTATGACCATCATCAATTGTGTTTGCTAACAACAAAGTATCTTCTTCACAACTAGGAGAGATACTAGGAGAAGGACAAATGTTGTTTTCATGATTACCTATGGTTGTATTGTCTTGTTTAAGAAGAATTTTGTGAGGTGAAGGGGGACAACTACGATTCTCATGATATTCATAAACTAACATCAAAGTATCACCTTCACAACAAGGAGAGATACTAGGAGAAAAAGAAATTGTAATGTCATGATCATCTAAGGTTGTGTTATGTTGGTTGTGAATGTTTTGTCCACTAAGAGAGGTAAAAGGAGATAAATAACTAGGATTCTCAAAACTCTCATTAATTGACTCTTCTACTAAAATATCTTCATCACCAAGAGGAGAGATATTATGAGAAGAACAAGTATAATCATTAGGAATGGCCCAAGTTGTAATATCTTTCACTAAAATACTCTCATAGGGAAGGGATAGGAAATGTTTCTTAACATGTCTACATATGTAAGGTACTAGGATTGTTTGAATAAGAAGTAAAAGCATATGTAACCATTTCATGCAATGTTTCAGCAATATGAACAATGTATATGCAAAGATACAAAACACTCTTATCCAATGTATGCAACACCTTAAGAATGTAAACAATGTATATGCAAGAATGAAAAGTACTTTTAGCAAACTAATGCAAAGCTTTATGTATAGAAATATTGTATATGCAAAAGTGAAAATTAATTTTATCAATGTTATGCAAAATTGTAGAAATGGAAGCATTTGCAGATGTAAAGATGTTTGCAATTGTAGTGATTTGAAGAATGAGTAATCTAAAATAATGTTTTTGAGCAAAATGCATAAAACAAATGTTCCAAAAACTTTCCAAACTTATACTATATGACACTAGGAAGCTTAGGAAGCAAAAAAATGAGGTTTTTGATTTTATAATAGTCAGTCAAAAATATGGATAGGGACTGATAGTACTGATGAGTCCTAGTACTGGTTTTTTGCAAAAAATTCAAACTTTTTGAAGTGTTTTTATGTGTTTAATGTTGTATGATGCAGACCTATGATGGAGATGAAAAATTTCAGAAACAATTAAGGAAATTATATGCAAAAATGCAACCTAAATGACCATTTTACTAATGCAAAAAAATTTGAAACCCTAGATGCAAATTAACTAGTGCAACTCTAAGGCAAAGCCAATGCAAGCTAGAAATAGGATAAAAATGGACTCCAAATCAGAAAATAAAGTGTTCTAAAAGAAAGTTGACCAAAATGAACTGTAGATTTTTGGCACCACAAGGCTCTCTAACTCTTCTAGGGTTTTGCATCTAAAAGGAGAGAGGTAGGCCAAAAATGCTAGCTAGTTCATTCAAATTAGGATGTGTATGATGTTATTAAGGCTAAATGAGATGATATAGATGCAACTAAGCTAATTAATTAATTGATTATGAATGAAAAACCTAAGAAACAAGTAATGTTTGAAAACACATTGTGTAATGCAACAACACCTAGAAATGAATGCAAAACTAAATAGAAATGGACTAAACTGAAAGTGTGCACCTGGAATGTGTATAAAGACTAGAAATGACATTTGAAATGTTTTTGATGCTGATGTTCAAGCTTGGTGGGACTCATTCACCATTCTGGGTGAATCAGTCCCAATTATGTAAAACTAAACTAGAGCCCGTTTCAAACAAAAGGGTATCCAAAATTGTAGAAAACCAAAAACTAACCCTAGAATGGGACTCATTCACCACCCATGGTGAATGAGTCCACTTTTAAATTTCTAAATATTCAAAGGTGGATTCTAGAGCTTCCAATCTGCACTTCGGCTCTCTACAGGTGTTTGCTTCTAAAACTCTAATTTACGAGTTTGAAAGAGACTTTTTGTTGATATTTTGACTTGTTGAATGAGGAGAAGACTTGAATGAATTTACAACTTGATCTTCAATGATTTCTAAGCTTCCAAGAGACCTAAATCTGCAAACACACAAGAAGAGAAGAAGAAATGTTGAATGTTAGGGCATGGGGGTTTGCCTTGGTCAAACCCCTTTTAGGTAATTAAACCAAAATAGATAAATAGTGTAATGAAACATGCAATAATGGAGTTGATTACCTTTCCATAATGTTTGATCTTGAAATTTTGCAACAAAATATGAAGGATATGCCATTGAAAGTCTAAAAATTGAACTTGAATGACTTGGAATGATAAAACCCTAAGTTGCTTGACTTGAAAGAGAAGATTGGTGGATGAACAATGAAGAATGAATGTGAAAATCAGTTAAAATACTTGTTTTTATAGGAAATTCACCTATTTTACCCTTTAATACCTCATCACGGGCCGACATGAAGAAATAATAAACTTAAATTTCACTTTTTTCCCACTCAAAGGTCAAAATTGAGCCAAATGGGACTCATTCACCACACATGGTGAATGGGTTGCACTTGGATGGGACTGATTCGCCATGCATGGAAAATGGGTCCCACAAGGGCCATTCTAATAGCTATGAAGCCAGGAGATAAGGAAATAAGGTTTAGAATGCAACTTTGTCAGTTATTTGATCAATTTAGGCCTCGAGATGCACAGTATGGGTTAATAGGGGCCTATTAGTGATGATACAAATGTCAATTAGGGCTTGGGACACATAATTCAATGTGAAAGTGTGATTAAATGCACTTTACAACACTGAAATGAGGTCCACATAGCCTAAGAAAGCACAAGAACCAATGTGAATGTGCAAGACACATTACAACACTACTTTAACATTAAGTTTAATTCAAAAACCTTCTATATTGATGTAATGATATTTTTAAATACACTTTATAATGTAGAATTAGGGAGAAATAATTTTATTCAGTCGAGGAAAGCGTGAAATTCCTTTACAAGACTTTACAACACCTTCACAAGACATCAATAAACACATTTTATTTGGTGTGCAAGGGTCCAAGACCTAGTGTGGATGCATAAAATGCCTCACAACACCTGAATCAAGGCTTCATTAAGTCAATTTATCATGAATTATTCCATTAAGTACCAATCATCCAATTGTATTTATTTTCCTAGTAATGCAATTTCTACATGACAGGAACTCTAGGCATTGGAGTATTTGTAATTGCTTGATGCAATGGAGCCAAAAAGTAGTCTACAAAATGACTGTAGTTCTTTTGAGAATCATGCATCCTTATCATAGTGGTCCATTCATATACTGTAGCCATTTTCTTTTCCTCGGCATTACTATAGGGCTGAATTTGAAGCTTGTTGGTCTGAAACATTCCTCTAAATTTGAATAGAAAAAGATAGTACAAGTTGGTTGTGAACCTAAATATCTTGGTGGAACCTCCTTTAATCATTAAAAAATGTTTATGCATGGATTCTACAATGTTCCCAATAAAATTATATTTGACATGTGGAGCATGATAATGGATATTATATACCATTTCAAGGAGGCTTGCACCCCCTTCCAAATTGCTATCCAATCTGAGGAAAAATGCTAGCATGGAAATAGTATCCTAAGCCCATGGTTTAAAAATATTCAAATCATAAGGAGGCTTATGATCACCTTTCAATTTGTTTCTATCCTGAACTATTCTATTTAAGAAAGATTTTTTCTCCATTTCATCCACTGCTTCATAATCACTAGCAAGCTTTTCGAGGTCAATGTGGACATTTCTAAATTCTTCGATTGTAAACCCCAAGGCCAACACTTTTCCAATTTATTTTGCATTAATGGATAACAATTCTTCTTTTCTATCTTTATTAACAATTTCTCTTTTGTTATCATCACAATTTAAGGTACAGACCATGATAAATTTTGGGCAAGGGAAAACCTCATGTAACATCATGAGCCTTAATCCACTTACCCACGGTGCACTGATACTATTAACTTGCAATTTATTTTAAGCCTTATTCTAAGATGAAAATATAAGTTCTGAGGTATGCCTACCATAGGTTTCAGGATCATAAATATCATGGTATTCATTAATGAAACCTAGGGTTTTAAGCAATTTTGCATAATGTATTTTTTTATTTGACATTGCTCTAGTGGTACTGGTGGTAGACATGTTGATACAATCAACAATGTGAAATTTGTGAATTCCCTATTAGTCCTTAATTTTTCTTAATTCTTAAGCCTCTTAAGCCTAAAATTAAACTTCAAAGTTTGACAAAATAAGATTTTAAGAAAAGTCAAACGATGAAACGTAGCCATAGGAATTCTTTAACTTACCCAAATTTTGAATTTTGATTCTTGAAGTTGAAAATGGTTACTAGAATGGATTTGTTGGAAGTGGAACTGTGGAACCCAGAACACGGTGGTGCACTTCAATGAGCAAACTGAAGACTGAAATATCCCCATGTGTTGACCCTCTAACTTCAAAATAAAATCACTTAGCAATAGAAAGTGTTATTTCTTCGAATATTAAAGTGAATGAAAATGAAACTTCTACATGTTACTTCAAAACTACACAGTACACAATTAGTACATGGCTAACAACATTTAAACAAGCCATTTATGATTTACTCCTGCATTGACATCAAATTCTAAATCGTTGATCTTTGTTAATCTAACGGTTATTGGGTGATTCTAGAGGTTTAAGTTTGCAAGCCTAGCACTCTATGCATTTCATTTTGAATGCAACTACAACCATACATCAAATTTTCATTGAACAGTTGAGTAATTTATGATATAAATAATAAACATGTGTTTTAAATTTGATTTAAACTTTAATGCTCTAGGATTGGTCACATCAAGGCCATGGGGCCAGAAACTTAACATTGCAAAGGCCTTAATAAAATGAATTGCAATGTCACATTAATAGCACAACCATTAATAGCACTTAACTTGCAAAGGACTTAATAAAATGAATTACAATGTCACATTAATAACACAACCATTTATTTTATTACAACTAAATTACAATGTCATATTATTACATGGTATAAATACAAATGTAAGCGCAAGCACCAAGCTTCTACTGGACCCCTGGTGAAAACGTAAATGTGATACATGTTTCTCTAAAAATAAATGGGACTTTCCGACTCAACCATGAGCTCTGAAAAATAAACACATGGGAATTGTCGGGTGAGCCATGGGCTCTAAAAATAAATGCATGGAGAAAGGGGGGCCAAGCAAACTGGGGAAATGGGAGTTGTGAAGATACAAAATGTACTTAGCCCCTTTAAGAACCAGACTCATGCAGAAGATGAGGGGTTGTAAAATTGCTCCCATGCAAAAGATGAGCACTGAAAATAAATGCATGGGGCTTGCCTGGTAGGCCATGTGGTGTCTAAAGATAAATGAAAGGGGCTCTCTTGGCCAACCATGTAGACGATGAGGGGTAGAAAAATTGCTCCCATCTTCTACTCGTAGCTTCCATGCGCTAGGATAGCACTTATCTCCATCAGAGCTCCTCATCCTGGTTCAAAACCTATCTGAGAAGTTAGGTGAACCAAATCAACTTCTTTCCAATTCCACCCATTTTGAACTTGAAGGAAATTGGTCTTTTACTCTATAACTACATAACTAGAGGCAAGAGAATTTAGAGTATCCCCAATAGCACTACGTCATCTTCTTCCTAAATCCTTATTAAGTTATTAACCCTACAAAATGAAAACCCTTATGAAAATTCAACGAATGATTTCAGTTGTGCTCACTATCCTTATTTATGGGCCAAAAGTGTCACCAAAAGTGCCACTACCAGCCTGGTCCCTTGTACACCTCACACATGTTACATGTGAGCCTAAGGTTGGGTATAGTGACTAGTCATAATTGCAATTTGTGCAAACCAAAAATCCAACTTAATCGATTCATGTAACTTAAGCCTAACATTTACAATTTAAATGTTTAATTTGATTGGCATCTGGACTTTGACAGCCTAGCTACATACAAACTATACCTCAAGCTGACAAGTTGTCAATTGTCAAAATCACTAGATTATTGACATCATCATCTATGATTCTACAATACATCATGTTTTTTTCAATATAAATCTATCCAATCAATCACTCTGGCTATTCATATGGCATTAATCTACACCGCCACCCACAGTACCGCAACCAAATTGAGAATTTCAATAGATTAAATAAAAGGTAAAGTACTTCGACACATTGAAAAGAGAGAATTAAATGTCTTGTTTTACCTTAATCATTATCAATGTCCATTAATAAGTCACAATAAATTTTACTAACTTATGAATATGATCAGAACTATTTGTTGAAAATTACTATTAGTTTTAAAAGCCACATTTAACATTTTTACATTGATCAAAGCAAAAGGTATTTACAAGAATGGAGCCACGAAAAGAATTTTAATTTAAGTAGCTATTGTTAAAGACTGAAGTACATAGTACATAACCAGTGTGGCCAAAAAGCCACTAACCATGACAAAAAACTAGTCACAAAGTACATATTACAAGAATTGTTATGCTCTACAATAAAATATAGACATGTCACATATCACACAATTCATTACTATTTTTTTTTTGTAACATTAGTTGAGGCCATCAACCGGTTGTTTGAGTATAACATTAATTGAATTTAACAAACTAATAGCAGAGAAGAAAAGTGAATCACCCAAAACCTTCCTCCAAAACTCCAGACTCTTTAATGATTCATTTTTCATATCAACTAGCAAACCCCATCTCATATTAACTAGGGAAAGAGCCTGCACTGTAGAAGAATGCAATTCCACTTTCCTGAAGATTCCACCAACAGGTGCTAACTCACTTTCAAAATTGTAATGCTCCAACACCAACTCCAACAAAGAAATAGAGTAAATGAAAGGATGCAAATAACATATTGCCAGTGTCTTCACCAAATCTTTACCAAGAAAAATGTCCATGAAATTGGACAAGAAAGCCAAAACTACCTTAGAATATAGAGCACGAGGTTGTTTTGAAGCCATTCCCTACCCACAATTATTCTTATAGCATCCTCAACCCGCACACAAGGAATTCTAAAAACCATACCCAACTTTCATCTATCGTATGCATCGTCCCTTATATTCTCCCAAAAAAATTGGGTAGCATGACACACCATGAAGACTCCATAATATGTCAATTAAATTGAGAATAGAAAACAAATAAATCAAAGCCAAATATATTATAAATGATATGAAGAACATCAAGTTGGTGAAGTATATATAGAAGTTAGAACGAACACAATCAGTATGACTACACACTTATCATTTTTAAACTCACCACTATCATTGATGTGACAATTAACATTTATTTCAACACATGAATCCTTTAAAACAAGTTCTTAAAAGGTATGCCCATGACAAATGACAAGATGGCTGCATAGTGCACATGCAAATAAAGTTATTTTTAAAATGGGGACATCGCTAGGTTGACGAGACTCGACCCTAAGGATTAAAGAGTTAAGATTTAAGGCTTTGTCATAAAAAAATTTGGTCTGACTTAGGCAATATTAAACGGTAAACAAGAGCACGATGACTGACAAACCTAAATAATTAATAAAATCTCAACCATTGATTTCTAAAAATCTAAAAAATTTAGTGTTATTCGGGAGGTCTCAATTCGCAAGTCTAGTGCTTCAAGGATTTAATTCTGGAATGCAACTATAGTCATCCATTGAAAATTCATCAAACGGTCCCTCTTTTAAAAAAAACTTTATGCACATGCATAATTTAAAATGGGGACATCGCTAGGTAGACGAGACTCGACCCTCAAGATTAAAGAGTTAAGATTTAAGGCTTTGTCATAAAATATTTTGGTCTGACTTAGGAAATATTAAACGGTAAACAAGAGCATGATGACCAACATACCTAAATAATTAATAAAATCTCAACCATTTATTTCTGAAAATCTAATGGTTCTAGTGTTATTCCGGAGGTTTCAATTCGCAAGTCTAATACTTCAAGGATTTACTTCCAGAATGCAACTATAGCCGTCCATCGAAAATTCATCGAACGGTCCTTCTTCTAAAACAAACTGTAGGAACGTCATAATTTAAAATGGGGACATCGCTAGGTTGATGAGACTCGACCCTCAGGATTCAAGAGTTAAGATTTAAGGCTTTGTCATAAAATATTTTGGTCCGACTTAGGCAATATTAACGGTAAACAAGAGCACGATGAGCAACAAACCTAAATAGTTAATAAAATCACAACCATTGATTTCTGAAAATCTAACGGTTCTAGTGTTATTTTGGAGGTTTCAAATCAAAAATCTAGTGCTTCAAAGATTTACTTCTGGAATGCAACTACAACCATCCATCAAAAATTTAGTGAACAATTGTTGTTGTATTGATTTGCCGCTATTTTTTCTTATGAATTTGAAAATAGGTTAAACTCACCAATGGATATATTTTTTTGGTTTGAAAAACTATTTTAATTGCCAACAAAATTGTTTTTTTGGTTTTGAAAACATGTTTAATTTGCCAATAGAAATTTTTTCTAGGTTTGAAAATAAATTTTAATCGCCAATGAAAATATTTTATTGGTTTAAAAAAAATTGCAATTTTCCAGGATTTTCCACAGACTTCTACGATTAGAAAAGATTTACCAATTGAGATTTTTTTTCACGAAAAACGAAAAAAATTTGCCACTAAAATTAATATTTTTATCGGGAAGTATACAAGATTCACCAACATTTTACACCTTTGCCGAGGGGGGGGTTCCTTAAATTTTTCCCTATTCACATCCATCTTTCTCTATTTCTTTTCATTATCTATTTGTACACCTTTCACCAATATCTCATCCTATATTTATACCATCCCCAACTTTGAAACATATCCAAAGTCGGCCATACATCTTTTGAATTCAAATTAGGTTGGCACCAAAACATCCTAGGGTGGAATTAGAATGAGGGTGACCCAAACACACAGTTGATGAGGACCCAAATAAGTCCCAACATGCTTCATTAAATTTGAAATTAGTGTTTAACACAAGGTCAGCCAAACTAGTGTAAAACACATAGGAAAAATAAGCACACGCAAATCTTGACATGATCCAATCTTTCAGACAACAAAATTATCTTCAACATGATCATAATAGCTTAACTCTAGAGTCACAAATCATAAGACTCAAACAAGAAGAAATATAGAGCAACTACATTTCTACTAAACCTCAGCCAGATACCTTGAAAAACACATATCACAACTGGTTAACATAACTTGCACTGTACAACGATCCAAAAGCCCAAATCCTAGATATAGCAACTTTCAACAACCATGATTAACATATTTGAACCACACAAACATAGGAGAAAATCTCAGAGAAAACCCCAAAGCAACTACTGAATACCTGCAACCTTTCCATTACAATTTTCTCAATATCATTGACATATACATCCAATAACTTGCAACCATGACATCAATGACAATAACAACTAGTTGACATCAATGACAACACCTTCATTCTTGCAACATTTATGTGGTATAATTTAAATATATGTTTGTAATATATTTGAAAGGATTCCATAATTTTAATGTGTATTGCTTAGATTTTTTATCATGCACATGATTTTATGAGTAGCCTTGGAAATACTTATGAGGTGTCATGCGTAGAGGTGGGATTACCTAGGGTATTTTTCTAGTTTCAATGGTTTATCATATATGAAAGCTTGAAGTTTTACATATATGCTATTTGTTATTAATTTATGTGTTATTCTTAGTAAGTATGGCATGTGGTGAATCCTCTAGGGACTCTTAGTGACTTGTCCCTATCATAAACCATCATCTAGAAAATATTTTCAACTATGGTGTGGAAGGAAAAAATTAGTTTAATTAAATTAATAGTTAAGTAGGAAGGTTTGTCGATAATGACCAATTAAACTTGAGGGAAATGATTTTGGTTGATTTTAAATAAAATTTGAAGCCGGTTGTAGTGAGTAATGAGGTTAGCAATTTTATCCTACAATTGCTAGTTCAAGAGGAGGATGAATGGGATGAGAAAATAAAATAGAAAATTTGAATGTAGAAATGTGTCATGGATAAATCGAAAAAGGGATCTTTAGAAAAAACTATGGATGATTTCATAAAGAAGATAGAAGATGATATCCATTAGTTATAGGTTGATAATATAATAGTAGAAGCATTTTTCAGGATGTAGGGATGGAAGTTAAATATATTTTAAAGTGTCATTTCATAATGAATTGTTAACAACTTATAGATTATAAAATGTATATCAACGTGGTTCTAATGATTGAAGGTATTTAAGATATTAAGCTTCATTGTGTTATTTACAATCTTGAATGATTCATTTTCTTCTTTATTTGAAATCACTCCAATACCTCAAAGTGGAATTTATAATAATATTTTAAAGAAATGGGTCTCTTTGTGTGTCCCTTAAAGTTGGTTTGTAGATTATTTTTGTGTTCTTATGGTGATCTAGTATAGTATTCATGGTCTTTAGCTATAGCTAAAATATAATATTGTATCTTTTCATGTTTGATTGATGTTTCCTCACTACTAGTTGGTGGTTAGTATGTTTTTTTAGAGGTGAATGTTTATGTTTCCTTAGAATTGTATGTTTATATTTAGTTTCTATAAGGAGTTAGTTATATAGGTTCTTAGTATTATTATTTTGTAGTCTCTTGAATTTGATAATTTGTATGTATTTTTATAAGCTATAGATGAAAGTCTCAATTGATTGTGTAGTTGATATATCAATTGTAGTGAATTTTTGTACTAATGTTTGGCTATGGCCCCATATAAACCCCTAATAGTATAATTAATAATTATAGAGGTAGAATAGAATTGCTTTATTACGATGTATGCTAGCCAATCATCTGAATGGAAGTGAGATTATCCATCGAGTCCCTCACATATAGAGAGAGCCCTCAATTCCTCAACCAACCAATTGAATCTGAGCCTCACCCTCTAGGGTGACACTTCTAGAGGGTTGAAAGGCCACCCCCCAGTACTTGCACTAGTTCAAAGGTTTTTATTAGAGAAATGAGGGGGTGCTTCTTCCCCGACATCTCTAGTGTCCCCAAGAGTGGAGTGGGCCAATTGGGAGTGGAGCATCAATCTATTCTATATTAGTATATTGAAATTTTAATTCATATAAAAATTAAGCTAACATTATAATATTATTAATGTAGCTCTTTATTTATAGTTTAACCAATACTTGAATAATAATTAATGTAATTTCATCTACTAACACTAAATTATATCACACTAGCAATTAATAGAATTTCACATAGACTAATGTTATATATTTAATATCTATTTATTTTATTATTTTTATTAAAAACTTCTAATATAACAAACAACTACAACTTATACATATTTCTACATAGTTTGATATTTTTGTAATAGTAATATTATAATCTTATGAACATGTATTTCTATGGCCTCTTTTCATACTTATATATTATAATAAATAAAATGAATACAATACATTTTGATGCCCAAATATGTAAATAGTAGTCAACAATAAGATTTTGAGAGGTCTCTATCTTAAATAGATTGTACATATATTAATCATAATGATAGTTGTAAAACCATTTGAATGCAATTATTAAATGTCAAAAGTGGAATTATTATGATGGCAAAGGCTTTCCAGCTAAAAAGGATTTTGTCATGGTCAAAGCTCTAGAAGGTTGATAACTAGGCACTTCATGCCCTGCTCCTCTCACGGTTGCAAATGTCAAGCCCTTGTAAATTACACTGTAACCCCCTACATCTAACTCTCCATTCATCCAAGGATACCATGCTTCCTCTATTGGTAGCTTTAATGCATTAATGGAATATCTTGTACCAGTCACAGGCACCACTGCATCCACATCTCCACTACAACCAAAAGAATTGATCACTAATTAGTTATTGCAATCAAATCTTTATCATTAAACACTTTTTAACAATAACATTTTTTCTCCTAAATATACCTGTAGACTAGTATTCTCAATCCTGCTACCATCATCCTTCGATATATTGGAAACATTGTGCTTGCAGAGGTGGTGTATGAAAGTATGTGACTATTTTGAAAAGCAGATTGGAAATTCATTAGATGGTAATCTTCCAAGTCTTAAACTTTGTGAGATCAGACAAATAATAATACTTATTTGGAAATGTCAAATGCATATAATCATACCTGCATTCAGTCCATTCATAGGGAAAGTTTGTTACATTTGCATGAAGAGAACTTTGTACTTCTGGGGTGTTAAGGTAGGTAAATACATAGCCAGGGCTACATGGGTCAAATCCATTTAATCCACTTGTCAGGGTGTCAGCCTGCAATAGAGAGAATAGGGTGCATATTTATATTTAGTTAAAACATATAACATATTAATATGGTAGATAACATTACCAATTTGAAATTTCTATTCCAAGAGATTCTTGGAAAAACATGTTTATGTACTTACAACAGAAGTAGAAGATGCCCAAATGGGGATTCGGATGAGAAGGACAAAGTGGGGCATATATATTATAGGGATCTATCTCTCCATCAGTAGATTCTGCTCGAGACATAAATGTGTTGCTGTGAGTTGTATAACTCGAAGAAGATGAAGTGCAACGCTCATTTTCATAATCTTCATCTGACATCAATGCATGTGTCCACTCATAATCGATAGAACCACAATAATCTGTCTCATCATTCATTATTCCATTTCCAATCTATACAACACAATTTTTCAATAAATAAGAATTCCAAATAATTTACAATCAGTATATATTTTCCCATGTAAATGGCCATTAATACTATATGTATTTATACTTGTTCAACTATAACTTAAAATTAAGATTTATTGTAGTTTGAGAGATTTTTAAAAATGCATAAATATTGTTGACATGCACAATAGACCACTTGTAAAGGAAAACGAGAAGGGAAGGGAACCGCACCATAACTCCCTTGAGATTTATGAAAGATGTCCTGGAGCTGTTATTCTTAAGAATTGTGTCTGCTAATTCAGGTACATAATACCCTGCACGTACAAGAAAGAGAAGAGAACAGAGTTAAATTATAACATGACAACGTGCTTTCTGTGTTCAGATATCATAGAATTGCTTGACATACCAGCGTAGCTTTCGCCTGCTATATAGAAATCTCGATTTTTATATTGTGGAAATCTTTCGAACCAATTTAGGAGAAACGCGTACGCATCTTGAGCTATTTAGAGGAAACATTTGCCATGGTTAGTAAATAAATATTGAAACATTGTTTTTATTAACAGATCTTCACTGTATGCATTCATGTCAGAAATCTCTTCATAATTTATCAATTGAAATACCAGTGTTATCATCATTGCCGTTTTGATAATCAGAGGTGGTATTGGAGTATGAAAATCCAACCCCGGCAGGCGATTCCAAAAACAGGGTGTTTGCCACTGCAAAATACAAAAGTTAGATGAATGCTGAGGAATCTCTGGGTGATGTTGAACAATGGCTTTTTTAGTGGGAAAAATCTTCTGGTATAAATGATTATAACTAACTGCAGATACCAAGATTTATAAAATATCTCTAAAAAACATTATTAAGCGTGGGTAATCTATTTAAAACCTTGGTTCCATGCGTATGGATTGTTAGAAAGAGTTTTGCCATCTGGTTGTACGCGGAATGGACCCAATTCTGTCATTGCTCCCACACCAAAAGATGAGCATCCCGGCCCTGATACAGACAACTTAAACTCTCACTAACTTGTAAAACTCTTACTTTTAATCGATCTCAATGAAAAAATAAGTAAAATATATGGACAGGAGAATACCTCCATTGAGCCAGAGGAGCAGAGGCTTTGTAGATGGGTCTTCAGTTGCCTCTGCAAAATAGTAGAAAAGTGCTCTCCCCGCCTCTGCATCAACCGTCACATATCCCGCATACTGCGCAAACGTTATTCCAGCTGGCTGGCCAGGCAGAGCAGTAATTTTGTCATTCTCCTGCAAACCATCTTGAGCGTATTGATTGAGCTTCCATCCATATTCAGTGCTAATGGAAGGAGCTACCCATTCCTGTGCCTCCCTCTTCACACCAGACCTCCTTTTCTCTACAAATTTCGACAATACCTGATGCCTACTCAGCTGACGCGAAGGATGAACCAGAACGGCTAACGCTATCGCTAACACTATTAAATTTTTCATTTTGAATTCACCAACAGATCTACTGAAGAACAACCCGAATTGGGCCTCATTAAATAGACCCAATTGTTATCTTGCTCCAGATTCTCTCAATTAACGTACGCCTCCCGTTTACGTGTGAGACCCGCTCCCGGGGTTGTTCAACTCAACTCTGGTCTATTAACGTACGCCTCCAGATTCTCTCAATTGACGTACGCCTCCGGATTCTCTTAATTCACACGGTGGTATATTCACCAATTTGGTCTTTGATGTTTGGAAGAATTTGATCTGACCACCGTCTGATGCCACCAATCTGTTATTTAACGGCCTCTAGAACGATTATATGTAATTTGTGCTACTTTATCTGGGAGTGCGGTAAATATATAAAATCCACAAACAGCATAAGTTGTAGAAAACAATACAATTGCAGGCAAAGTCGCCATCAACCTTATTCCATGTTACATTCTCCTTACAGTTACGGTTTGTTTGTTTGCAGCTGCTTCCTATAGAAGTCATTGTTGTGATCACAGTCAGCCTTAAAACGATATTTTGTATCAACCTCAATCCAAGCACTGATAAACCGAACACTTGGTATGGTTTCTTGGTTTAGTTAACATGATTAACATTCACAAAAACAAGGGTTCATTTTATGCCAAAATGATTGCATTCACTAGCACTGCCCATACTTTCACATGTGAACAAATTTTATACATGAAGTAATTTTTATTCTTTCCAAAGACTCAAATGTAAAACATACACTAACGATTAAACTCCATCATAATGGCAAAGTTCAAAGCATAACATATAAATCAAAAGCATTGACATCATACAATTTACAATTTTGACTAAGAAAGTTATATCATTAATTCTATATACTTATACAATTCAAATGATAAAAAAATATAGTTTCTAGTTATAGTGTAGGAAAATGTATCCCTTTACATTTTCACACTTGTTTGGTCCCTTCCTGCTAAAATTGGGCTTCTTTATGCCTTATTTGGTCATATTTTGCATCCACAAGCCTTAATTAATGCATCTTTCCGAGGATGATCCTGACACATATCAAATGACCACTCATAATTTAATGATTTTGGTTTGTATGGCCCAAATTTAGTGATCAGAGACTCGTACGCCACCTTGGGCATATGGGTCCCACCTAAGTTTCGAGGCCTAAACCTAAATTTGGCATAAAACTAAACATTTGTTGAAATTTGTGTCCCAAGCTTAGTCTACTAGGACTCATATGCCCCAACTGGCATATGAGTCTTGCTTAGCTTGGACCTATTTTAAATTCAAATTCTTGGTGGGATTTTATTCTCCTAGATCTAATGTCAGCTTGTAGTGTTGTAATTTTGGGAAATTTGGCATAAACAAGTATAAATACAAGGTTATTTCACATATTTTCTCCTGCCAAGTTGATGAGAGCATTCCTATAGCAATTTTATGATTACAAGAGTTTACAAGAGCATTCAAGAGTGATTGTCAAGCATTTTGGAGCATTATTCAAGACTCAAGCATCATGTCAAAGTCATCATGCATCATGTTTGTTTTTGAGTTAACATTTGTGCTGTAGGTTCCTATGATTCAAGCAAGTGTTCAAGTCAAGATATATAGCATTCAATCAAGAGTCAAGATCTACATTCATGCTAGCCATTACATACAAGATTGCAGCCTTTTGCTCAAGGGTTTGGTGAGTTGTAACATTGTATATTTGTTCATTCATCATTCTTTCATTCTATTTGATTTCATTTCAAGGTTTGATTACCAAAATAGGGTTTGACTTCGTCAAACCCCTATCTAATAACAAAACAACATTTTTCCCTCTCTTTGATGTGTGATTTACATATCTAGGTTGAAGATCCCTTAAAGAGTAAGATTGGAGAAAAGTCGTCAAGTTGTCAAAGTTGTCATCTACATTGCAAGATCACAGAAAGTCACCTATAGGTTACAATTCAGTGTTTTGAACTCATAGATTTGACAGGAGAGAAGCTACAGGAGAACATTAGAGGATATCAGAGTTTTAGATCAACCTTGATACTGGGACTAAATCACCACTTATGGTGTATGAGTCCCAGTATACTAGATTTTAAGAATTTTCTATAGATCCTGGTTTAGTAGTTTTAGATTTCGTTTCCATCCTGAAACCCTAAACTGGGACTAAATTGCCCCTACTGGCATATGAGTCCCTGTGTGCATTAAAAGTTAGATTTTTGGGAGTGCAAGCCTTGTTTTGAGCTTCTTCAGTTTTCCAAGTGAACCTCTATTTATTTCTAGTTTATTATTCCGATTTGAGTTCATTTATAGGTCATATCATTAGGTTTTGCATGTTACTTTTCTTTCCAAGCCTTTGCTTGGTGGTGAACCCCCTTATTATCTTTAATCACACCATAGGACACCTTATTGCAGATCTCTTTCCCTCATTCCATCCTTAGATTGAGATCTCTAAGGTTTCCTTGAATGAAATTTGAAGGAAATAGGTGGAAAGGTCCTAAAACCCTACCTTTGTGTTCCATCTCCTAAAAGGTGGAAAACCCTATTCACCCTATTTTCACTAGTTTATAACTTTACATGCAGATTTGTACCATATATCTTGTAATCAAAAAAATATCAAACATGGTAAATCCCTTCTAAGATGATAAGAAAAAATAAATCAAATGATGACATACAAAAATTACAATAAAATGAATCTCATCCTAAACATGGATGACTCAAAGCCTAAATAATATAGTCCAATTACATATAATTGGTGACTCTAATCCAAGACCACAAGATCCCACATTCATATGCACTAAAAAAAGTACAAAACACCATAACAATTACAACTACAAGCCCACATCAAACATACAAGGATGGGAAAAATTTAAGACCAAATAGAAGATTAAATATAATGATAACATTATTACAACCTTTACATAATTCGGGGCATAAATAGAAGTTGGAAAATATAGAAATTGAGAGCTCATCAAGCTCGGAAGAATCTTCAAGAAGGGGACCAATGGGGGATCTTATCCATCTCCCAACCATATTACAATTATTAAGCATAATAGATTTGAAATTATGTAAACTAATTAGGTTGGAGGTTTGTTTGTTGCATATGATGAAATAATGTGATTTCTTTACAAGAATACCCATGTCTTGTGTATGCTGAAATAATTGTATTCTATGAGATGGTTCCCAACTACAAACCTAAAAAATTCTCAATGAGGAAAACATTGTATAGTTCACATGCTAGGATTTTCTTCCAATATTTTGCACACATTTCCATTGATGGGTATCCATACCCTATTTAAAAACTTCAATATTAGCATGTGGGTAGAGAAGTTGTTGGTAATACAAGTAAAACTTAGCTTTACATTTATCCATACACTTTCCCCAACCAATTTCCTATTTTATTGGTCATTTATTGTTGATTTTCTAGTCCTAAACTAGCTTACCATTTGTCCATACAGCTTCCCCAACCAACTTTCTCTTTTCTTGGCCATTTATTCTTGATTTTCTAGTTCCAGACTAGCATACCATTTGTCCATATAGCTTCCCTAACCATTTTTCTCTTTCCTTGGCTATTTATTATTATTTTTTGGTCCCAAACTAGCCTACCATTTTTCCATACAGCCACCCCAACCAATTTTATCTTTTTTTGGTCATTTATTCTTGATCTTGTGGTCCCAGACTAGCCTACCATTTTTCCATTTATTTGTCCAAACCAATTTTATCTTTTCATTATCATTTATATTCATTATTTTTTAGTCCCAATATGGCCTACCATTTGTCCATACACCTGCCCCAACAAGTTTTCTACCAAAGTGCTAGTCATAATGGCTACAAAAGTGTACAATAATAGTTATTCATGTGCACAACAATGGATAGAAAAGTGCAAAACAATAGTTTCTAAGGAAATAAATTATTGCAAAAGGTGCTACAATTTTCTAAAATGCTACTAAAAGTTACATGAAACATTCTTATACCTTAACACTCATTCAACCCTCTAGGAATCACTAATGAATGTAGATATTGAGAATTGAAGAAGGCAAAAAACTAGCATGGAAATATAGTAGAATTGAAACATATCATAGGGTAGAGAGTGTATGTAATAGGGAAATGATATATCATCACAAGATATAATTGAATAACATACAAGTGGTATAGTAATGAGTTAGATGAACATGTAAAGGTGGAGTTAACCACAAACATGCATAGGAAGATAATGTTTCATAAAGTTCCTTTCCATTTTCAATGATTAAATGAATGATGTTGGTGTGTGAATAAATAGTTATACATTATATAGTTCTATTGATAAGGGGTAAAATGTCTTAAGGGTTTATTGATTGATGCCCTATGACTATCCACTATCATACTCATCCATTACAATCATATGGGAATATTATCATATCATTTAGAACCCTAATACTCATGAAATAACCATGAAAAATGTTTGAAAAGATTCCTTACCATTTTTAGAAGATCACTAAAAGAGGTAATGATGGATATCTTTATGAAAAAGGAGATTTTTCAAGTGTTCATGACTACCATTATCTAAAATAAAAATATTCATAATAGGACAACCCTAGGTTTTCCATGAGAAAATAAGAATCTAGATATTCTACGGGACTCACCTATCCATCTCAAAAAATTTGTACTCGGTTGGGCCCCACAAGAGGGTAAGAGCAAGAAGATGAGTCCACAAAATGTGGAAGTTTTTTCCTTAGGAAAAAAAATGAAATCTTCTTGCCAAAAATGGGATCTCGTTTATTAATGGGTCCTAAACCAACGGACAAGAAATGGGATCCTATATAAATCTATGTTGTTCCCTAACTTTCAAGTCCATTATTCCAAGGGCCACCCAAACTTCACCCTAAACCATAAACTCTAAACCCTAAAACCTAAACCCTGAAATCTAAACTCTAAACCCTAAACTCTAAAGCATTCATTTTGTCCTAGGACCTTAAAATGAAATTTGGTTGCCTTGGGAAAATCCACAAAATTTTATTCCCTTAAGCCATTTCATTTTGTTCTAAGACCTTACTACATAGATCCCCTTAAGCCATCCTATTACCCTAAACCCTAAACTCTAAACTCTAAACCCTAATCCCTAAAGCCATCATTTTGTCCTAGGACCTTAATGAAATTTGGTTTCCTTGGGAAACTTCACTAAATTTTATTCACTTAGGCCATGTAATTTTGTCCTAGGACCTTACTACATAGATCCCATTAAGCCATCCTATCACCCTAAACCATAAATCTATGTCTTAAGGGATCCTAATATGACATTTCATAAGGGGATCAAAGAAGTTCTCAAAATTTGGTGAAGTTGCTCAAGGCAACCAAATTTAACAATAATAAGATCTTTTGGGAAAATCCACAAAATTTTATTCCCTTAACAATAATAAGAAAAGAAAAATATTTAGATTCTTTCTTTTAGGTTCTTTCAATTCCAAACAATCCAAAATAAAATAAAATTTTGGATCTTTGGGAAAATTCAACATTAACTAATTTTATTATACATTTTATATCATAAAATTCATTTAAGTGGGAAATATTCAACTTTATCATGGTATATTAAACTTCATATATATATATATATAATCAATATTAATGAAAAACATGTTAAATAAAATAATCTTATATTCAATTAAAAAATATCAAGTTAAAGTATACATCAAACTCAATCTTAATAATACATAATTGTGTGTTTCTATTACGGAAATATTCGGTCTATTCATAAATCAAAAATATTCATAAACTAATGTTCTTGCATATGTGATGAATCAAAATTATTAACCCCCTTACTTTTCATCCTATTACCCTAAACCCTAAACCGATGTCTTAAAGGGTCGTAATATGACATTTCTTAAGGGGATCAAAGAAGTTCTCAAAATTTTGTGAAGTTTCCCATGGCAACCAAATTTAACAATAATATGATCGTGCAAGATTATAATATGAATGATATTTCATGAGATGTTGGTCAGTTGAAACAAGAGCTATCTTAATCAACTGTTCCACAAGAAAATGTTGTTCACTAACTTTCAAGTCCATTATTCCAAGGGCCACCCAAACTTCACCCTAAACCCTAAACCCTAAAACCTAAACCCTGAAATCTAAACTCTAAACCCTAAACCCTAAAGCATTCATTTTTTCCTAGGACCTTAAAATGAAATTTGGTTGCCTTGGGAAAATCCACAAAATTTTATTCCCTTAAGCCATTTCATTTTGTTCTAAGACCTTACTACATAGATCCCCTTAAGCCATCCTATTACCCTAAATTCTAAACTCTAAACTCTAAACCCTAATCCCTAAAGCCATCATTTTGTCCTAGGACCTTAATGAAATTTGGTTTCCTTGGGAAACTTCACCAAATTTTATTCACTTAAGCCATGTCATTTTTTCCTAGGACCTTACTACATAGATCCCCTTAATCCATCCTATCACCCTAAACCATAAATCTATGTCTTACGGGATCCTAATATGACATTTCATAAGGGGATCAAAGAAGTTCTCAAAATTTGGTGAAGTTGCTCAAGGCAACCAAATTTAACAATAATAAGATCTTCCACTATTATAATATGAATGATATTTCATGAGAGGTTGGTCAGTCAAAACAAGAGCTATCTCAATCAACTATTCCAAAAGAAAATGTTGTTCACTAACTTGCAAGTCCATTATTCCAAGGGCCACCCAAACTTCACCCTAAACCCTAAACCCTAAACCATAAACCCTAAACCCTAAACCATGAACTCTAAACTCTAAACCCTAAACCCTAAAGCATTCATTTTGTCGTAGGACCTTAAAATGAAATTTGGTTTCCTTGGGAAACTCCGCCAAATTGTATTCCCTTAAGCAATGTCATTTTGTCTTAGGAACCTACTACATAGATCCCCTTAAGCCATCCTATTACCCTAAACCCTAAACTCTAAACTCTAAACTCTAAACCCTAATCCCTAAATACATCATTTTGTTAAGTAGGACCTTAATGAAATTTGGTTTCCTTAGGAAACTTCACCAAATTTTATTCATTTAAGCCATGTCATTTTGTCCTAGGACCTTACTACATAGATTCCCTTAAGCCATCCTATTATCCTAAACCCTAAACCCTAAAATCTAAACCGTAAACCCTAAAGCATTCATTTTGTCCTGGGACCTTAATGAAATTTGGTTTCCTTGGGAAACCTCACCAAATTTTATTCCCTTAAGCCATGTCATTTTGTATACATAGATCCCCTTAAGCCATCCTATATTAATAGTTAATTGATTTTTCATTCAAGTAACATGCCTTAGACATAAATGAGGCTTACACATTTTATCATTTGTATTCAATTAGGAAATTTATATTGAATGGTTTAAGGGTATTTCCTAAACATGTATCTTACATCTTGAAATTACAAATCTAATGCAGGTTCACTTATATCTTAGAGATCATGAATCAATTCAATAATATCCATAATCCACCTCCACACCCTCCATCTCCACCACCTTCACCTCCACCTCGACCCACTCCACCTCATAACCCCCCACCTCCACCACCCGAAACTGATGGTGCTCGCTTGCAAGCATGGATCAATGACAATGTTAGAACCATTCAGGATCAAAACAACATTATTCAAAATGAAGAATGTATCGCACCACCTTTGAGGCTTTTTGCATCTAGGATGCAAAATGTTGTTGATGTTGTTAGGGCTATGGACGGGGTCTTAGATGAGCATCGACGATGGCTAAGGAGAGGAGAAAGTCTGATTTTAAAAAGGAAAACACAAAGAAATGAATAGATGCAGTAGAGAATAGAAACACTTTATAAATTAAGACAATGATCTTATAGTTGTGAATTTATGAATTTGATTCGATGGATATTTTGTGTGATGAATTTGTGAATTTGGTTAGATGGATATTTTTAGTGATGAATTTATGAATTTGGTTGGATGGATATTTTTAGTGATGAATTTATGAATTTGGTTGGATGGATATTTTAGTGATGAATTTATGAATTTGGTTCAATGGATATTTTTTAGTGTTGAATTTATGAATATAATAACTTATAATGATGAATTTATAATAGTATATATTTTATGACTATCTACTATCATGATTTCTCTTGTTGGAAAAATGTAATTTATATATGCGTTAGACATAAATGAGCGTTTTTTGAATGTTTCAAGTTTATTTTTTAGTATGTACATGTATTAAAATTACATAGTTCTAGATCTTAAATTTTGAAATTTGTATGTACACATATAGTTTAGTTGAATGATGTAGGCATGCATTATGCATTGTATTTTTTATTTTAAATGTATGTACATCTTAAATTTTGAAATTTGTATGCACATGCTCAAGTTCAATGAATGTATGTATGTGTATGTATATATATGCACATCCTATTTTAAAAAAATTGCATGTACATTTAAAATTTAACTAGTTCTTGTAATTTTGTAAGTTTTTATGTTAATTGTGTATAATTTAATGCAAGTGAACACTTATATAGATATCATGGATTAATTTGACATTGATGATATAACTAATCCACCACCTCAGCAACCTCCACCTTCATTCCCTCCACCTCATATTCCACCTCCACCACCCACTGGATCAGATGAGGCTCACTTGTGAGAACGTATCAATGAACATGTGGCATCCATTCAAAACCAAATCAATGTTATGCAAAATGAAGCATTGATTCCACCACATGTGAGACGTGCGATGCAAAACATTGTCGATGCCATTAGGACTATCAATTATGACTTAGATAGGCATCGATGAGATAGAGAGGATATGAGATGATTTTATGCAAATGGTATCTCAAATAAACAAATTTTAGACCTAAAAATAACAAAATCCCATCTATCCCCTTATTTTATCGACCCTAATACTCAGCAGCCCATTCCTGACACTAAATCTAGAATATCCATGAGGTGACGTATACATCCAAAGATGAGTGCACATTTTTGGGATTGATGGTATATGGTATTTGACAATTCACCACATGCCAATCGGGAGGTCCCATTATATTTTTTTAGGAAACTATATGTAGAGTTTGTTATGGGGAAAACGCCAATTATTTTTATTTTAAATCATTTCAGGGTGTTGGTGGTAGCATGCCACAACATAGGTTAGGGACAAGGGTTGATCTCTAATGCCCCATGCATACGCAACCCCTTGTTGATCCTCTTGGTCCTCTTATTCCCCCACCTATGCATCAACGTGCGGTGGTATCAACATTAGGATCCCTCAGTACGCTCACAAGAGACCTTGATCAACATGCTTCTACAATAGTGGCTAGGGAGCATAGGGACCACGATGATGGAGGAGCATTCTATGGAGTTGGTCTTAGTACCACTCCATGAGTGTCAACACCACATGTATGTACTAGTTTCCATCAGCTATGCTATGTACCTAATCAGGCCACACCTAGTTCAGGTGGACGTGGATATTTTGGTGGATCATCTAATCGCCTCAGTTCATTCATATAATTTCTTACTACAGAGCATCACCCTGAGGACAGTGCGACACAAGTATAAATATGCATCTACATGTTGAATTTATAATAATTTTAATGAACATATATATCAAAAAAAAATTGCAATACATTTTAACAATCAAATTGTTTGGTGTAAAGATGACACTAAGGATGGGGCAATCATCTACACCGCAAGTACATATGTCGACACTAGTCCTAGTCGGCAACCCTGATGGGGTATTTTGATTTCAATTTTTTAAATTATATATGAAATAATTTTTAACTTGACTTCTAAATTTATAATTCAATCATGAACATATGTTTTAAATATTTATGTTGGTTCAGGGGAGTCAATCGACTTCCACATCAATTCCACCTGAGGGGTTGTCGAGCGCTCCTCCACTATCGAGCGTCGCAGATCAGGGGTAGGTATATTTATATTGTAAATTATTTAACTTACATTACTATAGTTACAATTATGAATTTTGAATTCACTATATATCAAATGTTCATGTACACTTGTAATATTATAAGTGTTAAATGTCTATATGTATGCCTAGGTTGATACAACAATGAGAATGGGAAGTGAACAAACAGTAGATGTTGTGGCTACTCATGAGGCCTCTGAATTTCAGGTTGTTTAAAAAAGTTTCTACACAAAATGTGAAAACTTGAATATATATATATTTTAACCTAATTCAAGTATCCATGCTTTAAATTTGATCTTGTAGGACATTGTTAGTGCGACTTTCTACCATGACTCGGTCATAGTTACACCTCTAGGAGGACATACAGAGCAAGCTCCAGATATCATGGTAAATTATTTTTTTTATTATATTTAAATTCAATTACAAATTATACATTGTGAATAAATTTAATTAAATTTAAAATTGAATATATATATCATCTCATATATGTTAAATTCTTTTTCTTTTATAGCATGAGACACATCTTATAGTTGAGAATGTGCAAACAGGTCCTGGAGTAGAGGGTGCACAACCTCTTACAGTACATCATTTTTAATTGTAGACTTACGTCTAATTTCAACTTTCTTTCTCTTGCATATGTAGATTGATTCAGAGAATTTAGAGGTTGGTCCAAGTGCGCTAGAGCATCCAGAGCCAGATATGATGGTAATTTAATTTTATGATGAATTACAAATTAAATTTTCATTAAATCATTTTTAATCATCTTACACCTGATTTCATCTTTCTCTTGTACAGAGTGGTCCAAGTCATCCGCGTAGTCCGCATGGTGTGAAGAGGTCTCTTGATTATAGAGACGATATGAGTTAGACATGATTTCAGGGGTTGTATTTGATTATTTCATGGAATATTACATATTTGGTTTCTCATGGACTCAATATTTTGTTTCATGGACTTTATTTCATGGGTTGTACTCTAATGGACTTAATATATACTAGTTTCATGGACTTCATATTTTGTTTCATGGACTTTATTTCATGGGTTGTACTTTTATGGACTTAATACATATTGGTTTCATGGACTTAATATATTGTAAATAATGGACTTTATTATTGTTCAATTTTAAATACAAATATTAAATTCAAGTTGAAATTAATAAGACATTTCAATATTTGTACTTTAAAAATTTAGTGATCCATACATGATATATACATGATATATATTCAATAATTAGTGATAATTATTCATTTTTCACTTATTTAATTCATGTCCTAATAGGATGTCTTAAGGGGTCCTAATACACAGGTTATCTAATAAAATAAGAAAATAAATCATAATCTACAAACTTGAAAGCAATCTATTTATATACCACAAAGGGTGAAATTTTAAGAAATAAACATTACCATACAAGATTATAGAACAAAATTATTAATAAATTCTATAAACTAAACATAAATACCAATCAAAATGCAACGAGTTTTTCCAAAAAAAAAATTCCATAAGTATACACCATATTTCCTAGTTCTTTTACAACATAAAATTAAAGAACAATCATACAAATTAATTATCCAAAAATAGGGTAAAGTTTTGAAATTAAATCATGTACTCCCATATTTACAAATAATTCAAAGTGCTAGAGAAAACTTAAGAATAGAAAAGTCCTCTTGACCTCATGTTCCACAAAAAACACTAATTTATAGGCTGTCAAAATAAATAATAGCATCCAACAAAAATTCTACAACCTTCTTCCTCTATACGTCCACCCTCTCTTGTGGTACTGTCTGTTAGAATGGGAGTCACATCCTCTATCAAAAGAGACAACTAAGTTAATCTACAAGTTTCCATGTAATTGGAAACATCCTAAACCAAATGATTTCAAAATACAAATTGAATAATAGCAAACATCTTCACCTATGAACGTCTTAAGGGGATGAAATTTTTCAAATTACATGTCTCATATGTAATTGCAATTGATATAATTAACTTATAATTTAGGATGACTCATCATAACAATCACATTCTATACAATTTAAATAGTGTCAATGTTTATTTAATTCATTTCATAATAGGATGTCTTAAGGGGTCTTAATGTG
The DNA here is from genome assembly GCA_007258455.2 of Sequoia sempervirens. Taxonomy (NCBI): domain Eukaryota; kingdom Viridiplantae; phylum Streptophyta; class Pinopsida; order Cupressales; family Cupressaceae; genus Sequoia; species Sequoia sempervirens. The sequence goes on along the minus strand of VDFB02000008.1, from coordinate 196,441,902 downwards.
ACGTCTTAAGGGGATCAAAGAAGAGTATAATTAAGTATAAATATTAAGTGATATAAACAAGTATTATACTTTAGGGTGACACATCATAACAAATGATATAATTAAGTATAATATTTAGGATACATGTCCTAATACGACATCTTAAGGGGATATCTTACGGGGTCCTAATACGACATCTTAAGGGGATCAAAGAAGAGTATAATTAAGTATAAATATTAAGTGATATAAATAAGTATTATACTTTAGGGTGACTCATCATAAAAAAATATATAATTAAGTATAATATTTAGGATATGTCCTAATATGACGTCTTAAAGGGGTGTCTTAAGGGGTCCTAATACAACGTCTTCAAGGGATCAAAGAAGTAATATAAATGTTGTTTAGTGATTATACAATCAAATTTGAAGTTTCAAAGTAGGGTGATTCATCATAACAAATGATATAATTAAGTATTTAATATATAGGATATTTCCTAATAGGACATCTTAAGGGGATGAAATACTTCAAAGTACATGTCTCATATTTAATTCTAATTGATATAATTCATTTAACAATAATTTATACATGATATTTAGTGATTATACAATCAAATATAAAGTTTTAAAGTAGGAAAATGTGCACATTCAACAAAAAAAATATATAGAATATTGATTTTTATACATAAAATTACATGGAGTATAATTGTGTATGTACATGTATTTACAATATGTACAAAATGTTTAATTGTGTATGTATGTACATATATGTCAACTCAAAACAATGTTTACAAAATTTGGCTATGCCATCTCAAGAACATCTGAAACTTTTTCCCATAATGTAGTAGGTCTTCATGCCACCTAATATGAAAATGGTATAAGCAATATCAATGAAATCATCAAAACATACATTTTTTAATTTATATAAAATTATCTATATGTACACAACTCAAGTACCTATATTTAAAAGTATTCCACACATGTGTGTAAGTTGAATCTGTATCCTCTCCTTTTTGCTTCAAAGTATGAGATCAATGTGATGATGGCTTAAGGATACAAAAAAAGGATAATAAATCAATTTTAACTATTAATGTACAAGCAATATCAATATATAATTAAAAAATGTATTTAAATATAATTTAACTAATAATTACCTATTTTTACCATTTGTATTCCATGTTGTCTAGGTTGAATCTACATGGACTCTCATTTTTGTAATGATGGCTTAAGGATCTATAAAAGGACAATCTAAATCAATTTCAACTAATAACACATTTGAGCAATATCAAAACATGTATTTAATCTATTTAAAAGGGCAATATAAAACTAAAACCATATTTACTTGTATTTACTTATTCCATTGTACCATTTGCATCCTCTCTTTTTTGCAACACATCTATGATTATCCCATGCTCTTCCATAGAAATTGTCCATAGCACTTTATTTGTAGGTCTTCCACGATACCAATCTAGTTTTATATTTGTTGCCCACCACCAAATGTGAATAGTGTATAATATTTTTTATGTGTTTCATAATCTTCTAATGCAGGAAAACCATTCTTCCTTATCAAGTATTTTTGTAGCCAAGTGTCAACAACCACCACCAATCCTATTGGAAAACATGATAACATCATCAAATAAGTTCTCAAAATTTTCTTAAGGGGATCAAAGACTTTTTCTAAAAATTTCCTTAACGGGATCAAAAACTTGTTATCAAAATTTTCTTAAGGGGATGTCTTAAGGGGATCATCACACCTGTTGGATAATGATAGCCATCATCATCTTCTCAGGGTGATATTAACTTATGTTTAGTCTCCACACAAAGATCCAACCAATATTTTGTTTTCTCTTCATTCCCCTTAGGTGCAACAACAACATACACATGTCCTGTAAACAAAATTTGATTTAATAACTTGGGAATGTCCATATAATTTGACCAATCTACATACATCCATTCATATGTATATAAATAAATAATTTAGTGTTACAAAATAGTAATAAAGTGAAATAAAATGAAATAAATTGAATTAAATTACCTTCTTGTACAAGGTCTGAAACATGGTCATAGTCTTCTGATGCAAACACTTGATCATTGTCTTCAATTGTTGTTTCATATTGTTCGTGTGCTTGTGTAGATGTCAACAATCTTTGCTTCCAATCTTCAACCCATTCTATATATTCACATGCTTCCCAATCTCCTGAGATACAAAATTGATAAAAAAAATGCAAGCTCCCTTTATCCACATAGTCCATGTGCTTGCATTCAAATTCTTAAATGAATTCCATTTAATAGATCCATTCATTGTCTCACAATCAATTCTAGGTAGAATTTAATCTTCTTCAACCAACCAAAAGAATCAGCAAACTGTAGAGTACTCACTTGAACCAGGTGTAGATAATCGTGTATTGCACCAATCCACAATCCCACATGCATCTTTAAACTTTATTGTATCCTCAAATTTCAATTGTTCTCTAGCACTTGAGAATTCTTTTAACACACACACCAGCTCCATCATGTTCTCCTTTACCATGCCCAACTTCAAAAAAACTCCACATATGTTGGACATTAAGTTCCTTGTGAACCCTACTTAACCAAGAGAGTATTCGAGCATTATTGAACTATCCCGTACAATTATCTGACCATATGAGGTGTTCTATCATGTGGATTCATCTGTCTCTTAAATTTCTATAAAATATATTGAAATAGTATTGAACAAAATCTGATGAGTGTAACCGGTTGTCACTCAAATAGAAATTATACTCCCTCAAAAAATTTCTATCATCCTTTGTGCTATCATCTACATGTCTATAAACAATATGAACAAACATAGAGCTACTTGCACTAAATTATAATATTGTGATTGAATTTCCTCTCAAAGAGCTAGAGTATAGTTTTTTTACAAAATCAACCACTGATAGTATACTACCAAATGGAAATGTGTTTCTACATGTGTGAAATTGGTCATCAAGCCATCAAGCATGTTGAGAGTGCATGACATATTTTGGTACAATCTTATTCTTAAATTCTAATATGAATGCATGTACACTATCTTTTTCTGTAACTAAATCACAACGCTTTCCAATTTTTCCATCTTTTAGAGAATAGTTAACATTCTTAAATATTTTAACATCCACTAATTATTTTCCAAAATCATTATCAACACTTTCATGCATGAAAACTCTTAAGAATGAAAGATTTCCACAACTAATGCATTGTCCAAAAATACAAGAACTTAAATAAAATAATTTTCCATTAGATCTTTCACAAAACAAACTAGATATAAACTCCCTTATTGTTTTAGGTAGCATATTAATACCACATTCCTACATAATCATGTTGGTATGCAAAGTACAACGTATATATCAAAAAACATCATAAAAATAATGAAATTGAACATGTGTTTTACAACAACAAGATATTTGTTGCTTATTACCTTTTACATACCAAGGTTTACATTTTTCAAAAGACCTTTGACTTATTTTAATATTACCAGGTAACACTAAATGACCACAAATTTTTTTATAAAATTTAGTTTGTGTTGTATCTAATAGATGTTTTGGATGAGGATCGCAAACTTTGGACCCCACTCTTAATTTTAAAACATCTCTAGCATTAGATGATACCCTAGTATTATCATGCCAATATTTTTCAATCAAAGATTTAATTTCAACATTCAATTTCATGTCAAACCTCGGGAGTCGACCACTAAAACTTTAACATTAGTTAATTGGATCATTTTCTATACTTTCTCTTATTTTTTCCACTCTTAGCAATGTTTTAGGATGTATATTTAAAACTTTACTAATATTGCTTACCATTATTTTATTCAAAGTTTCTTTATTAACTATAATAGTTGTTATAGCTCTTCTTGTTGCATTCTTATCTTTATATCGACTTATTTTTCCAATAGAATGAATGGCACTAGCAATAGTAGACATAGCATGTTTTACTGATTGATCTTTTCTTCTTTGTTTAACAAAAATTCCTAACTTTTTCATTACTTTTCTCATTTTCCGTATTCTCATCAATTACATCATTAGTTGACATTGAACTGAAAGTTATTTACGATAAATAAATTGATTGTATAATCTATCAGCATGTGTTCTTATTTGTCTCCAAGAAATATTACCAGGAAGATTATCCAAAACATCACTTTCAATTTTAAAAAATATATATTCATTTTCAACATCACTTCGTAGAAATTCATTTTCATTTTCAACTTCAAAACTATTTTCATTTTCATCAACCAAATGGTTTTCATTTTCAAATTCAATAAAAGGATTTTCATTTTATTTTCAATAAAAAAATAGTTTTTATTTTCATTTTCATCTTCAATAACAAAATTGTTTTCATTTTCATTTTCATTTTCAACAACAAAACAGTTTTCATTTTCATTTTTATTTTCAACAATAATTTGACTCAAATCTTGAACTCTACGAATATTATCGATGTCAACATTGTTATATCCAACATTTTTAAAATCTCTAATAAACACCATTTCCATGAGGCTCAAGGGTGGATTTGAAGACATACTTGGACTTGTGCCTATTGAAACATTCTCCATAGCATTCAAAGGGATATTTGAAGACTGATACCAAGAGTAGTTTGTATATTTGTATTAGTTTCCACATTCACCTCTTGCAAGTTTGCATCATCTATATCCATGGTCTCCTTAATGTTTTTATCTTCAATAGTTGTGGAATTGGATGCTTCACCATCATTCATTGATAGAATTTTCATTATTCTTTCTCTTTTTCTTTGTTTCTCCTTCTCTCTCTTTTCTTAAATTTCTTCAGGGACCAATACCTTCCTATCTTTCCTCTTATTCTAACATTGTGTTCCCATGATTGAATTTTTTTTAAGCATATACACAAATGAATGTCAAAAACTTGAGAGTCTTCCTTGTTTGTTCCTCCTTCAAACAAGTAGAAATTGTTCACAAAATTCCTCTTCCTCCTTCAAACAAGTATCAATTGAACAAATTTCCTCTTCCTCCTTCAAACAACTAGCTCAATTGAACAAAATTCCTCTTCCTCCTTCAAACAAGTAGCAATTAAAGAAAAATCCTCTTCCTCCTTCAAACAAGTAGCAATTGCACAAAATTTCTCCTCCTCCTTCGAACAAGTAGCTCAATTAAACAAAATTTCTCATCCTCCTTTGATAACAAATATTAGTTCAATAAAATTTCTCTTCCTCCTTCAAACAAATAGAAAATAAATAAAATTCCTCTTCCTCCTTTGAAAACAAATAGCAATTAAACAAAATTTATCTTCCTCCTTCAAACAAGTAGAAATTAAATAAAATTCTTCGTGCTCCTTTGAAAACAAGTATCAATTCAACAAAATTCCTTTGTAACAGCGTCCCAATGATGCCTCCTTTCAAAATTGAAAAAAAAAACCCAAGTTTAAGATCTTCAACAAGACAAAAGGTGATAGAAATTAGGGAATATGTCGTAGTCGGCCATACAAAATAATTCTCAAACCCGAGTGTGCCTCTTTGACAGCAAAATTTTAAAAAAGGTCAAAAACAACTCGGTATCCTATTAAAGAAACGAGGTCTCATTTAGTAAACAAGATCCCGAGTTATATAAATCAGGATCATGTTTATTAAATGGGATCCACAAGTAAACGTGATCCCTTTTATTAAACAAGATCTTGTTCCATTTTCAATGGGAAATGGGATCCCGTTTCTTCAAATTTGAAATGTAGGCTAGTTTTTTTCTTTGTTAATAGGTTTGGGAAAAGGTTTGGGGATCTGAACCTAGGACTTGGACTTGGTTTGACCTGCAAGTTGAAGGTCCTAGCATTGTCACAAAAAAATAGTGACTTTGGGCATACATCTTAAGACTTTTTTTGCAGAATTTTTTGACGAAATTAAAACCCATTATAGATGAGACAATGTATATTCCAAATATGTAATTTTTTTTACAATTGGGTCATTTTTTAATTTTTCATTTAATTTCTGATTAAAGGGGTCCATAAACTTGAATTATCAGGGTTCTTTAGCATTTTAATAACTCTTTATCAACATAACATTTTCACAAATGGATTGCACAAAAGCGTACTTCAAAAAATTCTTTTCAATTTAAAAAAATAAAAAAATCTTAAGTTTAGGTCATGCATGATGTACACAGTGATTTTTTAAAACACCAAATATGGCCAATAAAAAAATAACAAAAAAAAATATTCAATAAAAAATTACAAAAAAATATGGAAAGCGTGCTTCAGTGAGTTACAATTCTTTTCCCAATAGGATTTAGAAAAATATGATTATTTAGTTCAAAATATGGGTGGCGTACACATGCATGGTATGGTAAAAAAAATGAATTTTAAGCAGTTGTTTTTAGAAATGCCTATTGAAAATCAATTTGTATCATCTGGATATTGAAATAAATTACATATTTTGAAACTATACTTCGAGTACTACATTTTATGATTAGTGACTTTTTTCAAGATTCCATCTCTAAGTGCTTCAAATTTTAAGGCTAAATGTGTCAAATTCTGAAAATCAGGGAAAACACTTCCACTAACTGGCCAAAAAGTGGACTCAACTTTTTTCCAGCACCCAAGACAAGACATAAAATGCAAAAAAAATCTATTTCCATGATTAGAATTCCCTCAAGTGATGTTTTTTACAAGAAAGAATTCATTCTTGGAATTGTCAAATAGTGTTGATTTTACTATAATTGTGATAGGGTAATATAGAGGGACCCCATATCTAACTCTTTAGAGAAATCACCAGCATAGTGCAGCTTGGAACGATCAAGAGAGATGGGGCGTGAAATAAGACCTTTCCTAGCACTAGCCTACCCGAATGGATGAGTTGGCTCTATGGTTCAGTCCCACGATGCATGGAACAAAAATGATACTGCTTGCAACTTTTCATTGAGCACAAATGATGATTTTTGCAACTTGAAAAATTATCACCAAGGATAAATGGATTAGAGATTTCAAAAAATGAGAGTTTATTATGAAGGTACCCTATGTGACCCTATAGATTTAAAAAAAAATATTTGTAGGTGTTATGGATTATGAGAAATAATCCATCAAATTTTGGCATTTTTTCCCACTTGGAGCTCTTAAGAGAAAGTACAGACATAGTGCAGGTTGGAATGATCAAGAGAGATGGGGTACAAGAAAGACCTTTCCAAGTGTAAAATTTTCCATCCAAATTTTTTGGTACTAGGTATCATTTTAGTCCTACAATTCATGTGACAAAAATTATGCTTGCCTGCAACCTTTTATTGAATGCAAATGATGATTTTTACAAATTTTGAAAAATTGTCACCACGAATAAATGGATTGAAATTTTTGAAAAAGGAGAGAGATTATTGTGAAGGGACCATACATGACCTTGTATATTTAGATAGAATTTTTGTAGGTTCCATGGATTCTGAGAAACAATTCGTCAAAGTTTAGCAATTTTTCACATTAGAGCTCTTGAGAGAAAGCGTCGACATAATGAAACTTGGAATAATTAGGAGTGGGGTGTTAAAAAATACCTTTCCTAGTATAAACCTAACCACATAGATGTTTTGGCTCTGTCTATTTAGTTGGGCATGATGAATGGAACAAAAATTATGCTTGCCTACAACTTTTCATTAAATACAAATGACATTTTTTGCAACTTTTGAAAATTTGTCACCACAAACAAATGGATTTGAAATCTCAAAAAATGAGAGATATTATTTTCAAGGAACCCTTCATGACCCTGTAGATAATTTAGACAAAAAAAAATTTGGTGTCATATATTATGTGAAACAATTTGTCAAAGTTTGGCAGTTTTTTGCACTTAGGGCTCTTGAGAGAAAGTGTTGGAATAGTGCAAATTGGAATGATCGGAAGAGATGGGGTGTAAAACAATACCTTGCCTTGTATAAACCCACCCATATATATTTTTTGGAACTTTCCATTCAGTCCCATGACAGATGAAAACAATTATGCTTGCCTACAACTTTTTGTTGAACCCAAATGATGATTTTTGTAGCTTTTGAAGAATTGTCACCACAGGAAAATAGATTTGAAATTTCAAAAAAATAGAGAGGTTATTGTGAAGGGACCCTACATGACCCTATAGGTTTAGAAATAAAAATTTTAGGTGCCATGGATTTTGAAAAATAATTCGTCAAACTTTGGTAGTTTTTCACACTTAGGGCTCTTGAGAGAAAGCATTGGCATAGTGCAACTTGGAATGATTTGGAGAGATGGGATGTAAAAAATACCTCACCTAGTATAAACCCACCCACATAGATGTTTTTTCACTTTCGATTTAGTCCCATGATGCATGGAACAAAAACTATTCTTTCCTACAACTTTTCATTGAACCCAAATGACAATTTTGTAGCTTTTGAAAAATTATCATCATTGACAAATAGATTGGAAATTTAAAAAAATGAGAGAGGTTATTGTGAAGGGACCCTAGATGAGCCTATACATTTAGATAAAACATTCATATGTGTCACGGAATCTGAGAAACAATTTTTCAAATTTTGGTAGTTTTTTCGACTTAGGGCTCTTAAGAGAAAGTGTGGCATAGTGTAGCTTGGAATGATTGGGATAGATGGGGTACAAAACAAGACCTTTCTTAGTGTATACCCACCCAAATATATTTTTTGGTGCTATTGGTTTAATCCCATGATGCATGGAACAAAAATTATGCTTGCTTGCATCTTTTCCTTGAACCCAAATGATGGTTTTTGCAACTTTTTAAAAAATACCGCTAGGGAAAAATGGATTAGAGATTTTTAAAATAAGAGATTATTGTGGAGAGACCTTACATAAAAATTTATATTTAAAAAAAAAAATTATATGTACCAAGGATTATGAGTAGTAATCTGTCAAAGTTTGGTAATATTTTGCACTAAGTTATCTTAAGAGAGCACCTACATAGTGCAACAAGGAACAATAGGGAGAGTTGGGATGAAAAACAAGACCTCTACTAGCATTAATCCTCCCACTCAAACATGTTGGAACTATTTATTCAATCCCATGACACAGTGAACAAAAATTATGCTTGCTTACAACTTTTATTGAATGCAAGTGACGACTTTTGTAACTTTTAAAAAATTGTCGACACAGAAAAATAGATTACAGATTTAAAAAATTGAGAGAGGCTATTATGGAGATACCCTAAATGAACCTATATATTCAAATTGAATTTTTTTATGTGGAGTCACCGAAAAAGTCACCCTTCTACTTTTTTTGACTTGTTTGGGCCCTCCTTGTGATTTTGGCTTAATGTTGCCTTGATTTAGTGTTGTAATGTGGATAACACATTCACATTAGGTCTTGGGCCCTTGTGAACTAATGGAATTTAATGGTGCCTTGTAAAAGTGTTGTGAAGTGTTGTAACACACTTTCACACTTTTCTATGGTTTTATCAATTAACTAAACATAATAAATTTATAATTTTAATTATAATAAACATTAATCTTGCCTTATTTGGAGTGTTGTAAAGTGTTGTAACATAGTTTCACACTCTTCTAGGATTTTCATTAATAATTGGGATGTCTTATGCTTTAATTGGCCCTATTTTGCATCCACAAACCTCATTTATTCAATCTTTTTAAGGATAATCCCAACACCAATTAGTAAGCAATCATAATTCAGGTGTTCCTAGCTTGTGTGGCCCAGATTTAGTGTCTGGGACTCATTCACCACCTTGGGTGAATGATTACCACCTAGGTATTTTAGGCCCCGATGCAGGTTTCACACATTTCTAGACACTTTTCATTTTTGGTCCCATACATTATCTGTAATGGGACTCATTCACCACATTGGGCGAATGAGTCTTGTGTGACCAAAATTCAAATTTAAATCAAATTTCTGGCAGTATTTTATTCTCCTAGATCTGATGTCAGCTTGTAGTGCTGTATTTTCAATAATTCTTTCATAATTAAGTATAAATACAAGGTTCTTTCACTCATATTTTCACCTAGCAACCTATTAATCATTCAAGCATTCAAGCATTCACAAGAGCATTTGAGCATCCACAAGAGCATTCAAAGCATTTCAAGAGTAGATTATCAATCATTTTAGAGAATTCTTCAAGTGCCAATCATCATTTCAAAGATTGCTTGCATCATGTTGTAGAGTTAACAATTGTAATGTAGGGTTTGTGTTTCAAGTAAGTGCTTCATTCAAGATCTATCAACATAAAGAAAGATTCCAAGTCTGCATCTATTGGATCCATTACTTACATGTTTGCCGCACCTTAATTGCAAGGGTTTGGTGAGTTGCAACATTATCTTTTGTTCATTCATCATTATCTTTCCATATTGGCTTTCATTTCAAGGTTTAATTACCAACAAGGGGTTTGACCAAGGAAAAACCTTATTCACTAACCCCCACAACATTTTTCCCTCTTCTTGTGTGTGATTTATAGGGCTAGGTTGCAGATTTCCCAAGAAGCTAAGGTGGATAAAAATTTTCAAGTCCTCAAAGTTGTCAAAGTTGCCATCAAGCCTTGGAGAAGCTTGGAGAAGGTCTACAGGTGGCATTTTGCAATTTCGGATCTGAAAACCAATCAAAAAGAGCAGAGAAGACCGAGAGGCACAAAATCTAGTTTAGAATTTCCAAAAAAGTAGAAGTGGACTGATTTTCCACTATTGGTGAATGAGTCCCACTATATAGGCTTGATCAAGATTTTTACATATTTAGACACCCTTTTGGTTGAAACTTGTTCCTGCACATTTTCTTGGAAACTGGATTGATTCACCCAGCCTGGCAAATGAGTCCCAATTAGCATCAACAATAGAATTTTCAGTGATCCAGACCTCCATTCTATCTTCAATTTTCCAAGTGCACACTTCCAGTCTCATAGCTTTTTACTACATTTTATTCATTTTCTTAGGTCATTTAGCATTTGTTTGCATATCACACTATGTTTTCCAATTCATTGTCTTTTCCAAGTTTACACTTGGTGGTGAACCCCTCATTAGCTATCATTCAACTGCTAGGATAACCCTATTGCTAGATTTCAATCTCCTTTGTATTGAGATCTCTAGGGTTGTCCTTGAGTGGAGCCTCTTTGAAAGCGGGTGTGAATAAATAATCATTCATTTATCTATTCCCCCATTTTCATCAGTTCCATTTTGGTGAACCTACATTTAGGAAATCATTATTCTAGTTTGGAGTGCATTTACACCCTATATTTACCTTGCATTAACATTTCCTTAGGTTTTTGTGGAACCCTAAAAAATTTCATGGTCCCATTGGTTCCATGGTCGATCATTTGATTAATCATGGCTTGTTGTCACTTGGGGGCAGGGTTTGTTCTATGTACCTTGTTGATGAATTTCCTATCTTAAAACCCTTTGGAATTCTAAATTTTGCATTGACCCATTCAGTCAGTCACTGGTCATTTGAGTTATCACCTTAGCCTTTGAAATGCATGTATTTACCGGCCCCAATACTTAAGTCACCCATCGAGCCTAGGAAGTCCCCTTTTAAAAAAAGCAACTTATGCCCACATGCATTTTTAGCTTCGCTTAAGTTTACCACTAGTGGTTCATCACTCATCGTGTGTTCCTTTGGACTAGCCCATGTCCATCCTGCGATGAGTGAAGCACTATCTTTCTTATCGCATTAGGTTCATCACCCATCGTGTGTTACATTGTCACCGCTAGAAAGAAACCCCCGATGAGTGATGCAGTTAAATATTTAACCCATTGCTAGCCTTATCATTATTGTCGATTATCTTGTGCATTCTAAAGGGGAACCCGCGACCACCGATGGGTTGAGTTACTCCCCATCATGCGAGTTTGGTGTATCACATGTTGAGAATGCTCCATGAAAAGTAAACAAGCAATGGGCGATATGAGTTGGGTTTCTGGCTAAGATCATCTCGCGATCAAGATCAACAATGAACAAGTTGAGAATGATGGAGTCTGGATACAGATGGGTACGTGGAAGTTTTAAAAGCATCTCATCATTGTTTCTAAGTACAAAAAAAAAGCAAGTGGCAATCCTTAATGGGCCTCGTTGATCGAGTTTTAAATCCAGAATGATCGATGGCCAAGATTCAACATGGAGAAATTGATTTTTTGCTCGCTCGAGCAAGCTAGGGTGGCCATTAAATGCAACTCACCTATAATTCCTCTATTTAATGATAATTTCTTGTAGTTTGTTTGATCATTTGCAATTATCACAGAACTAAAATGATTTCCACAGGTACTGGAGGAGCGATATTTGAGTATTGAGTGAATCATCATAGAGATTGTGGTATGATATCCCTTGGTTTGTAAGTGTTCACACATGCACTATCGTTACCCATGTTAAGTTCCTATAGTGGTATTGTTGTTGTAGCTCAATTTTACTCTGTATTATCTTGTGTGAAGCTCTTGGGGTTTTCATTTATGTCGGTGGGGACTCTCTAAAAGTTTCGATTGGTTTTTTTCTTGTAAGATAGGCTATGGTCAATTTTTTACTCTAGATAAAATGGGTGAGCCAAATATTCCTATCACACCAGTTCGAAGGTCTAGGAGGTTGAGTATGCAAGAACCACTTGCATATGTGCCTAAAGCTAAACCCATTATGGCAGAAATTTCAACAGTCCTGAAGGGTAAGAGGAGTATGTGTAAGAAGGGTGAGAAAATTGTTGTCAAGAGCATTTACAGTCTAAGAAATAGGACTGTTTCAGAAGAATTGGTCAAAGTTGGAGGGAAAGGGCTTGTTGAGCCTGTGAATGAATTGAAGAAGTAGAGTAAGGGCCCTAGGGTCTGTTCAAGGAAGCCCAATTTTCCTTTTGTGATTTTTAATAGTTCTTCAAGTGAGGAAAGAGGAGTCGGCTCTGATTTTGGCCATTGTCCCATTTCCCTTGTTCCCTATGATGATTCAGACAATGAGGTGATAATTTCTACTCCAATTTTTATCAAGAAACCAGGTGGGGGTGTTTACTCAACTACTGACAAGGCCAGGTAGAACTTGTGTTCTCCCACTGAATGGTGTGCAGTTTTTGTACTTTTGTGGTGACTCAACCCTCCTATAGTTGGTTCATTAGTCTGTGCCATTGGTACTGATGGTGACTTCCCCAGTGTTGGTGAATGTGTGGATTTTGATAATGAATCCTTTTGGAAGGCTTGTATATGCTTCTCCAACCAATTGTTTGGCACTCTTTTTTCCTTATTTCTTTCCCATGGTGAAAGAATAATTGAATATAACGATTCAAGAAATGGACCAAATGAAATGAAATTAATTTTGAAATGATTATGAAATGTAATTGTAATTAGCCCGATGCTTATTGCTCCCTTCATCTATAAAAGGGATTTCAAGGCTCATTACATGGATCAAAATTTTGAGTCTAGAATGGTCTGCGTAGAATTTAAGTATAGAAAATAGATACAATGTAGAAGGCTTGATGAATATGTTGTCCAATTGTCTCGAGTACAGGTCTTATATATAATAGTCTTAAATATTTCTACATGAATGGTTGATATTGAAATAAATCTAAATTCCAAAGCATGTACTCTCCTTTGTACATTTTTGTAGATTATAAATGAAGATATCAAGGATCTTTTCATTTGTCACCAATGGTTTAATTGGATGTATGACTCTATTTTCTTTGCTTTAGCTCAAAGAGTTAATTAAATAATTGAGGAGAGCCATAGGTCTATAATAATTTGCATAGGATTTGGTAAGAAGTGATGTTTTGGATATTGTGAGTTTTTTTATTGCAAGGCATTACGAAAATAGTCCATCTATTTCAGAATTAAATAATTTGTGTATTACTGGGTATTCCATATTTGACTCCATTTGCCCAATTGATGAGGCACTAGCTTGTTTGTCAAGAATTTGTGCAATCAAATGAATTGGTGATATTCCTATCCATAGACCTTCAAAATAAGAACAATACTCACTAAAATATTGTCAATTCTAAAATGTAAGTTTGAAATACACCCTCGTTCCTAGAAAATGGACAGTTATTTACTTAAATATTATCCAAATCTTTAGTGGATTATGTCAATCTATAAGTCATAGGAACCAATCTGTGTCTAGAAGTGTTCTTCATCAAGTAGATTAAAATGAACACCATTAGGAAATACCCTCATAGGTCTCATAGAGCCTAAAGTGCAGGAGTAAAGACCTCAAAATTCTTTACTCATTGTGTTGGCCACTAGCCTAGGAATGTCTTAAACATAAGGATTGGCTCTCCTTTAGACAATTTTGGGGTTCAGCTAGAAAAAACACCAACAGAATTGGTGACTCTGTTGGGGATAAATTTTCATTGTCCAGTCACAGATTATTGTACTACAAAGTCAAATGGTGTGAAAGAGAGGTGGCGAATCTGACTCAAAGAACATGATAAAGAATGTAACAAAGCTTCATATCTGCAAGTTTCAAAATTGAAGGTGAATGTCTGCTCTAAATTTCTAGGTATTATCATGAATTTGAAGAAAATATTATTACATTTGTAGGTAATTTGTGGGAATTTCCAAGATATATGATATAAATAATTCCTAATTTGGTGAAACAACACTATGATAGGGAAAGGAATGGTAATCTTTGTATAATTCAAAAGTGAAATTGAAATGGATGTAGAATTTTTTCATATTCACAAATTTCACTTATTAAAGGATATTATGCAAAGTAGAGATAGAAGATTTGCATTGTAAGGAATCAGGATCATAATTCTAGAGGGAATTTATACTGCTTTGTGTAATATTGAGATAGATTTAACAAATCTTCTAAGAGAACAATAGAATGCATTGTCAAACCACACATTCTGGTGTGAGTGTGGATACAACCATGCATAATGAACAATCCTTGTCACATCAAGGAAATTTCAGTGCCAAAAGCTACAAAGCTATAGACTTTGGGAACATCTATGGTTACTCGAATGTGGTACCACCTAAGATTAGGGATAAAATACCAAAGTTCAATGGAGCAAAGTCTAAATTACCAAGCAGACATTTGCAGGAATTTGGGGATTTGATGGGAGATTATGAATTGGATTTTGAGGATGTGATCATGAAACTATTTGTTCAATCCCTAAAAGGGGATGCAAGAGATTGGTTCTCTTTTCTACCAATGTCTTTTGTACATTCTTGGAGTGAACTTAAGGTAGTCTTCATGGAACAATTTGATGAAAGGGTAAATCCAAGTGTGGTGAGAAAAAACTTTATGGAAATCCATAGAAATGAAGATGAGTTGGTCCCTGCTTTCAATCTTAGGTTTGAAAAGGCTATCAAGGATATTCCCAAAAGTATGAGGCCAAACAATGTTGAATGTTTGGTTGTGTACCTTCATGCATTTGATAGCAATATGAGCTATTTGTTGAGGGACAAATAGTCTACTACATTGCATCAAGCCTATCAAATTTCCATGAATATTGAAAACAATTTGAAATACTCAATCATGAAAGGACATTTGGCCACTAGTATGAATGGTTCCAACAGGATTCAAGCTAATGAACCAAATAGATCAGATAGCAAGAATGTTTGTCAGGATAAAGATTCCTCAAATGCTTTACCTATTCCTTCTCCCCAATATGTAGATCTTGGGCATCCCCCAACCATACATATTCAACAAGATTTGGGAAAGATTGATTCAATGTTCCTTGATAAGAAGTTATATGAAATGAAAAGATATGCAAGAGAATCCCCATATGACTTGTTTTCAAGATTTATGGATATCCTGATAGAGATACCCAAGAGTGTTACACCCAATGATTCAATATGCATTGATTTGTTTTGTGAGGTTTACAATCCAGAGTTGAGTAAATTACCGAAGGATTTGAAACCTCATGGTTTTGATTAGGTGGTGGACTAGATAAGGACTGTAGAAGAGATCAAGTATGGTCACATACATGTTGTCTCTCAAAATGTTAACAACGATTGTTATGTTGAGGAAAGACAAAGCAATCAGGTGAAGATAGTGTATTAGAATGTGAACAATTGATTAATCATTATTGTCAGTTCACAAGCAACATAGATGCAGATTATTGCAGTGGTGATGAGAATGAAGATATGAAATATGAGGACAAGGTAATCATACATGATTTGAACCCTTGGGATGTTCTTAGGATTGAAGAAATACAAGGAAGGCAAGAGGTAATTTTAAATCATGATGAAATCAATGATGGTGATGCACATGTAGTCAATGTTATGTCACAAGTCAAAGACCAAGGTGAAGAGATTGAGCCTGGTCGATACTTTGTTGATTATAATTCTTCTTATGAAATGGAGGTGGAATCGCTTGCTTCAAGTAGAGGATATGTTAATATCCTTGAGAGGGTGTTCTTGCTTGGGAGTGAATAATTTTCTTCATGTGAAGAGTTCTCAGAATGTGGATCAATAATCTTGAATGCTAATGATGTAGATGATGTTGAGAATTCTTCTCTTTGCTCTTCAAGTGACTATAATGATTTCAATTGCACTGATGATTCTAGGGATGGGAATCCCCATACTGAGAAGGAAAGGGTATGTGAGAAAACAATGAAGGTGTGGTATAATCCCTTATATGATGAATCTTCACTATTATATGAGATGATAAATGATGACTCTTACTGGTGTAGGAATAATCCACTTTTCATTGAGGATCCTAATGATTCCCTCACAATTGCCACTTGTGAATATACTAAAATGGATATAGGTCAAGCAAGAAGGAATGAGGACCAGACTGACATTAAGGTTTTTAATCCCATCCTTGAGGATGGTAACCTTGAATCAATAGCTCCCTATTCACATGAAGGATGCAGTAGTAAAAGTTTCATTAAAGTCACTTTCCCACAGATGAATGAGAAAATTGTATTTGATGATTACCAAGAATGTAATTTAGGTATGTTGTCAATTTAACATGGAAGTGATTTATATGGTGGAAGGTTTGAAGTTGAGAATGTCATTCCCCATGATAATGACTCTAAACGTGGTGCTCTTACAGATGAAAATGTCAAAGATAGGGCAGTGATTGTTCACTGTGATAAAATAAGAGTTGATGAATATATTGATGTCCTTGTGGTTCAAGATGATTGTTATGAAGTAGTGGTTGAGTTATTGACCACACATATAAAGGAGTATGATGCATACACTAGTGAACGAAGAAGCTCATTCTTGGATGATCAAGTTGTGCACCCAGATGATTGCATTGATCTTGGATTAATTCTGCTAAATGTTGACAAGGAAAAATAGTTTGATGAATTCTCAAATCATGTTGATGTTGCAGGATCTTTTGATTGGTATAAGGAGCTACTAAGTGATGTAAGAAGTAGTGGATGTGTTATTGATCAATTTGAAGTTGGATTCAAGTGTTTCTTTGCTGATGCCTCGTACCTCCATGATTTGATTATGAAAATGTTTTCATCCAATGAGCAGAATACTGGTATGGAAGCCAAAGTGAATGTTGATTTGCTTGAGTTGAGATACTTTAATTCTTTTCTTTTTCCTCATCTCCAATTCAGCCAAAATCCTGAATTTGAGTCTTTCTAATTTGATATACTTGACGGTTGCTTACAAGGTCTATACTGAAGTGTTTATGCAAGATCTCAACCTAAAATGAAAATTGAATATGAAGAAAAAACTAATGATAGGGATGATCAAATGGAATATGGATATTTCATTTGTCCTTTACAGTTAGGCGAGCTTGCATCAGAGTGGATTAACAGAAAAAGTAGTTCCAGAAAAATGGTTGACCATGTTGATCATAATGGAGTTGATCGTACAGATGTACCAGGCATAATTTTTGATCCACTACAATCTACATAGGATAAGATATTTGACAAAGGAAAGAACTGCTTCTAAGCTTTTGGGGCCATTTGGCCTCCAATTTGGAGAATGAAGCCTAAGAAACTAAAAGGAGGCTTCTGGGATTGGAAATAAAAGCTACATTCAATATCCTTGTAATCAATATCCATGATTTGTTGTTCTTGTCCTTGGTTTTTGTGCCTTTCTACTAGTCTACATCTACCCGAGATTCTAGATTCTTGTTATGCCTGCAAGAGGCATACATCCCCAGTTAGAGCCATTAGTGGTACCCTAAAAATTTTCATGGTCCCATTGGTTCCATGGTCGATCATTTGATTTCTCACGGCTTGTTGTCACTTGGGGGTATGGTTGGTCTATGTACCTTATTGATGAATGTCCTATCTTAAAACCCTTTGGCATTCTAAATTTTGCATTGACCCATTCAGTCGATCACTAGTCATTTGAGTTATCACCTAAGCCTTTGAAATGCATGTATTTACCAGCCCCAATAATAAAGTCACTCGTCCAGCCTAGGAAGTCCCCTTTTGAAAAAATAACTAATGCCCACATGCATTTTAGCTTCGCTTAAGTTTACCACTAGCATTTCATCACTCATCGCGTGTTCCTTTAGACTAGCCCATGTGCATCCCATGACGAGCGAAGCACTATCTTTCTTATTGCATTAGGTTCATCACCCATAGTGTGTTACATTGTCACCATTAGAAAGCGACCCCCAATGAGTTATGTGGTTAAATTTTTAACCCATCATTGGCCTTATCATTATCGTCGACTGTCTTGTAAATTCTAAAGGAGAACCCGCAACCACCGATGGGTTGAGTTACTCCCCATCGCACGAGTTCAATGTATTGTGTGTTGAGATTGCTCCATGAAAAGAAAATGAGTGATGGGTGATATGAGTTGGGTTTCTAGATAAGATCATCTCACGATCAAGATCAACAACGAGCAAGTTGAGAATGATAAAGTCTGGATACAGATGGGTATGTGGCAGTTTGAAGAGCATCACATCGTTGTTTCTAAATACAAACAGGAAAGTAAGTGGTGATCCTTAATGGGCCTCATTGATTGAGTTTTAAATCCAAAATGATCGATGACCAGGATTCAACATGGAGCAATTGAGTTTTTGCTTGCTCGAGTGAGCTAGGGTGGCCATTAAATGCAACTTGCCTCTAATTCCTCTATTTAATGAGATTTTTTTATAGTTTGTTTGATCATTTGCAATTATCAAGGCGCTAAAATGATTGCCACAGGTACTGGAGGAGCGATATTTGAGTATTGAGAGAATCATCATAGAGGTGGTGGTATGATATCCCTTGGTCTATAAGCATGCACACATGCATTATCGTTACCCATGTTAAGTTCCTAGGGTGGTATTGTTGTTGTAGCTCAATTGTACTCTATATTATCTTGTGTGGGGCTCTTGGGGTTTTCATTTCTATGGGTGGGGAATCTCTAAAAATTTTGGCTGGTGTTTTTCTTGCAAGATAGGTTATGGTCAGTTTTTTACTCTAGATAAAATGGGTGAGCCAAATACTCCTATCACACCAGTTCGAAGGTCTAGAAGGTTGAGTATATAGGAACCACTTGCATATGTGCCTGAAGCTAAACCCATTATGGTAGAAATTTCAACTGTCCCGAAGGGTAAGAGGAGTATGTGTAAGAAGGGCAAGAAAATTGTTGTCAAGAGTATTTACAGTATGAGAAATAGGACCGTTTCAGAAGAATTGGTCAAAGTTGGAGGGAAAGGGCTTGTTGAGTCTGTGAATGAATTGAAGAAGTAAAGTAAGGGCCCTAGGGTCTGTTCAGGGAAGCCCAGTCTTCCTTTTATGATTTTTAATAGTTCTTCAAGTGAGGAAGGAGGAGTCGGCTCTGATTTTGGCCATTGTCCCATTTCCCTTGTTCCCTATGATGATTCAGATGATGAGGTGATAATTTCTACTCCAATTTCTGTCAAGAAACAAGGTGGGAGTGTTTACTCAACCGTTGACAAGGCTAGGTAGCACTTGTGTTCTCCCACTGAATGGTGTGTGGTGTTTGGAATTTTGTGGTGACTCAACCCTCCTATAGTTGGTTCGTTAGTCTGTGCCATTGGTACTGATGGTGACTTCCCCGGTGTTGGTGAACATGTTGATTTTGATGACGACTCCTTTTGGAAGGCTTGTGTATGCTTCTCCAACCAATTTCTTGGTGCTCTTTTTGCCTTTTTGCTTTCCCGTGGTGAAAGAATGATTGAATATAATGGTTTGGGAAATGGCCCAAATGAAATAAAATTAATTTTGAAATGATTATGAAATGTAACTGTAATGATCCCGATGCTTGTTGCTCCCTTCATCTATAAAATATATTTTAAGGCTCATTACAGGGGTCAAAATTTTGAGTTTAGAATGGTCTAGGTAGAATTTAAGTACAGAAAATAGATACAATGTAGAAGGCTTGATGAATATGTTGGCCAATCATCTCAGGTATAAGTCTTATAAGTAATAATTTTAAATAGTTCTAAATGAATGACTGATATCGAAACAAATTTAAATTCCAAAGCATGTACTCTCCTTTGTGCTTTTTTGTAGATTATAAATGAAGCTATCAATGATATTTTCATTTGTCACTAATGGTTTAATTAGATGTATGACTCTTTTTTCTTTTCTTTAGCTCAAAGATTTAATTAAATACTTGAGGAGAGTCATAGGTCTGTAAGAATTTGCAGAGGATTTGGTAAGAAGTGATGTTTTGGATATCATGAGTTTTTGTATTGCAAGGCATTACGAAAATAGTCTATCTATTTCAAAATTAAATAATTTTTGTATTACTGGGTATTCCATATTTGACCCCATTTGCCCAATTGATGAGGCACGGGCTTTTTTGTCGAGAATTCATGCAATCAAATGAATTGGTGATATGCCTAGCCATAGGTTCAAAATAAGAACAATACTCATTAAAATATTGTCAATTCTAAAATGTAAGTTTGAAATACACCCTCGTTCCTAGCAAATGGATAGTTATTTACTTAAAGATCAGCCAAATATTTAGTGGATTATGCTAATATGCAAGTCGTAGGAACCAATATGTGCCTAGAAGTGTTCTTCATCAAGTAGATTAAAATGAACACCATCGTGAAACACCCTCCCAGGTCTCACAGAGCCTAAAGTGCAGGAGTAAATACCTCTGAATTATTTATTCATTGTGTTGGCCACTAGCTTAGGAATGTCTTAAACATAAGGATTGGCTCTCCTTTAGAGAATTTTGGGGTTCAGCTAGAAAAAACACCAACAGGTTTTACATTGGTTAATTTGCATTCTAGAGTTTCAATTTTGCATTAGTGAAAAGCTCATTTAGCTTGCATTAGTGCATTTAATTTCATTGAAAATTAGTAAAAAAAATCATTTGCCTCTCAAATTTGCATTAGAAAACATAAAAAGCATCAAATTCAATTTAAAAATTCTAAAAAATTTCAAAAAAAAATAGTACTTGGACTCATTTGACACCTTGGGAGAATCAGTCACTTGGCATATTTTTCACTACATTTTCTGGCATTTAATCTTCAGTTTCAGAGTTTTTGTTTGTTGTTTCTACATTTATGTTTTACTTTCTATAATTTTAGTTATAAGCATTTCATTCTTATTAGCTTACATTGTATTTGCACTCACCCCACATTTAGTGACCTTTGCATGAGTGTTTGGTGCCCTATTGCTAATACCATAGTGACAAGAATTTTGAGACTCCTCATCCTATGATAGCACAATCGTTGTGGATCTTGGGTTATCTAGAGCTTCCACTCCTAGTATTGACAATTTAGTACACTAGGCATGGATAACACCCTTAGCAACTCCTTGCCTTCAAGTAGCATTCACATCGAACCAAGGAATGACAACATCCTGCAAGTAAACATAATTCAAATTCATGAGGACCTATCAAACTTAAAACATCAAATAACCCTTGAAAACATTTCAACCACTGCAATTCCTATCATAGAAAACATTTACCGAATGCTTGAAAGTGAAGATGGCCTTGACCTTGTGCAAAACATAGTTAAAATATTTGGAAAACATATTCCCTAAACCACTAGTTTTACTCTACCTACAAGCAATGTCACAAGCCAAGGAGGAACTCAAATTCCTCCTCCCTCAACAATTGCCTCAATATCGACCTATACCAACTCTCAAGTCACAACAACAATGCAACAAGCTAGTAATGTGATTCCTTCCCTGGGTATTCCTACTAGCATCCCTAGTTCCTATGCAGCATCGCAAGTTATATCTCCTACCTTACCACCTTTAAGCATTCCATTCACTTGTCCTACAACCATATACATTCCATCACCACTTTCACTTCCATCTAATAACACAAGCAATGACCTTCTCATAACACAACTTTTCCAAATTGTTTCATCCCTTCAAAAGAAAATTTCCACCATAAACCTGAATCAAAATGGTCGACCTACATATTATGTCAAAATTAGTCCATTGTTCTTGGAGATATTGTGAACACCGATGCGACAAGGTGTAAAGTTTCCTAGATGTGAAAAATATGGAAGGAAGGGAGATCCTTTTAACCATGTTAATGCCTACACTAGCTTATGTAGTGACTTTGTCCTTGACAATAAACTATTGGAAAAAAAATTCCTTAGGTCCTTGAAAGATACCGCCTTGGAGTAGTTCTCTTCTTTACTGAACAACTCAATTTGTTCATTCAATGAACTTTTTGATGCATTTTTAAACCATTTCCAAGTGCATATGACTCCCAAGATGACATTGGTCGATTTTATGATATGCAAGCAAAAAGAAGATGAAAAGATAACTGATTAAATTATCTCATGCTACCAATCGCTTTATTCCCAAATCGATGTCGAGGTCCCCGACCCACACCTTCAAAATATGTCCATAGAAAATTTGCAAAGTAAAATCCAAGAAAATTTGACCATGATGAAATTCCCATCCTTCATGCACCTGTGCACTGCCCTCCGTGATTACCAAAATTTGGTTAGTAGTCGAGATACAAGGTCCACTTCTAACCGAATTGAGAGATCCAAGCCCACAAACCAAAACAATGCCCAACCTTTTAGAAAACAAAATAGAGAGTTCCTTCAATTCAATCCCCCTCAAAAACCAATTCAAAATTTCAATAACTAAGTAGTTGTTGTCAAAGCCTCATTCCCCTTTAGCTATGGAGATCCCAAAAGACAATTCACTCCCTTGTCTAATACCCTTCAAAACACAATGTCTCAACTTCTAGACCAACAAATGATTACCTTACCTCTTGTCAGAACACATAACCCTAATAATCCTTTATGCCCCACCTTCAAATCAAATGCTTATTGCCACTACCATCAACAAAATGGACATGACACGAAACATTGCAAGTTTCTTAAACATCTTGTGCAAGACCTCATTGATTCTGGTTGTCTATCCATTGGAGGTGTTAGTGATTAATGAAATAAGTCCATTGCCCCTCCTAACCAAAACTTGCAAAAATTTTCCAACCCAATGCCTAAACATAATATTTCATTTTTCAAAGCAAGTGAAACTACAAAGAAGGATGTGATGAATGTTGATACGGATGATGAATACAATGATTCTATTCTAAATAATTTTATCAATGTCAATCCTATGGATGAAATGGTAGGAATGATAGATGTCATCCCTCGTAAGGGTTGACCTAAGAGCTCTCTTTACATTGCTTTCTCCTCTAAGGATATACTTAAACATTTTCCTAATGGTCCTCTTTACATAGTCGGTCATATCTATGATAAGCCCACTAATGGGATATTAATAGATCCCGCCTATGGAGAGAATGTGATCACCGAGGAATTTTTACTTTTGCATGAACTTTATCAAGATTAATATGATAAACTGAAAGCATGGATCAAGACACACAATGGTTTTTCTTTCCCTACAATAGGATCAATCACCTTACCATTGTAGATAGGACCAAAAATGTTAGATGTCACAGTCTCCATCATCCCACAGTTGGACCAATTTTGTGTGAAGCTAGGCCACCCATGGCTTCGCTCCATGAAATTTTTCCCTTTGATTATGCATAAATTTTTAAAGTTTTCATTTGACAATGAAATATTCATTGTCCACCATAGTGGATTTAATCCCTTTCCTTCCAAAGGAAACTTTTCCCTAGATGCCTTTTGGCCCAAACCCATGGAACCTATAAAACCTCGAGAAGACTTCTTTCTCTTGTCCTATCAAAATTTCAAGGAAAAAAAATAGTTGAACTATCTCTCTAAAACATACAATCCCCATCCACATCTGATCCTACCATCCTTGATGAAACTATGCTTGAACCTAAACAAGAGCCAAACAACAAAGATGGAACCAAAAATAGAAACTTCACCTATATCCTACAAATGACCAAGAGACAATGAAACCAACCCTATAACACCTCCTAGAATAACAAAAATTTACAAAGTCAAAGAGAAAGTAGTTGAACAACCTCCTATTGTTCCTTCTATTCCTCCCCTTTGGGAAGAAAATAAACTTACGGTTGATCAACCCGCTCCTACACAAATACAACTTGAGAACAAAACCAAAAGAAACAGAGGTGCTAGAGAGTGTAGGCATCGATGTCATGCCTTTTCTCACCTATTACATGAAGAATAAACAAAGAAAATCAAGATTCAAACCTGACTAAAGCAATGCACGGTGACCCTTCTCCCCAACCGACAAAAGAAAGTTCAATGCAACCTCCACAAAAAGAAGTGAATTCTTCTATGGACAAAATCCTTTTCCCTCCTATTGTGATCAACTTAGATGATTATGAAAAGGTTGCTAAAAATCAATGAAGAGGTGCATAATGAATTGAATACATTGTTCTCCTCTTCTATGAGCTTAAATGACAAATCTCCAAGTGCTTCTCCTAGTTTGGCACTTGCTCTTGTCCCTTTGGCTAGTTTCCCACCTTCGGTATATACAGAACATGATTGGGAGGTAGATGACTTGCTCATAGGTTGACTCGCATTCACCTTACTAGCCTTTTTTCTTTATTTCTTTTTTTCCTTTTGTGTGTGATTGCATGTGTGTAATGTGGTCCCCCGTGACATTTTATTTTATGTTCTCTCTCTTCGTGAAATTTATCTATTTGTACCTTATTCTTCTCTATGTCGTACATCACTTTCACATTTCATCTTTATCTTTTTCTTGTGTTTTCCTTTTGGAGATGACGCAAGGCATCAGGACATTCATATCTCCTTCATGTTGACCCAAAAGGCTTTCCTTTTTCCTTTTCCTTTTTCTTTATTTCTCTTTTTCATTTGTCTTGTGTTTTCATTTTGGAGATGACACAAGGCATTGAGACACCCTATGTCTCTTCCATGTTGACCCAAAATATTTTTTGTTATCTTTGTTTTTGTCTTTTGTTTTCCTTTTGGGGATGACACAAGGTGTCGAGACATTCATGCTTCTTCCATGTTGACCCAAAAGGTTTTTCTTTATTTTTTCTCTCTTTGTGTCATTCTTCCAATCCTATGTGTATTTGGGGGATGATGATAGTTCTAAACTCTGTAATATCATTGTACTAAAGAACATACTAACCCCAAATCCATAGATCCCTTGTGTGTTTGGTGTTTTCATTTTGAGGGAAACCATTTCTTTTCTTTTTCTCTTGCATGATGTAGCTTTACTCAGAAATATATGAATTGGCATAGGGATTTCCAAGTTGGATCTCATTTCTTCTTCTTTTTTGTTTGCATTTTGCATTTGCTACTGTAAAGTAATTGCTCATAGCATGGTTTTTAGCAATTTAGTTAAAGTGGGGGCATACATTGGCATTATTTTTTTGCATTTTCCTTTTTGGTTCTTAGTGTAGCCTTCTTACTTCATTTGATGTGTTTGTCACTTTGTGGATGACATTGGGTGTAATGTCCTCCAAGAGCATGATCTATCTTAGCATATTGCATTCCTCTTAGTGGCTTGATGCAATGCACTGCATCCCCTAAGTTGTGAATTCTCTATTCTCTGATTGGTCCTCTCTTGGAGACATTAGGCACAATGTTCCCTAAGTTAAAGACCTCACATGAACTAAGCAAGTCTCCTTTGAACATTCTTTGCATGTTTCATTTTTGTATTTGTTGTTATATGGCCACCTTGCATAACACAACTTGCATGCATGTAGTGCCATCCTATTTTTTCATGAGCTCCAAGCATACAAAGTTTTGCTTGCCTCATGAAGCTCGAAAATCATTTTTGTGTTGCGCCTTATTGAAGTTATTAGGAGGTATAACTTTGGTATGGTTGAGTGGGAAGCCCAATCTAAGGCATGACTTCCCCCATAGCTACTTGCATGTGTGTGAGTTCATACCATCCATGCGTGTATTTTTCTCACCTTTTAGGACTTCTCACTCGGTGAATAGCCAAAAGTTTTTTTTCCTCAAAGTGAGTACACATTTTTTGAACAAACAACCTAGATATGATCCACATCTATATGGACAAATGATCGAAGCTTGATCTAATTCTTTTTATCTCCCTCTTTTCTCTTTTTTTGTCTTTGGCAGTGTATGTCTAGCCTTGTCATTGTTCTTTATATCATTTTCATGTGTGCTCCTTGGTACTTGCGTTAGTTTGTTCTAGGATATTGATCCTGGGGGCTTGATCACCCCCCTTGATCGTTGTCATCTTGTCTTGCTAGCATTGGTACATTGGAACCCCTCTTGATGAGTGTTTTTCTAGTTTATTGTGAGTTTGAAGCAGGTTCATCCTCTCACTAAAGTGGGGGATTAATGGAGTCACCGAAAAAGTAACCCTTCTACTTTTTTTGCCTTGTTTGGGACCTCCTTGTGATTTTGGATTAATGTTTCCTTGATTTAGTGTTGTAATGTGGATAACACATTCACATTAGGTCTTGGGCCCTTGTGAACTAATGGAATTTAATGGCACCTTGCAAAAGTGTTGTGAAGTGTTGTAACACACTTTCACACTTTTGTAGGATTTTATCAATTAACTAAACATAATAAATATAATTTTAATCATATTAAAAATTAATCTTGCCTTATTTGGAGTGTTGTAAAGTGTTGTAACACACTTTCACATTCCTCTAGGCTTGTCATTAATAATTGGGATTTCTTATGCTTTAATTGGCCCTATTTTGCATCCACGAGCCTCATTTATTGCATCTTTTTGAGGATAATCCTGACACCAATTAGTAACCAATCATAATTTAGGTGTTCCTAGCTTGTGTGGCCCAGATTTAGTGTTTGGGACTCATTCGCCACCTTGGGTGAATGAGTCCCACCTAGGTCTTTTTGGCCCTGATGTAGGTTTCACACATTTCTAGGAACTTTTCATTTTTGGTCCCATACATTATGTGTAATGAGACTCATTCACCACCTTGGGTGAATGAGTCTCGTGTGACCAAAATTCAAATTTATATCAGATTTCTTGTGGGATTTTATTCTCGTAGATCTGATGTCGGTTTGTAGTGTATTTCGAGAATTCTTGCATAATTAAGTATAAATACAAGGTTCTTTCACTCATATTTTCACCTAGTAACCTATCAAGCATTCAAGCATTCACAAGAGAATTCAAGGCATTCCAAGAGCACATTATCAAATATTTTAGAGCATTATTCAAGTTTTAATCATCATGTCAAAGATTGCTTGCATCATGTTGTTTTAGACCTAACAATTGTGATGTAGGTTTTGTGTTTCAAGCAAGTGCTTCATTCAAGATCTATCAACTTCAGGTAAGATTTCAAGTCTACATCTATTGGAGCCATTACTTACATGTTTGTAGCACCTTAATTGCAAGGGTTTGGTGTGTTGCAACATTATATTTTGTTCATTCATTATTCTCTTTCCATATTTGCTTCCATTTCAAGGTTTAATTACCAACAAGGGTTTGACCAAGGCAAACCCATATTCACTAACCCCCACAACATTTTTCCCTCTTCTTGTGTGTGATTTGTAGGGCTAGGTTGCAGATTTTCCAAGAACCTAAGATGGAGAAAATTTATCAAGTCCTCAAAGTTTTATAAGTTGCCATCAAGCCTTGGAGAAACTTGGAGAAGGTCTACAAGTGGCATTTTGTAGTTTCAGATCCAGAAACCAGTCAAAAAGAGCAGAGAAGACCGAGAGGCACGGAATCCAATTCAGAATTTCTAGAAAAGCGAAAGTGGACTGATTCGCCACTATTGGTGAATGAGTCTCACTATATAGGCCTAATCAATATTTTTATAGATTTGGATACCCTTTTGGTTGAAACCTGTTCCTGCACATTTTCCCAGAAACTAGATTGATTCACCTAGCCTGGCGAATGAGTCCCAATCAACATCAACAGTAGAATTTTTAGTGAACCATACCTCCATTCTATCTCCTTCAGTTTTCCAAGTGCACACTTCCAGTCTCATAGATTTTTACTACATTTTATTCATTTTCTTAAGTCATTTAGCATTTTTTTGCATATCACACTATGTTTTCCAATTCATTGTCTTTTCCAAGTTTACACTTGGTGGTGAACCCCTCATTAGCCATCATTCAACCCCTAGGATAACCCTATTGCTAGATTTCAATCACTTATGCATTGAGATCTCTAAGGTTTTCCTTGAGTGGAACCTCTTTGAAAGTGGGTGTGAATACATCATCATTCATTTATTTATTCCCCCATTTTCATCGGTTCTAGTATGTACCACATATTCTAATAAATATCCTATCATAGTTCGACAATTTTTTGCACTTAGCACTCTCAAGAAATTGTGTTGAAATAGTGTAGCCTAGAATGATCGTGGTAGCTAGGGTGAGAAATATGGCCTTTAGTATCATTCATCTACCCACTTAGATGTGTTGGTGTTGTCTATTCAACCCCACAATGCATAAAATAAAAAATATGCTTGCTTGCAACTTTTCACTGAACATAATTGATATTTTCTGCAACATTTGAAAAACTATTGCTACAAAAAAATGGATTGGATATTTTAAAAATATAGAGAGGTCATCATGGAGAGACCCTACATTACCTAGTAGGTTCAAATGGAACATTTTTTAGGTGCCATGAATTTTGAGAAACAATCTTCCATAGTTCAGTAGTTTTTCGCATTTAGGGCTCTTAAGAGATTGTGTCAGAATATTGTAGCCAAAAATGATCAAGTGTCTTTGGGAATAAAAATAATAATTTTCTATAATTCACCTATCCACCTGTACATGTTAGCACTATCTATTTTTTCAAAACATACGAAATTAAAATTATGGCTCTTGACAAGTTTTTACTAACACAATTGATGCTTTTTACAACATTTGAAAAATTGTTGTCACATGGTCAAGTGGATTTGAGATTTTAAAAAATAATACAATTTATTGTGAAGGAACCCTATGTGACCTTGTACTTTTAGGAAAAATTTTCCTAAGTTTCATGGATTTTGAGATTCGATATGTC
Source organism: Sequoia sempervirens (assembly GCA_007258455.2). Taxonomy (NCBI): domain Eukaryota; kingdom Viridiplantae; phylum Streptophyta; class Pinopsida; order Cupressales; family Cupressaceae; genus Sequoia; species Sequoia sempervirens. The sequence continues at coordinate 196,412,866 of VDFB02000008.1, read as the reverse complement.
ATAGTTTGGAAGTTTTTCATACTTAGGGCTCTTAAGAGACTACATCAGAATAGTGTAGCCCAAAAAAATCATGTGTCTTCAAGAATTTTAACAAGGTATTCCCTATAATTCACCCACCCACCAATATATATTGGCATTGTTGAATTTTTCCACAACACACTAAATGTAAAATATGACTCCTGAGTGCCATAGATTTTGAGAACCAATATGTCATAGTTTGGTAGTTTTTTCATTTAAGGCTCTTAAGAGACTAAACTAGAATAATGTATCCTAAAACAATCAAGTTTCTTGGGGAATGAATAGAGGCCTTCCATAGCATTCACCTACCTAATCAAATTTTTTCACTATTTTTTTTCCATAATGCACAAAATGCAAAGAGTGGCTCTTGAAAAGTTTTTACTAAACATAATTGATGTTTTTTCAACATTTGAAAAAGTGTCACCATAGTTAAGTGCCTTGGAGATTTTAAAAGTGAGAGAATTTATTGTGGAGGGACCCTATCTGACCCTTTAGGTTCAAAATAAATTTTCCCAAGTGTCATGGGTTTATATAACCAATATGTCATAGTTTCATAGTTTTTTGCACTTATGGCTCTTGAAAGACTACATTAGAACAGTGTATATCAGAATGATCAGGTGCCTTGGGGAATGAAAATATGTATTCCCTAGCATTCACCTACCCACTCAAACATGTTGGAGCTATCAATTTTTTTCCACAATGTATGAAATCCAAATTATAGTTCTTGACAAGATTTTACTAAACATAATTGACACTTTTTTGCAATATTTAGAAAATTGTCGCCACAATCAAGTGTATTGGAGACTTAGAAAACCAAGAGAGATTATTGTGAAGGGACCTTATGTGATCTTGCGGGTTTATAAAAAATTTCCTAAGTGAAATATATTTTAGAACTAATCTATCATATTTTGGCATTTTTTTACACTTAGGGCTCTTAAGAGACTACATTGAAATAGTGTGGCTCAAAATAGTTGGGTATCTTGGGGAATGAACAGAGGCCATCCCTATCATTCTATTTCTCTCCCAAATGTGTTGGAACTATTAAATTTTCCTCACATTCCATTGATAACTCTACTTATATTTCATAACTCTAAATTTCAGAACTTATAAATTCATGCATCTATCATTAGGTGTCAAGAAATATTGACTATATGTAGAATAGGTGAGAATTAATTATAAATATCAGAAATGAAATTTAACATGGAGGAGGTGTGAATAAATTAAATTATGAAAAAGAGAGTCAAGTGAAGATAGTACTTTTACAAAACATGTTCTTAACACTTTGTGCATTCTCCAATTTCTAAGATAATGATTCCTACATGTATAAAATTAAATTTTAGCATGATGGAGATAGGAATGAATGTAATCATGAAAAGGATCATACTTTTAAATAATATGTTCTTAACCCTTCATGCATTAGTTGGATTGTAATATAATGAGTCTTACATGTGCAAAATTAAAAATTATCATGATGGAGATAGGAATAGATGCAATCATGAAAAGAGCGAGACTTTTACAGAACGTGTTCTTAACCCTTTGTGCATTCTCTATATTGTAAGATAATGTGTCATGCATGTATGAATTAAATTTAATCATGATGGAGATATGAACAAATGCAATAATGAAAAGGGAAATACTTTTACAAAATATGTTCCTAACCCTTTGTGTATTATGTGGATTGTAAGATAATGAGTCTTGCATGTATAGAATTAAATTTTATCCTGATGGAGATAGGAACAAATGCAATCATGAAAAGGGAAGTACTTTTATAGAACATGTTCTTAATCCTTCATGCATTATCTTGAATGTAAGTAATGAGTCTTGTGCATGTATGAAATTAAATTTTATCATGTAGATAGGATTGAATGCAACCATGAAAAGGACTAGACTTTTAATTGGTTATACTAGTCATGAATGTAAGAACTTTAATTTTTGCATTATAGAGGTTTGAATGGACGTGATCATGAAAAATATACCAATGAGGGTAGAGGTTTTATGAGACATGTTCCTTAACTAGTTACACTCATTCAATTCGTTAACATAGAACATGAAAACCCTCAGACCTATCCACTCTCCAACTATTTGTTACAAATCCCTATCGATTTTATAGGAATAATTAATTTCAATGATAATAAATATGTGATTCTCATGGGGCCAAGTGGTCACTTATGGGTCATCCCACAATAATGGGTCCCAAAACTTGGGACATCTTGATTTTTTCCTAAAATCACATAGTTTTTTAGAAAAATTAATGATTGAAGACTTGAGGGGTTCTATCTAAAGGGTTTTAATTGCAAAGGTTTATATAAGACCCCCTTAGATAAAACCACTTGGATAGAACCCCTCTAGTATTAAATCATACCAACAATGGAGTCTCCTTTACACCTATCAAAATGTTGATAGAAAATCACTTTTCATTTACCTTTTGAGGGATAAAATAAATTCATTTGAAAATTATGTTTTGTAAGTATGTAGCTATTATTATAAGCTTTCAAAAAAGAATATTTTTGAATATTTTTAATTTTATTACTATATTTATATTTTATTACTTGTGAATGTAGGTTTTTCACCAAACATCAAGGTGTTTATCTCACACACGTGAAAAAATAGAAAAGTAGAGAAAAAATGTCTAAAAAATATGTGTGCATTAGGTATTGATGTTCTTGTTTTAATTAGCCAAAAAAGTAAATAATAATTTCAATACATACAAAATATTTTATGCATGATGAAATACACCTATGCCCATCTTATAATTACTCTTACTTCAAAACCTAATTTAAAAAAGATGTAGCAAAAAATTATGAAAAATATCCATGCACTAGATATTTAATGTTACAAATATAATTTTTTTAAAATATAATTTTATCCTTTCAATAAAAATTTAGGTGTGACAATATAAAGGTCACTATTTTAAAATGTTGTTTACTATAAAAAATAAGTTATTAAAAGTTACGTAAAAAAATTAACAATTTATTTCTAATTTTTAAAATATATATATATATTTAGAACCTACACACAAATCTTCACAAATATCTAGTTCACATCATCTCCAAATTTTTAATGGTTTAGTTGCTATAGATTTCATAAAGTAAAAATTTGGTGAAAAATGTTGATTTCAATGTCCTACTTTGGCCAAAAAATGGGACATGTGTGGGTTGACCCTAATGGTATGTAAATTTCTATTGTACTAATATTTCTACATATTTTAGAGATGGGTGGCAAAGTTTTATTTCTAACAATCTTATAAATCAAGAGGTGATTGAATAGATGGGAGATGCTCAAGATCAAGGTTGCTTAGGGAAACACACTTTCAAGCTACAACACATCAACGAAACTTATGATCTTTCACAAGATGGCTATGTCTAATGTAAGATGGAGACTTGATTGGGGTAAGAGGGGGGTCTACTAGTATGGGTTACTTTCCTTGAACACTAAACCTTGAACCCCTAACACTAAATCTTAAACCCCAAAGCCTAAACCATAAACCCTAAACCATAAAGTCAAAACCTTGAACTCTAAGTTATCCTAAACCATAAACCATAAATGTAAATCCCAAATCCTAAAAACTTAAATTAAAACCCAAAATATTGATCCTTAAACCTTAAATAGCAAATACCAAATCTTAAATTGTGATCCCTAAACCCCTATATCCCAAACTATAAACCTTAACCCTAATCCTTAAAAAATTAAAAATCTAAACCCTAGAATCTAAACCCTAAACCCTAAGTCCCAAACCCTAAATTTTAAACCCTAAATTCTAAACCCTAAATATTAATCCTTAAATCACAAAGCCTAAAGTATAATGATAGCATGGGTCTTTAGAAGGAACTAACAAAAAATATCAAGAACAATGATAGGGAGAACAAAAGAAACACATACATATATGGGGAAAAATTATGTCTATCAATATGATGTTAGATATGATGGAGTGAGGGAAGTGCTATATATGATGTTGAAATGTTGTATATCTAAAATCTCAAATAAGGGAGACATATTAGGGGCCATGGGGCCAAGACTACATTAATCCATTTTGGGTTCCTCTCATCTAGATCTAGATAAGTTGTATAAGGGTTTAAAATTTAGGGTTAGAAGAGATTTAAAATATGTAGGGAGAGGTGGGAGTTGAGAAGAAAGTTTCAAAAGAAGAGATTATTGAATAGGAGGGAGATGCTCAAGATCAATATTGGATAGGGAAAAAAACTCTCAAGTTGCAACACATCAACGACACTTGTGATCTTTTACAATATGGTTATTTCTAGTGTGAGATAGAGACTCAAATGGGGGAAGAGGGGGGTCTACTAGTTTGGGTTACTTTCCTTCCTCTATCAAAGGGAAACCACAGGTGCATGAGGAGGATGTACCATTGGTTTCTTTATTTGGACTATCAAAGGGGAAAGGGTGGAATGAAAGAAATTATTAGAAAGTGAGACTAAAAGGGGAGGTTTATGTAGTAAGGGTGGATTTCATTAAACAATCAAAGAGGTGGGGGTAGGAACAAATACCACAAAGTTAAAGCAAATGAAACTAGAAGAGGAATGGGAATGCATGCCAATAAGGATTGCTTTCCTCTAATCATTGAAGAGGCAACGCCCGAGGAACATAAGAAATTTTAGCACGAAGGATAATAAATTGAAGGGTGAAAATTTATAAAATAGGCAGAAGGACCACTAAACAAAAATTATGTCTAAGCAACTTTGTTTTTTTTATAATATTTAAATAATAAATAAATGTAGGCTCAAAGATGTTCATAGGGAGGTATGTGCAGGATCGTCATGGAAAAAATAAGCCCTTAAGTGGCGATGAAAATTCAGAAAAAATAGAGTTAGGAAACTTGACATAAAAATTTGAATAAGTTATTTAGATATTATTTCAAAAATATGTAATAATAGAATTTGTAGAAAATTGAATTTAGTTTCTAAACTACTAGGTTTATTTTATTTTATTTTAAATCTATTTGGTGAAAATTTGAAATTTCAATGCAGTAGCACTTAAATTTAAGGGAAAAAATAATAAGTGGGTGTCTATCTGACCACCCTAACCACAATAAAATGATAATATTTTTTTATAATATTTTAGATATAAGTATAGGACTCGTGTCTAGATATGATGCATATTTTTTTGTAATTTTTTTCCAAGTAAATAATTAATCATGAATTTTTTATTACAAATTTTTAAAAATATAAAAACTCATATGTCTTGCCACCTTAACTTGGTCAAAACTTCATGAATTTTTATTTTTTTTTAATCCTATAGTATGTGAAGCATAGAATGTGACACAAGTTTCAAATTCAAAAAATGTGATACTATTTGAAAGCTATAGATGTTTTTCAATCAGCCTATAAATCAGGACTTTAGTCGTAATTCAAATAGAACATGAATAATAATTATTTATTAAATTCAAAGTAAAGCATAATTTATATTGGTGGAAAGCTGAGAATATCCTTTAAAAAACTTTTCATTTCATCAATTTTGGGTTAAAAAAAATTCATTAGCCACATACCCTACACATACCCATCATATTGCCACTTTTTGGCCCATCATGATCTTGCACATACCCAGGGGTCAGCCAAAAATAATCCAAGGATAAGTTACCATGCAACTAAAGAGGTCAAAATCCATTATGTTAAAACATATACCTTTTGAGCTATTGTGTAATAACTTAAGACACTTATGAACAATGGAGGGGGTCACTTGTATCGAGGTAAGAGATGGGTGGCCCAACTTTAAATGAAAGAAACAAAAGTTAGGAATGATCAAGGGATGTATAGGGTTTTGGGTCCATCCTAGACATAAAGGGTAAGAAAATCCAAGGTAAGCAATATGGAAAAGCCATCACATGCATTCATATAACGACTTGTAATTTTTCCTAATTGTCTTTATACAACTCATGGAAATATAAGAATTCCCCTATGACTACATTTACCATCCTAATGGGATCAATAAGTACTCCTCAAATGGATTTCCTATTGACTTTAGCAAGAATGTAAAGAGGTACTTTATTTTTTAATTTAGAGACTTGGATGGTATTTGAATTGATAAGGCCTTGCACTATCTTCTTATAATATGCAAGCATTATTCAGTATCATGGCTAGAGACTCTATATTACTATAAAAAAGCCTTTAGATCATATGAAGGTGGAAGGGGTTGATCAATGTCTAGTGATATAATGGGGAAAAAATACAGTAATTTTTTTCTTAGGAGTTGCTACAATATTTAATAGAGAGATTTAGAAAATTTTGTGAATTTTCAATTTTGAGGTTTAAACAAAAAAATAGCTAGTGCAATAGTAGGTGTTATGGTAGGAGTTTTATATACATAGCAAGAGAATTATTTTAAATATTTTTTATCATTTTTATAGTTATTATGTGAATCAAAAGCTATGGATGATGTAGTACGATCCTATGGGGTCAGAGCCTCAAATTTCTCAAGAAACTTTGTTGAAGTCGCAAAGGGTTGTGCAAAGTCATGCAAAAGAAGAATATCTCATTAGTAAAATTTTATCCTTGACTAGAGGCTAAAGGTTTCTTATGAAATTTTTTTGTAGATATAAAATAGGAAGTGAATGTATGGAATGTTAGAGAAAAAGCATTGGTATCTCAATATAAAATCAATTAATTTTTCATAAAAAACCTGCTTGCAATACACTTGGTTTGTAAAGGTCACTTGGGGTCCTATTTTAGTTTGAAAGTGTTTTAAGAATGGATTTAAGTTAATTGATCTAAAGAATTATTGAATTATCAAGAAGTGAAAAATCAATCTAATGTAATGGATTTCAATGATTATGAGAAGATTTTTGCTAGCAACTGGTCTTAAAAATAGTCACTACACAAGGTTGTAAAGAGAACACATTTTTTTGGATCACCCTTTCCATCATCATTTTCATAGTGAGGCACCTTGAATCTAGTATGCAGTAAGATAATAAGGATATACAATGTTAGGGGGCTACAATAATAGTATGGTGGGATGAGAGATTAAGTAGAAAAGGTAAATAGCAAGGAGAGTTAATGTTGAAAGTGTCCTAAATTTTACATATTGTTTTTATTATACGCTTTGTTTTATGCAAACGGGGTGGGATAATATCAAATATACCTACATTGGAATAAGTTAAGGTTTGTGAGAGAAGATACCTGAACCAAAGGGGATGGAGGTTCCAAGGTTCGAACCAATAAATCCATAGTGCATGGAATGTGAAGGCGAGGAAAATCTAAAATATAAAGCATGCATCACTCTAGATTGTGTAGAGCTAGTGGCCACATATGTATTGAACATATGGAGAGTATGAATGACATGTACATGTACATTTTTTACTAGTCACATTAGACTAGGAGTGATTACTTCCTTCAAGGTAAGAATTTAAGGCTAGTACATCATTGTGAATGATATGCAAAAGCCCTTAAATAAACTCAAGACATTTGGAATGATTATTAAGAGTTTTGTGGCACAATGACATTAAATATGTTCTCATCTTGTCAAAATTTCTAATAATTACCAAGGTGCTAATTGATATTACATATTTGGGAGTGAGATACATCTAGTGTGACCTCATGGTAAAATTTGGATTTTGTATCATGAAAATTAGTATTAGGATATCTAAGCTTGATTTGAACATAAATTATGGAAAGAGAAGGTATAGTTATTGTCATTTGATCATAATAAAAACTAATAAAACTAGGACCAAACCTAATTGGGGTTGTTTTACTAGTATGAGAGAGACATTATTATATTTTAGTATCTTGTGCAAATAACAATGTTATAATGTGAATTTTTGGTCATGAAGCTCATAATAAGGTTTCACAACACATAATTTAAAGAGATATGCAGGGAGGATTCAATAGAGATAGGAAGAGGGAGAGAGATAAAGACTAGGGAAGAGAAATAAAGAGAGAGGGATGATAAAGATATGAAGAGATGGAGGGAGATGGAATGAGATATAGAGAGGGAGAAGGAGAGAAAGCATGGGTATGTAAGGGAGAGGGAGAGGTAGAGAAACATAATGTTCTAGTGAGAGATAAAAAAACATATATAGGGAGAGGGAGAGGGAGAGGGAGAGGGAGAGGGAGAGGGAGTAGATAAAGAGGGAGAGATAAGGAGATAGAGAGGGAGAGGAATGAAGATAGATATTGATAGGGATAGAAATAAATGATAGGGAAAGGGGGAGGAGGAGAGATAGAGATAGAGAATAATGAAGGGAGAGAGAGGTAGGGAGAGAAATGGGAGATGGAGAGAAAAAGAGAGGGAAAATAAAGAGACTAAGGAAGAGAGTAAGAGAGATAAAGACATAGTGAGAGATATATAAAAAGATAGAGGGAGAGATAGATAGGGAGAGTGAGAGAAAGATGGGGAGATAATAGACAAATGTGAGTGGGTTTCATGTTTCATAGAATGTGCTCATATTTTGTGGAGCACAAATTGTTTTCACATTTTTTGTTTCATAGAATGTGAGCATGTTTTTAAGTCAAAAAACTCCCTTCATTTTTATTTGGAATAGGTTTGGATAATGAGCCTATAGGTTTTGACTAATTATTTACCTCTATTTCATGTGTTTTTTACCTTCATTCTCATTTCTCAACTTGCACGTTATCAGGTTTACACATTATACAATGATTTTTAATAAAATTACCACAAAAAATTTGCACATCTTCTAAGTTGTTTAACCATATACTTTTTAATATTTAAAATAAATTAACATATTTATTTTTTATTTATTTTACTAATGTTTCTATATTTCTCAAATACATATGCATTCATTTTTATTTATAACTTTTGATCTACTTGTCAAAAAAAAAAAAAAATTATATAGGATTGTTCTAAACTTTATTCTTTATACATTGAAAAAATATATTTTTAATTATTTTAGTTCAAGTTATGTTATCTACATGCTCATTGATATGATTTTTAGGATACATCTACTCTGAAAAATTATTAAAAAAATATATATTCAATAAAAATTACAAAAAATATACAACTTCTAGTACTCACTCTTGAGTCTTAACTATATTTCTACGAATGGGTTTTTAAAAATACTAAATACAATTAAATTTAAAGAGGGGCACACACTAGATGCTATGTTATACTTTACTAAAAAAAAATAGGAACACTTTTGTGTGCATAGAACATTTCATCCTCTTAATCTTAACTATTATTAAAAAACTTTGGTATTTTAGAAACTAGATTCAGAGTACTCTAATTCTTGCTCTTTTTGTATCTTTAAATTTTTTGTGTATGAATCTTAAATTACTCATCCAAGTTTAGGTTTAGTTAACTTCATAAAAGAAAAAAACAAAACAAAAAAAAAACATAAAAAAAGTGAATACTTTTGACCCCTTTTTGTATGTACAATTTCCATGCACTTATCGTGGACTAACCAAAATGGCATGCTTCAATTGGAATTCACACTAGCTTAAAGCAAAGAGGCTAAATATTGGAATGGGTTGGAACCTATAATTAAGGAGGATCAAACATTGTAAATTTTATTTTATGTAATATAATTTAAATATATGTTCTTAAGATATATGAGAGGCTTGCATAATTTTAATGTATATTACTTAGATTTTTTATCATGCATATGTTATGAATGGCCTTGGAGATACTTGTGAGATGTCATACATAGAGGTGGGATTACCTAGGGAATTTTTCTAGTTTCAATGGGTTATAATAAATGGAAGGTTGAAGTTCTACATATAGGTTTGAAACGAAGAAAATTGGGGTTCCACCTTTGTGGAGATGGAACCAATGGGTTTATGACCTTTCCATCTATTTCCTTCAATTTTCACTCAAGGAAACCCTAGAGATCTCAATCTAGGAATGGAATTAACGAGAAGAGATCTGAAATAGGATGTCCTAGGGTATGATTAAAGATTAAAAGGGGTTTCACCACCAAGCAAGGCTTGGAAAGATAAGAAATGCAAATGATATGCAAACTTAATGATATGACCTAGAAAATGAACTTAAAATTAGGATTTAAAAAATGGAGATAAACAAGGGTGCACCTAGAAATATGAAGAGGCTCTGAATGAGGTCTGAAATCTTGAAAATATAACTATTAAATCACACTAGGACTCATACGCAAGTAGATGTGATTTAGTCCTAGTTAAGGTTTCAAGCCGGAACCATAATCTAGAATGGCTAAACCAGGATCTACAAAAAATACCCAAAATCTAGTATACTGGGATTGATACGCCACAAGTGGCAATTTAGTCCCAGTATCAGGCTTCATTTTAAACTCTAATATCCTCTAATGTTCTCCTATAGCTTCTGTTCTATCAAATTTCTGAGTCTAAAACACTAAATTGCAACTTGTAGGTGAATTTTTGTGATCTTGCAATGTAGATGACAACTTTGACAACTTGACAAAAAATTTCCAATCTTTCTCTCCAATGGATCTTCAACCTAAATCACCTAGATCTTCAATCACACATGTAGAGGGAGAGAGAAAAAAACTTTTTTATTGTTAGGAAATAGGGGTTTTCCTTGGTGAAACCTCGTTTAGGTAATTAAAGCTTATGACGAAACAATGAAACATGAACAATGGTACCTTGAATGATTTCTTGCAATGTAAATCTGAAATCTATCATGAAGTGGGCATGAAGAATGTAGATCTTGATCTTGAATTAGATGTGGAACAATTCTTAGCTTGGATCTTGAATGCTACATCACAACACTAGCTCAACAACATGCTTGATGCATTATACCTTTGACATGATGATGGATCTTGAATTGCTGCAATAATCTTCTATAAATCTACCCTTGAATTCTCTTGAAATTCTCTTGTGAACTCTTGGGAAATTTATCTTGATTGCTTATGAAATTCTAGGATTGCTTAGATGTTTAGATGATGAAATAACCTTGTATTTATACTTGTTTATGTCAAATTTCCCAAAATTACAACACTATGAACCGACATCAGATCTAGGAGAATAAAATCTTGCCAAGAATTGAATTCAAAATAGGTCCTAATTAGAGTGGGACTCATATTCCCAAGGTGGCGTATGAGTCCTAGTTGCTCAAAATTGGCGCACAAACTCCAAGACAAGCCTTTTTTAATGTGAAATTTGAAATCAAGTCCCAAGACCTAGGTGGAACTCATATGCCCAAGGTGGCATATGATTCCTAGATCACCAGATCTGGAACACATGACCCAAAACATTGAATTATGATTTTTTATTTGATGTGTCAGGATTATCCTCAAAAAGATGCAATTAATAAGGCTTGTGGATGCAAGATAGGACCAGTTAAGGCATAAATAATCCCAATTAAATAATAAGCCCTAGATTAGTGTGAAAGTGTTAGGATACACTTTACAACACCCTAAACAAGGCACAATTAGGTTCATTTTATCATTAAATATCCATTCCCAAATTAAGTGTGAAAAAGGGCTACTTTTATCTACACTACATTTAGCCCCCACTTTAGTGAAAGGAAGAACTTGATTCAAACTCACACTAAAGTAGATATTCAAGAGGGGACCAAGTGTACCAATGTGGATGAAATAAGATGGAAAAGATAAAAGGAGGTGGCCAAGCCCCCACGATCCAAGATCCTACGTCAAACCAACATAAGCACAAAGGAAACACACAAGGTGTATGATATGCAACAAAACAAGATACACAAACATGCAATGTCAAGACATAAAAACAAAAGAAAAAGGAAAAAAAGGTGGATCAAGCTTCAATCATTTGTCCTACACATTGTGGATCAAATCTAAGCTTGTTTTTCTAAAACGTACACTCACTCTGAGGCAATGGAACTTCAAGCTATCTGTTGGCTGAGTATCCAAAAGGGGTGCAAAATGTACACTCACTCTGAGGCAATGGAACTCTAGGTTTTTTGTTAGGTGAGTATCCAAAAAGGTGAGACACATACATGCATGGCCAGTATGCACTCACACATATAAGTAAGTGGTTATGGGAAAGTCACGCCTAAGTTTGCCTCCCATATGTACAACCATACCAAAGCTATACCTTCTAATAACTTTGATAAGGTTCCACACAACACAAACAAAAGGATTCATGAGGAAAGAAAATCTTTGTATGCTAACACCCATTACAATCAAGATGGCTCCATAGGCATGCAAAGTGTGTTATGCAAGGTGGCCATATAATGGTTATTGTAAATGCAAAAAATAGTGCAAGGTACATTCAAAGGGATTTTTCTTAGTTCATGTAAGTCTCTTCTTAGGTAATATCATGCTTAATTCCTCCAAGAGAGGACAAGTCAAAGAAATATCATGCTCTCGAAGGAAATCAAACCCAATGACACCACCAAGAAAAGGACACATTGCAAAATGAAATAAAATTGCATAGTGAAACATGAGTGTCAATGTTTTCTCCCACTTTAAAGTGGTTGCTAACACCATTGCTATGAGAAATTTCTTTAAAGTAGAAGAATACATGAGAGGTTATTTGAAAAGTGCTATGCCAAGTCATATGTTCCTGAATGAAACTACATCATGAATAAGGGATTTCTCCTAAAATGTAATTCTAAACATAGAAAGAAAATTACATCACATGTGAGCCAACTTAATGCATGTCATCCACATCCAAAGCTTTCTCTTATATTTGCATGGAAGGAGGTCAAATAGCCAAAAGATACAATGACAAGTGACATATGAGGACAAGGATACTTAACCACTTTCCCCCACTTAGTGCAGACCAAGGATGAGTGGAGATGATTGATGGAAATCGGTATCAATTAGAGGATCTAGGTGCTTCAACACAAGGAAGAACACCACAATCCTTAAGATGTTGAATTTTATTATGCAAAGCCTTACATTCATTAGTAGAATGACCATGAACTCTATGATATGCAAAAAATGAGTTCTTGTAGTAAAATTACTTTTGTGCTCTTGGAGGGAGAGATATCAAATGATCTTGGAGAATTCTTGACAATATACCCTCTTGATCAATAGTAGAATATTTTTATTTGCACAAGATGTCATACACACACTAAATGATAAGGCCTTAGAAAAAATTTGAGATAAAGGTGGTAAACCTAGATCTTTCTTGAAAGAGTATGGTATATCATTTTGCTTTGTTTTTTCATGGTATCCATGTTTAGGAGGGAGTTTGTATCCAAGACCATAACAATATTCCAATTTAGATGAAGGGGGTTTATGCTTCTGAGAAGGATTGGCTTCTTCACGAGAACACAAATCCTTTTTAATTTTCTTAAAGTTATGCATCATCCTCTCATGAGGGATGGGAGTTAAATAGCCCCCATCACCACCATGGGGTAATGTTGTTGACGTAGAACCAAGTTGAGAAAATGAAACACAAGGTTGTTTTGGTTTAGATTGTGAGACTTTGTACTCTCCCATAAAGGAGGTCATGAAATCTAATGAACCCTGGCAATCGTCACTAGAACTTGTGTCTGAAAATGAATCTTTTGTATAGGACTCTTTTGACTTTGAGGGTGAGAGTTTGGATTCTTCATTGAAACGAGGTGTAAAATCTAACAATCCCCAATTATCACTAAAGAGTTGTGTTGTAGGTGAAAGACAATTAGCATTACCATCAACTTGTATAGGTTCAACTTTTCATTTTGGAATGAAAGTAATAGGGGAGTTGGGAGTTTTGTGATCATATAATTTATAGCTTCATTCATCTGCTCCAACCGTGTATATCTTATGGTTGTATTCAAATTTCATCTCATGGTGAAGAGTAGATGGGACTCCTTTCATAGCATGAATCCATGGTCTCTATCAAAACTAAAATTTTATTTCAATTTAATTATAATAAGTAAATTGAATTATTGAGGAAATTCAATATGATTGAATGAAAATTTTGATATTTTTGAAAATTTTGAAAGAAGTTGACCATCTTTTGACTATGTGATCTTTTGAATTATCTTATAAATTTATCATGATTGAACATTACTCATGAACTATGCAAGTGCAAATGTGTGCAAATACAGCAAAACAAGTTGAAGGACAAGAACATGTTTGAAGTAGGATCATTTAGCTGGATCAAATAGTAAGCTTGATGGAATCTGGGTGCACACACCACAAAATGGCATGATGACTACATTTGAAATCCATATAGGAGATTATATTAATCTAATTTGAATTGATTCAATGATTGAAAAGGTAGAGTTGTGAAAATAAATACATGTGAATTCTTATTTAATTGTCTATCTTGATCTTGTGTTTTGAGAATTTAAAAGAAAATGATAGCATGACTTAACACATAAATGAATGTATGTATTTCAAAAAGGCTTATTTAAAGGATAAGAAAAAAACACTTCATTTAAACATTATTGTTTGAATAAAATAAAAGTTCTTTCTTATTTAAATAGTGATATATGTACATATAAATATATATATAAATACATATATATATATACATATGTATATATGTATACACACACACATATATATAAAAGAAAGTACAAATGTGTGAAAATATATATATATATGTATACATATATATATATGTATATATATATATATATGTATACATATATATATATATATATATATATATATATGTATATATATATATATATATATTTGCACACATTTGTACTTTCTTTTATATATATGTGTGTGGTTATAGTTTGGGTCTTGATTAGAGCATTGCCTCATTGAGCATGAAAAGTTGTCTGCTGAAGAAGACTAGTTTATCTTGTTAGTAGCTATCGCCAGTAGCTATGGACCCGTAGTAAGGCCGTAAATCCCAATTAAGCCGAAGGACAAGCGTCAGGGTGAGCAGTAAGACGGAAATTGTAGCAGCGAACGGATTCAAGGCGAACCCAAGTAAGTGAAAATTCTTCATAATATGGCAACACAATGTTCATTGAATGCAAGTGGTTCTTTATCTCATGTTATCCATAACTATTTCCAAGATAAAGAGGAATTCACAGATGAGAATGGGAATTTTAAGTATCCAGATGTTAAGATCTCTGATCTATATCCTGAAAAAGGCATTAAAGCTAAAATGATGAATAGTGTTCGACAGTCTGAAATTAATCTTAAGGTCTCTAGTGTAGGTATATGTCCTATGTATTTACCTTTCTTATTACCTGATGATATTAAGAGATGGAAGGCTAAAGGTTTCTTTCATGTTCACTTCTCTTTAGTAGATATTATTCTCCATCCCCATTTTAATTTTGATATAGGTGTTGAGTATTTTGCTACTTTAATAGACACTCGGTGTAGAATTTGGGATCAAGCTGTTATAGCCCAATTCAAAGGAAGATTAGTCAAATCTTCTGACGAAGAAAAAGGTGGAGATGCCCACATGTCAGTCCGTCCAAATTTTACCATTAACCTTGACGATAAATTTGTACAGTCTGCCTTTTGTTTACTTTTACAAGTTAAAGGAGTTGTTTTATAGCCTGAGTCTGTATATGCTACTATTGGTGGTAGGTGTGTATATAGATTATTAAATACTATTTTTCCTCCGTCAAAATTTTTGGCAGGGGTAAGTTATACAGAAGCCAATGCTAATGTAGATGATTATGGAAGACATATAGATTCAACCGGGTTTGAAATAGGATTTCCTATTATAGAAAAATTGATAAATCAATCCCAACCCAAATACCAGAATCTTCCAACATCTCACTCTGGGTTTTTCTCAGAAAAGCCTAAGCAACAAAGTCGTAGATTGGCTAGCATTGATTTAAAAGCTGTACCTGAGGAAACTATGTTTATACAGCCTGAATCCTCAGAAAATCCAACTTTTCTGCCTAGATCCTATTCCATATCACAAAACTTTCCCAGTACTTCAAATAAACCTTTTATTGACTATAATCCTGAAGAGTCAATAGGGTCCAATAGATTTCCCCAATACAGAGAACCATCTTCACAATATATTCCAAGAACCTCTCTAGATTTCTCCAATAATCTCGACTTGATAGATAAACTGACTCACCAAGTGAGTAAAAGATTAGCTTTAACTCCTAAAGCAGAAGAACAGTCAGATAAAAAAGGGAAATGGATTAAATTGACAAAGATGGGAGAAAAAGGTTGCATGATGAAAGAGAGGATGCCTAAAGCAAGGCTCCCAAGAGCTGGATCAGAAAAAAGACATAAATATAAGATGGAAATTAATAATCAGGAACAAGAAATAATTAGCTATGAGCCTGGAAGATGGCCTAGTGAAGAAAAATATACAATGATTAATCTTGATAAGAAATCTTGGGGAAGACATGAAGCAAAGTCTCATGTAGACTTGGGAAAGAAGCAGAAAAATTCAGAAGCACAGAGAAACTGGATCTCTCAGTGGATGATGTCTGCTCAAGAAAATATAGATGATATAGCAATAGATGTTAGATTTTCTGCAAATCAGTCTTTAGAATCTATACATAAGTTAGATATAATAACTGGAGATCAGCAGAAGCATTTTTCTGTTCTTAAGAATATTGAACATTATTCTGGAACCCTGTCAAATGACATTACTAGTGTCAATTATGATATTACACAAGTTCATTCTAGTGTAAAAAAGATCATTGCTACACAAGAACATCAAGATAATTATCTGACACACATTTATGGAGATCAGCAAAACAACGAATCCTCCAGAAAAATAGCTGATATAGAGAACAAAGCTCTCTTAGAATCAGTTGCCAAGAAACTAGAAAAGGTCAGATTATATACAAAGAAGATTAGAATGGCACAAACTGGTAATGATAGTTCTGAAGAAGAACTTAGAAAAGAAAAGGGTAAATCAAAGGAAATTCCCAGCCAGAAAGTTTTGATTCAGAGATCAAAACCTCTCCATGAGCAAAAAGATGAAAAGCCACTCTTTAGTTCAAAGTCTTCTAGGAAAAAAGCAATTCATGTTCCAATGCCTAAGGTAAAAGAACATACTCTAGCTAATAAAGAAGACACTGAGCCTTTAAAAGATTGGCTTGAAGAATTGGGAATTGAAAAAGAACAGGAAGAACCAGTGTTCATGAATGAACCTGTGTGCGGAAACAAAGAATCTGAACAGAATTCTTCAGATATGGATAGTATAACTTTGTCTAGTGATTCTGACAATTCTTTATCCTCTGTAAATACTGATTATGAGGATATTAACATTAACTTATCTGATCAAGATCAGATTTTTGATGCTGAACCATGGGAATCTCTTAAGAAAATCACCATGGATATAGAAATGCAAGAGCCAGTATCCAAAAATCTTAAGCCAGAACAATTACGCCCTTATGCAGCCAGTGGTTACATTTTGAATATTGACAAACTGGTTAATCCTTATGAAGCTATCTGTACTTGGACAGATACTTTAGAAAATCTTTTTGAAAGGGGTGGTAGCTGGTCAGAACCCACTAAAGTTCTTTATGCAGTAAGATTAATGACTGGTAAATTGAGAAATTGGTGGAATAATTTACTAGATACTGGTCCTATGCCAAAAACTCTACCCACATCACCAACAGATCCTATTTTGGTCAATCCAAAGAATTTAGGGAAAGATGATATATTTCAAGCTAGTTTTGATGAATTCAAATGGTTGTTAATAGATTTATTCTGTGATGACATATCAAATCAGGCCCTTGAAGCCAATAAGATTCTACAGTCTATGAAGCTAAAGAATTTAGCCAAATTTGATGCTTATAATTATATGTTTGAATCTTATATGGTTGCTGCAAATAAGATGCATGACCTAACCACTAAGCAGTATTATTTAAATTCTTTACCTTGTGGTTTAGGAGCATGGGCTCAAGATTACATTATCAGAAAGGAAAATAAAGAGCTTGATGATGTAAGTTTTCCCACAGTTAAGAGATTGATCAGATATAAGTTAGAAAAACAATGTCTGCTTGGAGCATTGCAACTCAACAAGGAAGAATATAATTACACATGTAATCTAAAAGAGTTATGTGATCTTCCTCCAATCAATCAGTTGAAATATTTTCAACAACTCAAGCAGTTCAAGAAAAAAGGGTGTGGTAGAAATTGTAAATGTAGAAATTGTTCAAAAAGAAGTTACCATGATGGCGAATTCACCTTCAAAAGAAGCAAACATGGTAAAAATAAAAGACATTATAAGGCAATTCCTTATAGGTCTAAGAAAAATAGGAGACCCCCTCCTTATTTGTTACAAAAAAGATCTAACAAAATTCCAAAAGGAATCAAGTGTTTCATTTGCAAAGGTAATCACTATGCTACAAATTGTCCAAAGAAATTAAATCCTGGAACAAAGATTTATGCTATGTTTGAAGCAGCAAATCCTCTTTGGGAGGTTGTGAGCAGCAAAAATGCAGATTTACAGTCTTTGTATGAACTCATACAAGTAGCCTCTGACTCTCATTCCATGATGAGAAGTAAACACAAACATAGATCTTCTAGACAGTCATCTTCGTCTAGTAGCCCTTCCAGTACTGAATCTGATGATGATTTCCTTATTTCATTATTAAAAAATTCTTTAGAAGATCTTAAAGTTCAGATTTAGATTGAGAAGTCAAAAGATCCATACAAGTTAGCAGGGACTCGGGAAGATAGGAAAAAAGCTGTCCACGGTCATCTTTCTAAATTAAAAAGTTTAGAATCTGATAAAGCTGAGATTGAAAAACAACTCACACAGCATAGAAAACCTACCAAGACAAAAGACAAAAGCATAGATCATGGCTATAAAGTGCCCCATTGGCAACAGAGAAGTCACAAAGAAGCCTCTTCTTCTTCTTCTTGTCATAAATCTTCCTCTACAGATTCCTATATTATTGCTCTGTTCAAAAAGGTTGATCTTTTATCTACAGATGTTTCTGATTGTCTTAGACTTCTTAAATCACAACAGAAAGAAATCAGAAATCTCTCTGCCACAATGGGAGAAGTTAAAGATACTTTATTCAAAGCAAAA